>JAITYX010000010.1:9502500-10086090 GCA_021018815.1 Talinum fruticosum | reverse complement strand
CGACATAGGCGAGAGATTCAAATTTTTTAATTATTTTGGCGCACACAAATGCCCGTATCTCATATTTCTCACGGCTTACCAATTGGCTAGAAAGTTATTCTTATAACTTATAAATGGTCAACAAATTGGTCATAAATTGTGACTATTTTTAGTCGGGCACAAAATTGGGTATTTCTTGTAGTGATACTAGTAAATAACAAAATTCGGAAAATTAAATACAATAATTCCAAATGGTAATCAAAAGCATCATTGACCAACTCCTCTACAGAACTATGGGCTTTATTAATAAAAAGCTCGAGTTATGATCTTTCGGGTTTGCCAAGCTTATAAAGTGTCAATTTTAGAGAAGGAGAAATAGACTTAAATTTGACATTCAAGGCCCAACTTTGTACCTTCCTCTCTCTCTCTCTCTTTCTCACACACAAACACACTTATGTGGAGTTTGGTCGGATGCAATGTAATGACTATGTAATGCAATCAATAACGTAATGTTATCAACAATGCAATGCAATGCAATAAGAATTACATTACTATGTTTGGCGAGGTTATGGAGTAATCACCCATGTAATGCAATCACCATTATATTACCATGTTTGGTTCAACAATGTAATGGTAATGAATCAAATTAATATTTTTGAGTATTGGTAATGAAGACTAGTTATGTCACATACGTTGTTCTCTGGTGTATCACAATTTAGCCGAGTTACTACCTTCTGAAAAATAGAAGCTATAAATTGAAGGTAAAGTGAACCTCTGAATGATTGATTATTTGATTCATCATAATATCAAACACCACTTAAAATTTCAAGGTAAGAGGGACTGGATATTCTCTAAGCCTAAAAAGGGTAGGGATGAGTTCACTTATGAGTTCATCGGTACCATCATTAGCACCACATACATCCTTGACCAGAGCTTCCCACAAGACAAGTCTCATATTCCTCTTTTCCATCTCTTTCAGAACAAAGCATGCATCGTCTATCTTCCCCCTATTGAGCAATCCTATAACTAAGCAACTAAAGCTTTCGATACGCAGACAGTGTCGACTCATCAGCTTGGCATGCAGAACTCAATCCTTTCTCATATTCAACAACTTGGCAAAATCCATAAACCAGCATCCTATAGGTGGCTGTATTGGGCTCACAACCTCTAATCTGCATTTCAACAAGCACCTCATAAGCTTCCTCTGCTCTTCCTTCCTTGCACAAAAAATTTACCAATATGTTATACATGACCACATCTGGCTTTAGCTTCTTCTTCCTCATCTCAAGGAGCAAAGATTTAGCTTCATCAAGCTTGCCTCTTCGGGCGAGATCAGTCACCAAGACCCCAAAATTACCGAGACGTGGTTTAAAACCTCGGTATTCCATATCAAACATCATCTTCTTGGCTTCATCACACTTCCCCAAGGAACACAAACCTTCCAACAACAGGGCATATGTAACTGCATTTGGATGATACCCTTTACGAGTTGTGCCATCAAACAGCCTCATAGCCTTCTCCACCTCACCCCTCCTACACAAAACCCAATCAAACTATTATAAGTAACAACAGTGGGCTGAACCTCTCTCTCAAGCATACCTGGCACACATTGTTCAACTCACCCCTTCCCAACCAGCCCTTTATCATTATATTGAAAGAAACGGCATTTGGTCTAAAACCCAACTCTTTTGACCTCCCAAACAAATCATTCGCGTCGGAGAATCGGTCATTTGCAACAAGCACATTCAACATAGTATTTGAAAGATGGCAAGGATAGTTCAAAATTGAAGTTGGGTATTTCATGAAACAATTCAATGGCTTTGTCAACCAATTGGCATTGCCCATAATGGCACATCAACCCCATAAACAGGGACTCCTGACATCAAATGTTGCAGTCTCTGATGAAATTAAGAAGTGGGTCGATGTGTTGGAAGTTGTGGGAGTGAGCAAGCTTGTAAAGGATGTAACAGTAGGAAGGGTAATCGTGCTTGAAGCCCATCTGGGCGTACTGGTAGAAAAAGAGAGAGCTTGTTGTGGATCATGGAGCTGCTTCAGATCGGCGAGGAAGGGAATGGGTTTCCAGGGCTTTGAAAGTGGTTTCAGGGTTCGGGCATTGGAGGTCGATGTTCGGGTTTGAGTTAGTGATTGAGCGATCGCTCAAGCTGATTTTGGCGGCTTCAACTTAAACGTTCTTGGCGTTTTTCGTTCCGCAAGGAATCCTGGGCAACTGTGCAACGCTATCAGTATTGATAATTAGCAATTGCCGGACTAAAGCAAAAAACTGGCAATCAAGTGGAGACGGAAACAAAATTAGTCATCGACTGTTCGAAACATTGCACTCTTATTAGGACAGAGATGGCAGTATTCCTTTTATTCCTTTTAAGCTTGCGTACTCCTTTCTCTTCCTTATTTTCCTTGTGGCTAAACTCATACGAGCCATGACTGCATACCAAAGAGTGTGGGAAAAATATCAACAAGAATTACAGCACAAAAGGCCATAAACACACTATTCTTTTGCTACTTTCTACTCTCTCCATCAGTTGGTGCCAACTCAATTCTAGACTACATCATCAATAATTATCCATTGCTGGTAGGCATGGTGAACAAAAAGGATGAGTAGGCATGGTGAACAAAAAGGATGAACAAATTATTCTATCATTTTTTTATGTCAGTAGACGGGGAAGTCAGTGCACAGTACACACTGAACACACTGAGGACTAACTGATGAAGTTAGATTATGGTGCCAAAGTGCCAAACCACCATGTTCAAGTGGCAAGTTTGGACCTTCACAACTCAAAGGTTATAAGCTAGCCTATCAAGATGCCTTGCTGGTAAATAATGCAACTGGTTGAAGAAGGAGCACGAGTTCTTGCAACACAAAGAATATATCCATGAACCTTTTCTCTTTTTCTTTTCTTTTTTAAAGCTTGGGTTGAATAGAAACAACATAGGCCAAAAGCAAATATATTTACCCAACCAATATTTCCAACTATGGATCATCATGGACTCATGCAGTGAAGACTCACAAATACGAACATTTCCCTATGCCACCTCAGAATATCGAGTATATATATGACTATTCTACTGCTAGTTAGCTACATAACAAAATGAAAGCTATATCGAGCAGCAAAATAAGAGCCAAGTTTGGGGCTTCATCATTTTGCCATCAAAAGCTCAAAAATCTCGGCAGAACGCCAACCAAATACATTTGACATATTTAAAATATTTAAAATGAAACTGAAAATAACCCAGTTCTAATCTCCAACAGAATCAAAATTTCTATACTGACCTTTAAACCGAAGTGCTGAAATGTCTGGAGAGAGAAATAGAGAATGAAGGGTGTAGCACCAAGAGCAGAATTCCCAAACGAAGAAAACCACCAACTCAGCAATTCCAGCAACTCAGCAATTTGAGACAACCAGATCTGAAAATCGACACTTCAAAAGAATATGATTTACTTAATATAATAATCCTAGTACATGACCTTCATGATGAAAAAACACAAACAAAAAATAAAAACCAAAAGCCCTCTATGGTCCTAAATCCGCAAGTCACATTTAGTCATAAATTGCAAGATTGTATAATAAAAATGTAAGATGAATGCTAAGAGTGCAGCACAACATAGTAGTGAGGCATAAGAACAGGCAAGACATACTAGTATCTCAAATAGAGCAACACAGGAAGATGTTGAGGACACAAGAACTCCCAACCTCAATTTGTATTTTTGTTAGTGTTTCATCTTCCTACAATCACATTATTTTCTTCTAGAAACTGTTATTATAAACAATCATGAAGGGCCATGCACTGTGGGCACTAAAGTACAACCTCCACATAAAGCCTCCCAAATTATCAAATATGGAAGTCAAACCCTCCCTTTGTATCAAATTTAGGAAAGGGCTGAAGGAACATCAAAATAAAAATGAAGGTTTGTCAAACACCGCCTTACCTGATATAGGAATTTAGCTTTCAACACCCCTTCCCCTCCAAAAAAAAAAAAAAAAGAAAAAATGTGTTGAAATTTGGTTTGTGACTTGCTTCTTTTGCTATTTGAATCAAATGGAAAACTTAATTAAACGATTAATAAGCTGAGTTTTACAGGAACTCTAAATCACAGGAAGTAACTATCAATACCACAGCACCAACAGATCAAGACGGCTGTTCTTGGAGAAAGGTGGAAAAAAATAAATGAAACAGCATGAAAAATAAATGAATCAACAGAGACCTGACCTTGTCATTAACACACACACACACACAATACACTCACAATTCACAACTCAGAAATCCAAAAATCAAATCAGCCCAAAAGAACTTGCTTGAAATCAAATTAAGGAAAAACCACAAACCCTTGAGATGGAGGAGGAAGGAAGATCAGAACCCTAATTAAGCCCTAAAAGTCGATAACAAAAGCCACATCTCAGAAATTGCAACTTTGAAATTCAAAGAAATAGAGAGAAGAAAAGTCGAAAGAGATTCAAACACATGGATTAAGCATAGCTCAAAACGAAAGTTAGAGCAATTTTGGGCTTGCGAATGGTAAAGATGAAAGCTACCGGAGAGTGAACGAGGAGAGAGAACACTACCAGCAGAGAAACTGGAACCAGACTGAGCGAGCAAGAGGAAAGAGAAAGAGGAGAGAGAGACTTATGGCGTCGTGAGGAGAGAGATGTCGTGAGGAGAGAGTGAAAGAGGAGGAGAATCGGGTTTTGATTGCATTGGGTTGGGCTTGTTGCATTGCTTCAGGTAAGTAACGTGGGGAAGCCCATGTTATTTTAATTATAGCTGTTCATATAATTGTGATTACAAGGTTAATCTGATTACATCACTTTTAATGAATCAAACGTTGTAATGTAATTAACTTTGTAATTTTGATTGCATCATTTAGCTAATTACATCCAACCAAACGAACCATTAAAGTTGAAATTAAAAGCTTGAGACAATACCAAAATTACCAACTCAACCCTCCAAAAAAGCAAAAGAAAATCCAAATTAAAAGAAATAGAAAAGAGTTTGAGGGATTGGAATACTCAGGACAATGAAGAACAATGAAGTACAAAAATGTGGTACAACCTTTTTGATAGGAACAACTGTGTGGTATTATCAAGGTGAAAGAATTCTAAATTCTAAATAAAAAAAACAAAATGCAAAGTATTCTAATTTTCCTCCCCCTCCTCCCCTCAAAAAAAAAATGCTTACAATATTTGCTAAAAGCTTCATACATCCCACTAATAAACGTTTCCCCCAAATGATACTCAGTAAAATTTCACAAATTCCCTGGTCGTTTTCCTTTTCAGTCTTGATCAAGTAAAATACAACGCAAAACGCAATTCCCCACTAGAGATGCCAATGGGTTGGGCATGGGTCAAATCCGACTGGACCAGACCCATTTGATTTTTCTAGGCCTGGACACAGACCCGGACCCTGGCCCGGCGGGTCAATGGTTTTATAGGGGTCCAGTGTATTTTTGCGTAAATGAGCTATAAATTATTGTATTTCACGCCGAGATTAAGCTACAAATCACAAAATCTAATAACCATTATACAAACCATAACTCCATAAGTGTCCACTTCTTACTTCTTAGTTTTTAAGTACCAAATACTCAAACATAAATACAAGGGTCATCGCACCCAGCAGGTTTTCAGGGAAAGGTTAGGGAAACCAACAATATTCAAGCAAAATTAAATCAGAAAATCATAATTAACTACAGGCTACTATTTATTCAAGTATATCAAGAAACATTTCGAGTTGAAACTGATTATAATCAACTAAAATCAGAAAATTAAATTACTCATGAAAGGCTTCAAGTTTAAATTTTGAAGTAAAGAAAGCAAAAATTTAAAATACTCACATTGATGTAGAAATTCAAGCACCGAAGCAGGCTCAGAAGTCGGATTTGGCGACGATCAAACGACGGAGAGAGAGGTAGAGCCGCACCGCGGAGAAGAGTTCGAGGCTCAGAGAGTGACTGTCCAGACTCGAGGGAGACGGAAAAGACAGTTCGAGACAGAAGACGGTGACGGAGACCGAGGCCTGGAGTGGAGATAGAGACAACACTCGAGAGCCGAGAGGGCTGAATGAGGGAGTGAAGGAGCGGGAGACGGGAGAGGAGAGAGAGCCAGAGAAGCCGAGATAAGCGAGACGGAAGGCTGAACGAGGTTTATTTTTAAAATAAATAAATATATATATATATATATAATATATATATATATAGTCTCAATCAAAATCTAATCTAAATATATGTAAAATTGAACGATCATGTTACATGCTTTCGCCATTTGTCAGAAAAAAATAATTAAATTTTTATATCACGATCACAATTAAAAAATAATATTTCTGATTATTTGGGCCTATTTAACTCATTGACTATTACGAATATCATATTTTTTCCCAATTATTGGTAAAGAAAAAATTCATAAGCTATAACTTACAATTAACATTATAGTTATAAAAATCAAAGCACTGCGACTCTGCCTCTTCTCCCCGGACAGCGACTCCAACCCCTGCGGCACGCCATCATCGTGGGAGCTTGCTTGCCTTCCTCCCGATAGGGCTCTTGTGGTTTTCTTCCGGTGACCTCGCTCGTAGGTTTTCTCCGACCCCGAGTTGGTGGGCTTTCTGTCGATCGCTTGTTTTCTCTCCCTTCTCGTCAATTGCTCCGATTTTAGGGTTCCGATGGCGGTGAATCTCGACTCTCAATTGGCTTGCCTCGAATTAACGGAAGAAGAGGAAATTCGGACTTTGAGGACGATGGTGAGGAAAATGTTGACGCCCAAATTGTTCTCTCGCTTAATGGGGAAACTTCTCGCGTCAAGTAGCTTTAATGCGGAGGGCTTCAAGACTCGCTATCAAGAACATCCGGAAACCATCAAAAGGAGTCTTGGTGAAGGATCTTGACAAAAATCTTTTTACTTTTCGGTTCTTTTCCTTGATTGATTTGGAGAAAGTAGTCAAAGATGGTCCTTGGTCTTTTGATGGAAACCTAGTTATGATGAAACCGTTCGATGGGAATACTTCATCCTCTCATATTATCTTTGACCAAGCCGGTTTCGGGTTAAGGTGTGTGAATTACCTACGAAGAAACAAACCTTTGCCTTTCTTGAACATTTAGGTGGAAAAATTGGGAAGTTTATAGAGGCGGATGAAGAAGATATTCTTACACCTTCTAAATACTTCCGTGTTGAGATTGATATTGTTAAACCATTACGAAGGGGTTTTAGGGTTGTTGTGGATGGCAATCCGAAGTGGATTGAGCTGAAGTATGTAAAGTTACATGACTAACGTTACGCTTGCGGGTGCTTGGGGCATGTGTACAAGGACTGTGGACTGTTATGATGGTGAGACTCTTGAAGACGAGCTACAATACGGACCTAGAATTCGTGCCTCACCGATCAAAAGAAAGAGGAGAGGCAATGAGGATGAATGGAAAGAGGAGAGACGTAAACTTTTGGAGTTACGTACTGGAGGTAATGCTTTGAGGGTCAAAAAGAACCGAGTCTAGACGACATAAGCGCCGAAGGATCTGCGGTTACGAGGAACGGGAGAAAGGAAGTCCACTCGGATATGGTGATTGATTCTAATGATATAGGTAAAAGGAAGATGCGTGATGTAAGGAAAGGGAAAGATGGAGAGAGAAAGGTTCGTTTGGTGGATGAGGTCGGGGAGTGCAACCGGTCGAGGCGGAGGCCGGTGAGCGGCCCCGCCGAGTCCAATGAGTATTTTATGCCTCAACTACCGGGGACTCGACGACCCGGGCGAGTTCCGGACCTCCACAACCTGTTGCGGAGGTATAAGCCGAATTTGGTTTTCCTTTCGGAAACCAAACTTAGTAGTGTGGAGTTTGTCTGCTAAATTGAAACAAATTGGTAATATTCGGGCAGTGTGTGTTGATAGTAGAGGAAGATCGGGAGGCTTAGCCGTCATCGTGGGACAATGGGTCTATGGTGAATTTGCTTTCCTCATCTCTAAACCATATTGACGTCGAATTTAGTCGGAAAAGGGATAATGTTCAATGGCATTTTACGGGTCCGTATAGGTGGCCGAAACGTCAAACAAACCGAAAACGTGTGAATTGCTTACCGATATCGGTGGTAACTCGACTCTTCCTTGGCTGGTGGGAGGAGATTATAATGAGATCTTTTATAACTTCGAAAAAACGGGCTCGCAACGAGGAATCAAGTTGTTTTGAATACTTTCGGGATGACTTGGGAAGACTGTGGTCTCTACGACTTAAATTTTTCAGGGCATGAATTTACCTGGTGGAATGGGAGAGATGGTGAGGAGTCGGTAAAGAAAGATTAGATAGGTTTTCGGCTTTTGCCGAATGGTCATCTTTGTTCCCTAATGCTACTTGTGATACACATGGATAAGAAATTATCCGATCACCTACCAATTATGCTCCGAGTTGATCCGGCTATCTCCGGGAGAGACCGGCGGCGAGGTAGGAAACGGTTTGAACAGATGTGGGCCACGGATGAGGGGTGTGAGGCGGTAGTCAAATGGGCTTGGTGCTGCTTTGAGGGGTGGATCAGCAGGTGACCTCTGTCTAAGAAAGATAGATAACTGCATGGTCGCACTACTTGAATGGAACAGAGTGACTTTGGCCAAGTTCGGAAAGAAATTGCTATCCGTACTCAACGAGTTAAAGGCGAGTCCAAAATGTTCATGACCGGAGAGCGCTTATGGATGAACTTGCTGTTTGGAGACATAGAGAAGAGCTCTTATGGTGGCAAGGATCCCGTGCTAATTACGTCAAATTTGGGGACAAAAATACCAAATGGTTCCATGAAAAATCAAGTGCTAGACGTAGAACAAACTTCATTACGGGCCTTCTAGACACAAATGGTGACCGACATACGGATGCGAGATAAGCCGGAGGAAATAATCACCAACTATTTAACTAATATCTTCAAAACGGATCACCCATCCCCTGTAGATGAGGTGATTTTGGTTATCCCCACGGTGGTTTCGCAAAGTATGAATGATTCTTTATATAAGTCGTACATGACTCGAAGAGGTAGAAGCTGCACCTGAATCAAATGCACCCGTCGAAAGCTCCAGCTCCAGATGGTATGAATCCCTTCTTTTTCAAAATTATTGGGATACGGTAGGGGGATGTCTCGGCCGCAGTCTTGGGTATTCTTAATGGTGAGCCTATGCCTGACGGATTAAACCATACCCATGTGGTTCTAATCCCAAAAAAAAAAAAATCCTACTCGTATCGAGGATTTTCGCCCTATCAGTTTGTGTAACGTAGTTTACAAGTTGGTCACCAAGGTTATTTCTAATCGTCTAAAAACTTTCCTCCCGGACATTATTTATGTGTCCCAAAGTGCCTTTACACCGGAAGGTTTATCTCGGACAATATCCAAGTGGCTTTTGAGATTTTCCATGCTATGAACTGTTCTTTAAAAGGGTTATGTTGAAAATGGGTTTCACTGATGGTTGGGTTAATTTGGTTATGTCTTGTGTGGAATCTACTTCAATGTCCTTTGTGATTAATGGTGAACCGAGAGGTTTTCTTCGGCTCGAAAGAGGTCTCCGGCGGGAGACCCTATCTCTCCGTATCTATTTCTTTTTGTTCTTTGAAGGCCTTTCTTATCTTCTCTCCGATGCAGTTCACTCGGGAATTAAGAGGATATACTATTTGCAACGAAGCTCTAATGATCTCTCACTTTTTGTTTGCTTGACGATACTATGATCTTTTATGAAGCAACAGAGGGTCAAGCTGAAATTGTGACCATCATTCTAGCTACTTACGAGTTGGCATCGGGCCAAAAATCAACTTTGACAAATCTAGTGTTGCCTTCAATAAAGGGACGCTGCGAGTTCGGAAAAAGGCGGTTTCTTTGAAGGCTGGATATTAGGGAAGTCTTGTCTCATGACGAGATATCCGGGGGTTCCTACTCGAATTGGGAGGTCAAAGAAGAAACCGTTCCTCTACATTAAAGACCGTATCGGGAAAAGACTGAACAGCTTGGTTCGACCGTTACTTCTCGTGGGCACGAAGGGAAGTGCTAGTAAAGGCGGTTGCCCAAGCAATCCCTACCTATGCTATGAGTGTGTTTCTGTTTCCCAAGGAGTTTTGTAATGAGATACAAGCGATGGTGAATAGATTTTGGTGGGGTCACTCTACAAACTCCCGTAAAATTCATTGGGTTGGCCGACATAAATTGTGTGATAGTAAATCGTTTGGCGGCATGGGGTTCAAAGACTTTGCTGATTTTAATCTAGCTCTCCTTGCATGGCGAGATATGGAGACTAATTAGTAACAGAGACTCCTTAGTATTCCAAGTCCTAAAAGCCCGCTACTTTCCGAATACCATTCTTTTTACGCTCCTTTGGGGCCTCGACCGAGTTATATCCGGCGGAGTATTTGGAATGTCCGAGTGGGTTGTATCTCGTGGCATGAGATGGCGTATAGGGGATGGTTTTCTAGTTAACGTATAGGCTGATAAATAGCTTCCTAGACCTCACTCGTTCAAGGTGATCACAAATATGGACCCGAGGTACTCACTTATTAGGGTCGGAGATCTTATTGATAGGGAAATTTCTGCTTGGAAGGAGGATATGCTGAATATGATGTTTACGCCGATTGATGTGGATCTGTATTAAATCTATCCTCTCTCTCGTTCTTTCCCTGCAGATAGGCCCCTTTGGCACTTTTCGCCAATAGGCGAACTCATCTATTAAGGCTGCCCATCACTGTATCCGAAGCTGGAACAATGCGGATGAATCGGGATCAAGTAATCTGGAGCTCCAAGTCACTCGAAAGAGCTGTGGAGGGCATGTCCGCCACCTCGTATCAAGGCGTTTGTGTGGCGGGCTTGTTCTCGGTCTCTTCCCATGGCTGTAAATCTAGCAAGTCGTATTCCAACACTGTCCGAGAGTCTGCGGTATTCGCAGCTTATCCGAAGAGGATGTCTGTCATGCCCTTTTCCGTTGCCCTCCAACGGTATCGATCTGGAATTCAAGTAAGTTTTCTTACTCCTTGTGGGAAGTTGGCTTCTCTTCTTACGGAGACTTTATTCTCCATGCCAAATCTAAATTGAGGATTGAGGAGTGGGAGGAATTCTTAGGCTGTGACATGGGAGGTGTAGAATGCCCGCAACCGGAGACTTTTCGGGGAAGGGGATCTGTCATTGGCTAGTTTGTCTGTCAAGGCCATAAGTATTGTAAATGAATACCGGAGAGCTTACTCGGCCATGGCTTTGAATACATCACCGAGAATGGAGCAGTGGAGTCCACCTGGTTTGAGGCGGTGGAAGATCAATGTTGATGGAGGGAAGTCGGGCGGTTGGGGCTTTGGGTGGGGTGTTGTTGTGCGTGATAGCTTGGGGTTAGTGGTGCTTATAGGGTTCGTCAAGACAGGTGGCTTCCTTGGCCCTGAAATTGTGGAAGCCAAAGCACTATTATTTGGGCTGAAGTTGGCACTTGGATTATGGTCTCCAACGAATTATTGTTGAAAGTGATTGTGCTGCAATTATTGCGAAGATCTCTAAGAACACTTTTACGAGTTACGAAATTGGTTTGTTTATTTCGATATTCCGGATGCTTGTAAGTTGTTTGAGTCTTGTTTATTTTCACATATCCGTAGGGGTAATAAGGTGGCTCATGCTTTAGCCCACCTTCAACCCTTCAAGCTTTCTATTAGGGTGTGGGTCGAAAATGATCCGGAGTCGGTACTAAAGTTGGTCATGAATCGATACTTCATTAGTCCTTGATTAATAAAGCCAACTTTCCTCCGATAAAAAAAAAAAAATTCAAAGCACTTTATTTTCTTTTTAAATATTTTTAACTAACACTCCTCAATAATGTTATGTTCTCAAATAACCAACATTTTCAAATCAAACAAATAACCTTTGACCATAGTGAAAATTTATGAAGGAAATACTTACAAGCATTGGCTAATTATAAAAGGAGGAACCATGGAAGCTGACAAAGACGTTTTGGATTTCTTTTTAAAACTTTTTGGTTTTTTCTTTTATGTTTTTTATGTCATTTTGATCCAGCAACTCCTTTTTCCTTTTGTTTTTATTATTTTTTTATTTTAATCTTTTTGTGTTTCTAATTAGATTTTATCATAATAAGGAGAAGTTAAATAATATATACTGGTAAATTTACTACTCTTTATTTCCTTTTTTATTATTTTATTCTCTAATTTTTATAATTAGAGGTTCGTCATTTAGATCAATGTATTTTTATTTTTATTTATTTTTTGCTTATTATTTTCAGTTCTATTTCACCCTTTTCTTTCTTTTTAGTTGGATGTGGGCTTTTATCAACAATGAAAGATAACTGTAAGCTCTTTATTCGTTCTTCTGCTTTATATATATATATATATATAGGGGAGGGTTCAAGTGAGCCCTCCCTTTAGGTGAGCTCACCTATTAGGTGAGCACTTTTAATCTCAACCATTGAATTTTAATTTAATGGCTGAGATAAAAAGAGGAAAATTTCATTTTTTAAAAAAAAAATTTTTTTTTCCTGGGAGGGGGAGGACTGGAAAATCATCGTCATTTTCCATCCTCTCCAGCCCTCCCAAGTACTCTCTCTCTCTCTCTAACTCTCGCTCTCACTCTCGCTCTCGGGTTGCGAGAAAGAGTCCCGCCGGCGTCTACCTCCGACCGGCAGCCTCTGTCGCCGGAATCCCGACATTGCCTCTCCGACCGGTAGCCTATCTCTCGCTGCCCTCCTTTCTCTCTCTTGCTGCTTCGGTTGAACGCCATCGCCCTATCTCTCGCTGCTCCAGTCGCCGACCCCGAGTCCCATCCCTCTCTCTCTCGTTGCCGACGCCGGCGTGATTTCTCAATAGTCGCTGACCCCCTCCCTCTCTCTCTGTCGTCGCTAACCCCCGAGCCCCCTCGCTCTCTCTCTCGTCGTCGCTCACCGCCGGCGCCAATACTCGACCTCGCTCTCTCTCGTTGCTCACCGTCGGCGTCCAATACCCCGACCTCGCTCTCTTTCTCTCGTTGCTCGACCGCCGGCATCCAATACCCGAGCTTGCTCTCTCTCTCTCACTTTGGTGGCTCTCAAAATCGAATTGGGGAAGACAAAATTGCAGGTATCCACTTTTTTTTTCTTGTGTATTTTCCGGGTTGATTAATGTTGGTTTGTAACAATGTTTTGGGGTTAAAATTAACCGAAATTGGTTTTGTAATGGTTGATTGAATGGAGTTGGACCTGAAATTGTTGTAGATTTGGTGTGCTTTGTTCGAAATCATTTGAACTTCTGCTTGCAAAAATGGAGGTTGCTTTCTGAAATTTACATTTCTCTTGGCCTTACATCTCATAAGTAGTAAACATCAACCGATGTAAATCCGGCTATCCTATGTGAATTTGCTGATCCTTTGTTGCCTGGCTTGGAGACTGTTTGTGCCTGGTTTTGTAATGGATTCTCACTTAGCATATGCTCGGTTAATGGATTAAGGCATATTTGACAAGGAAGCTTCACATTTTACCTAATTTACTTTCCAAAGTCTTGATATTAGTGGATAGAATGATATCGGCTAGACCTAGTGTCTTGTTCATTGAATTTTCTGAATGCTTAGATTTCTTTCAAGAATGTGATTATTAGGAGGCTGAACAGAAAATCATTGGAAATCTTTTCATTAACCACATAGACTTCTTTTAACATATTTACAAGGGTCAAAGAGCCAAAGTGTGAGATCGCCTATGTGAATATACTCGAACCTCATTTTGGGTCCAATCTTTTCTATTTTGCATCTTGGTGGGGGTGTTGGATAAGATGGTCTGTTCACTTGTACCCAATGATTGAGTCATAGGTTGCGACAAGAGTAGTAGCATGCCATTATCGAGGAAAATTAATTTGCGAGGCGACTTTGCTATGCCACATCAAGCTGATAAATTGATAATGAACAGCTACAACTTCGACCTGTAACAGACATGACTTTTCTAGTTAGAGAAAAAGTCTCATCGGTAATCACATTTCCTTAGGCCCCCGCAAAGTGGAATACGAGTATGCTAACATTGAGGAGATCCGTACAATAAAGAATGCTCTAGACTACTCAAATTTCACTAAATTTCATTTGCTAGTTACTAAACTCTGCAGCTAATTATATTATTTTTTTGTTTTGGTAGAACTCCGGCAGGCTGCTCGAGGAGCAGCGCTGGCAGCATCTCGTCAACCTGCCTATTCAGGGCAATGCGCTATCTCGATGCCTTTGTGGGCTTTACAGGAAGGAGGATGTTAAGTGTATGTATTCTATATTCAATGCGGCCTCTTTTGCGGGGTAGAATACACTATAACAAGTTTACTTAGAATTTGAAAGTGTATACGTACAGGAACATGGGTTTCGAGCACAATGCTTTCGGTCGGTGGTTGGGATGGCTAATGGTTGCTATCTACATGGGTGGCCGAATTCCTCAAATTATCTTGAATGTGAGTTACCCCCTCTCTCAATAACACCATCGCTAATATAGCCTATGTTGGAAGGTCCGGCCTTGTTTTCTCATCTATTGCCTTTCTTCTAAACCTATGTTCCGTCTTGTGCTAAAATTACGAGTATGGGCAAATACAAGCACAGTGGTGAGAACTACAGAATGGGAAAAGATCAGAGCTAACACTTATGGACATGAGCTAAGGAGAAATTAGTATCTTGAAAAATTGATCGATTAAAACCCCTATTTCTTTTTCATTCAAAAGCACTCCAACTTCAGGGATTTGTGTTAGTCACATCATGGAATGATGGCTTCCTTGTTTCGATCTTCTTATTAAGTGGGTTCTTTTGATACGGTATTCTTCATATGTCTGTCAACTTAGACACTTTCAGAGTTTGTGCCACAGTGAGAATGGATGAACACTACTTGCTTTTTCATTTAACACAAAAGTCAAAACGATTGTTGCAACTCTCTTGCTTTTACATTTAACACACATGTTTATGAAACATTGGACACCTATTAGCTCAATTGGTAGAGCATTTGTGTTATTACACAAAAGATGTGGGTTCAAATCCCACATAGGCTGAAAACAAAACTAAAACATGCTTAAAAGTTGACCGAATAAGTGCAGTTGCTAGCAAGTTCAGTCTAGGATAGAACAAGTGCCGTTGCTAGCAAGACATGCGCGTAAAAGTTGAAATAAGTTTATTTTTGAGCAGCCAGGGCTACATACACACCTAAAAATGAAGTTAGAAGGTTATACCATAGAGGAAAGAGTAGTAAAAGCAAGAGTTTCGATTTTAGCATAATGAGTTCCTAATTTTCAGCAGAATTTTTTATTTTTCAGATATTTTTTCCATTTATTGGTATGTAATATTTGAGGTAGTTTTTAGTTATATTTTACACATCTTATGATGGATATGCCCTCCAATTGATCGAATAAGTGCAGTTGCTAGCAAGTTCAGTCTAGGATAGAACAAGTGCCGTTGCTAGCAAGACATGCGCGTAAAAGTTGGAAGAAGTTTATTTTTGAGCAGCCAGGGCTACACACACACCTAAAAATGAAGTTAGAAGGTTATACCATAGAGGAAAGAGTAGTAAAAGCAAGAGTTTCGATTTTAGCATAATGAGTTCCTAATTTTCAGCAGAATTTTTTATTTTTCAGATATTTTTTCCATTTATTGGTATGTAATATTTGAGGTAGTTTTAAGTTATATTTTACACATCTTATGATGGATATGCCCTCCAATTGATCGAATAAGTGCAGTTGCTAGCAAGTTCAGTCTAGGATAGAACAAGTGCCGTTGCTAGCAAGACATGCGCGTAAAAGTTGGAAGAAGTTTATTTTTGAGCAGCCAGGGCTACACACACACCTAAAAATGAAGTTAGAAGGTTATACCATAGAGGAAAGAGTAGTAAAAGCAAGAGTTTCGATTTTAGCATAATGAGTTCCTAATTTTCAGCAGAATTTTTTATTTTTCAGATATTTTTTCCATTTATTGGTATGTAATATTTGAGGTAGTTTTTAGTTATATTTTACACATCTTATGATGGATATGCCCTCCAATTGATCGAATAAGTGCGGTTGCTAGCAAGTTCAGTCTAGGATAGAACAAGTGCCGTTGCTAGCAAGACATGCGCGTAAAAGTTGAAAGAAGTTTATTTTTGAGCAGCCAGGGCTACACACACACACCTAAAAATGAAGTTAGAAGGTTATACCATAGAGGAAAGAGTAGTAAAAGCAAGAGTTTCGATTTTAGCATAATGAGTTCTTAATTTTCAGCAAATTTTTTATTTTTCAGATATTTTTTCCATTTATTGGTATGTAATATTTGAGGTAGTTTTTAGTTATATTTTACACATCTTATGATGGATATGCCCTCCAATTGATCGAATAAGTGCAGTTACTAGCAAGTTCAGTCTTGGAAGACATGGTTCCCATATGCATACAAATCCAAATAAACTTGAGAGGTACAAGAAAAATTCAATAACAAAGACTTCAACCTCTTCCATTAATTATCACCAACCAAGTCAATTAGAAAGACATCAACCTTTTACGAAGATGTTTCAAAACCTAAGACAAGCATGTTCCTACTACAAAACAACAACAACATTACATCAAATGTAAAATGTGCACATAAGCTTGTTCCCACTTGAAAGATGCACTTCCACGTTTTGTCCAACATCTTCAAAGCATGTTCTCACTTGAAAATTCCACTTCCACGCATTATCCAACATCTTCCACCTAAAATATAAAAAAACAAAAATAAAATACTACAATTAGACCATGACAAAGCTAATCCAATTACAAATAATATAAGAAATTTTTACCTTTATAAGTTCTTTGAAGGACAATTTCGGCTGTCATGGTAGGCTTGTTGTCCACAAGCTTTACAAAGTCTTAACCTCTTGGCTTGTTGCTCCATTGCTTTCTCTTTTCCACCTTTAATTCGTTTACCACTTCCTTTCGTATTGCATTGCTTAGGTGGGAGAATGTCGATTTGATCGGGAGCACTTGATCCAATAAATGACTCCAACTCACTTATTTTGCTCTCACTTGTACTTCCCTTCAACTCCTTCACTTCTTTTAAAATACATTGAATTCTTTTGCCAACAAGGTTGAGGATTTCCGTGTCTCTTCCGGCGAGTTGCATACAATCTAAAAAGTCAACCCAATTTCTTGAAATTAACTTGTCATGGAGTTCCATTTGTGAACGTCCTTCTAAAATAGTGTCATTCACATCAAAAATTGGCTTATTTGCCGCCATTTTAGTCCATCTATTCAAAACATAATATGATGGCAATTCTCGTAAAACCTTTCCCTTCAAAATACACAATATATGGCAACAAGGAATACCTTCACATTCAAACATTTTGCATGAGCAATGTGCCACATGAGTAGAGGGGTTATATACGACTTGCCTTTTTGTAGTCCTATTTCGACTATTATCCAACACACTAATTAATAACCCCTCCTCTATCGCTTGCTTATCCTCAACCTCACAATCCATAAAAGCATTCCAAAACTCATCCTGAAACTTATAAAAATTAGCATAGGTGTAGATTTCACCTGCATGCCTCTCTAAATCTTTAGTTGTCTTTAACACAGTACGAGAAGAAGATGTTTCATTATCCGCTTACAAGCGATTATGCCTTTGCAACTCCACTTGCACTTTCAAATCGAATCCAAAACTCAATCAAACTCAAATGTGGATTTGTGAAATTACTAAAGAATCGATTTTCACTTTCGGATCTTGATGTGGTTCTCAATACTTCACCCAAAAACAAATCCCTAAAATAGGTAGGTATCCACATATCTCGAATATGATACAAATGCGACAACCATGAATTATTATGCAAATCAAAATCTCGGATAACTGTTTGCCACCCTTGTTCAAATTCTATAGGAGTCTCCGAATTGTAAACACATGATTTGAATCGTGCAAGAAAGTCACTGTTACTATTCAAAGAACATCCCACCTTCTCGAGATAGTTTTCTCATAATATGCCGGATGCAAAATCGATGGACGAGTCATTGGAAAATTTTCTTTTATTGCTACTTTCATTGCGGGATCTTGATCGGTAATAAGACAAACAGGCATCCGACCCCCATTGCATCTAAAAACTTGTCAAACAACCACATAAATGATTCCGCTTTCTCATCCCCCAAGAATGCAGCCCCAAATGTAACACACAACCTATGATTATCCAACCCAGTGAAAGGGGCAAATATCATTTTGTATCTATTAGTATCATATGTTGTATCAAAAGAGACCACATCACCATATAATGAATAATTAAGTCTTACAATGGCATCTGCCCAAAACACATATTTAAGTGTACCATCAACATCCAACTCGTAGGCAAAATAAAATGATGGATGAACCTCCTACTTCCTCTTAAAATTCTCAATAAACATTTGAGCATCGGAATCTTTGATAAATGCTTTCAAGTCTCTTTGAAAGTTTTTCAAGTCTTGTTTACTACATCCAACATTTTCAAAGCTACCAACTTGCTCTTTAATAATGCGATGAGCTTTAGAAGGTCCAATATTAGCACGAGTAAGCGACTTGAATAAAGTCCTATGCACACTATTTACAACTCTATTAGACTTTAGTATATGATGCTTCTTAGGAGTTGCAAGTAAATGTGTATGACCTTCATGAAATCTGAAAATTACATATGCACCAGTACTTGTTTTTTGAAACCAATCATTGCATTACAACCCTCTCTAGTCAACTTCACTTTCCGATTAGGGTTCACATTCGTTGATGTTTGCCTAAATCCTTGTTTAGAGCAAATAAAATACTGATGTGAGTGGACACCTTCTTTAGTCTTCTTAGATCTTGATTTACGTACACTAAAACCAACATGATGAGCATAAGATTTATAGAATTTCTCACATTCTTCGATGTTGGCAAACTCTAATCCCTCTTTTGGTTTGAACTCCTCTTCACAACAAGGTAACCACTCCTTTGCAATATGTGTAGGACTTTTGAACTTTTGAGGTGTTTGAAGCTCATCTTGAGTATCTTCCCTGCATATAATTAAGTACTCATCAGATTTCAAAATTTACAAAATGGGCAATGAACCTTGGATTAGCAACAAAGAGAAATTTCAGCATATTGCGCACAAATATTATCTAATGATAGTTTAGCTTAGTTGAAGAACACAACCTACTCATGAGCATTCCACTTTTATTCTACAATCTCCGAGTTTCAAATTGACTAAAAGAGACTGTTGATTCGAGTATACATGTTTACTAAGCTGTACAACTTGTTTTTCAACTAGTGTGGGTGATACTTATTGGGGGTTATTTGCCCTTATAGTCCAATCTCTTGCAGCAAATCTTGGTCTATGAACAAGTAAGCCTAATGATCTCATCTCGAATCAATTATTACAACAAGTTTACTCACAATGTCTAATTTATCATATGATTACTGGAATTTACAAGGCAAACACTTGTCGAAGCTGTACTTCTCCTTGGACTCCACCGATATGGGTTAATCCTGCTTCCTACTCTTGCTTTCAGATTTTACCTCAAGAAGTTCCTCCAAACAAGCACTAAGATTTTGAACTGTTTTGGGGTTAATGTAGATGAGGAAGTTGGAGATGGTGATAGCTATTTTAGTTGACAAATTGCACATAAATATTAACTAATCAAAATTCATCAAAACTTAGATTAACAATTACCATTTACGGTTCCGACGGTGGAGGGGGACGCCGGGGAGGACGGAGGCTGACCGAGGCGGGAAGGCGGCTTGTTGGGGCTGGCCGAGGCTGCGTCCGGGCAGCCGACAACTTCGACGTTTGATTCCATGGTTGATTATGGAGCTGGACGACGGACGATGCTGAAGAACAAGAAGAACCGGAAGCGAGAGGAGAGGGAATGTCGGGGATTCGAGCAACAGAGGCTACCGGCCGGAGGAAGACCCTGGCGGGACTATTGTCTGCAACCCGAGAGCGAGAGCGAGAGTTAGAGAGAGAGAGAGAGCGCTTGGGAGGGCAGCGAGAGATAGGCTACCGGCCGGAGAGGCAATGTCGGGGATTCGAGCGACAGAGGCTGCCGGTCGGAGGTAGACGCCGGCGGGACTCTTTTCGCAACCCGAGAGCGAGAGCGAGAGCGAGAGTTAGAGAGAGAGAGAGAGTACTTGGGAGGGCTGGAGAGGATGGAAAATGACGATGATTTTCCAGTCCTCCCCCTCCCAGAGAAAAAAAAATTTTTTTAAAAAAATGAAATTTTCCTCTTTTATCTCAGCCATTAAATTAAAATTCAATGGTTGAGATTAAAAGTGCTCACCTAATAGGTGAGCTCACCTAAAGGGAGGGCTCACTTGAACCCTCCCCTATAGGGTTCAAGTGAGAACCCCCTTATAGGTAAGCACCAAACCATAGGTAAGAACTTCTAATCCGAACCGTCCAATTTTCATCTAACGGTTAGAATTAAAAAGCATATATTTTGTTTAAAAAAAGAAAAACAAAAATTCAAGAGAGGAGAGGGGTCTTCCAGCCCACGTTCATTCTCCAGCCTCGTCATTTTTTTGCCAGTTTGCTTCCCCTCTCTCTACCTCTCGCCTCCCCTTCCTCTCCCTCGCCGGCGGAAACCACCTCCCCCTCTCTCCGTCCACCTCGCCGCTGCCTCTCTCTGTCTCGCCGGTCACCACTTTCTCTCTACGTGGCGCCGCTTGCCTCATATCTGCTGCTCTATTTCGTCGCCTCCCCACTTGCCGCCTCCCGCTCTGTCTGCCGTCGTCGCCTCCCCAATCTGTCTCTCCGTCTCTCTCGCCGGTCGCGCTGTCTCTCCGTTTCTCTCACCGGTCGCCTCCCACTCATATCTGCTACTCGGACGCCGAACAAAGTAATGTCCATCTGCCTTGTAAGATTCTGAATTTTCCTCCTCTTCCAATATCAGATTCGCATCTATCCGGTCTTGATACCATCCGAAAGGAGCTTATCCGCATCCGATTAATTACATTGTATGTTGTGTGCTCATGTCCTTCGAGGCCTCATTGGAAGCGAGAAAAAAGAGAGCTGATGAGTCCGATAGAAAACTATCCGAAGCACAAGAAGTTACTGAAGAAAATCGCAAAAGTTGGATGATGCGGATCAAAAGATCTTGCGGCTTCGAGAAACTGTTAACAGGTAATTTCTTTTACATTGGTATTGAGCTCTTTTGACTGCATAATGTCATTAAATTGCGAGATAGCATCATGCCTCCGAGAGAATCTTGAGAGAGGTAATGGCAGAAACCAATAAATGAGTTCCGTGTGATGTATTGGTTATCTATAAACTATAACGTTATCAAAACCTTGCTACCCTTAGTAGTGAATGTTCATAATTCCTGTTATATTTTATTCTGGCAAGTTTTGAGAAAATGCATATGGCTTTCTTTGCTTGAATCTTGTTGAAATTCATCTGTTAACCCTTAAGTATGTTTGTCACTCCTCTTTCGTCCTCCTAAGCCAATCTATCACTGCCATTTGATATTCAAATTTTTTGGAAATATCATACTGCTACCTTAAATGGTGGAAAATTTTAGATTAGTTATTGTCTGCTGCTGTAAAGTTTTCTAAATTTTCACACAAATACCGTAAAAAATGTGGTGTTTCTTAATACCAGAACCAACTAAAATAGTTTTTGGTGAGTCTGTGCCACATATCTAAATTTGTCTTAGTAAAGATTCCAAAAGTGTTTTACTATTCAGTAATAGATGGTATGAGGACAAACCCTTCTCGTGGACACAAAAGTATGCCTCTAATAAT
The DNA here is from genome assembly GCA_021018815.1 of Talinum fruticosum. NCBI lineage: Eukaryota > Viridiplantae > Streptophyta > Magnoliopsida > Caryophyllales > Talinaceae > Talinum > Talinum fruticosum. The sequence goes on along the minus strand of JAITYX010000010.1, from coordinate 10,064,455 downwards.
TTGTCGGTGATAAGAGGTACTTGCTTGTCGACACACTTCATCTTAACACATAGTATTTGTTTAGAGTTACCAATGTTTAGGAACAAAGATCTTGACTTTTGATATTTTATGTTTATGGAAACGTAGAAGAATGGGGAAAAATTTCCCACCTCTAAGAAGCTATATAATTAATTAGCCAAGTTATTAAGTAAAAACTAAGAAAAAAAAAAAGGCTGGCAGGCTAATTAATAATATCCAAACTTGCAATGTGACTCACCGAGAGACAGATATGATATCATGAAATTGAAGGTACTGCAGTGTAAGATCTTGCCAAAAGTTGGGGAACCCGTTTGAAATTCCCTGTTATTTTGTAGCTTCCTTTTTGTTATATTCTCCTGAAAGGAATGTATGTGGTTCTGCTTGTTTTTATCATTATGAGCTTTAAGCGAGTACTATATTTGATAACCTCATAAGAACATAAAGTAGAAGTCAATGTGACGATGCATGGACACCGAGAATTTGAAATGTTTCTAGTAAGATGGATGATTTAGATCATGTTTGGAGTTTCTTATGCTTGTCAGCTTTTTGCTAATTGCGAGTTCCAGTCACCTATATGATGGAAAATTTCTGGAGCATATTATTTATGTTACTAGCCCTTAACCTTCCCAAATAGGCTAGAAGAGAAGCTTTCCAATTTGGAGTCGGAGAATCAAGTTCTTCGTCAACAAGCTGTCTCAATTGCACCCACTCCCAACAAAATTCTGTCAGGACGCTCTAGATCAATTCTTCAGGTATACCCAGTGACAGATATAGTAATTTTAAAAACATCAAATGGCATAAATGTTCTTTAATTTTTTTGTTTCCCGACTTTCGGAGGGGATCTGACAGCGGCCATTTTGGAGATAGTCATTTTCGGGTACCTCGATTATATTTTGTTTGTCTATTTATTTCTTTGGGCTTATTTTTATGTTAGCTCGGTGAGTTGGACTTTTCATGATCTTTTGTACAATTGACTCTTCTTTCTTACCCATTCTTTTCAATCTACCAGGATCTGCATAGTCCTTCAATGAATTACAGAGAAGCTGAGGTAGAGGAGAGACCACAAAAATATCTCCACCTACTGCATACCGGTGATTTCCTCCGACAAGCTTCATTCAAACATTTCAGCAAGCAATCTCAATCTCAATTCTCGCATGGTATGCTAAGTAGGACTATTTTTTGCAGCTTTTGTGTAATGACAAGCTTCATTCAAACATTTCAGCAAAAATTTCCTCTCCCTCTTTTTTGCAGCTTCAAGTATCAATATGCTAGACAGGGAACAAGTAAAATATTTTATCTCCTGCCATTTTTATTCCCTAAAAGCCTATTAGCTCAATACGGGAGAGCATTTGTGTAATGACACAAACGATGTGGGTTCGAATCCCACATAGGCTGTCTTTAACGCACTCACTCAATGTCCGAAAGGCATTTGTGCAATAATTATTAATAAAAATAAAAAAATTTGCCGCAACTAAGAACTCAATGTGCTAAATTTGGTGTTCAAGCCTGGACAGTCATTCTCTTCATTAATTAACATCCTTTGCTGCATATTAGACTTGTCTAAGACCCCGACAGTCTCAAACTGCACTACCATCAACTTTTACGCGCATCGTTAGTTTCAGCCATACCTGCACTTCCACCAACTTTTATGAACTCAATATGGCTGGAAATTGCATGAGACGAATACATTTAGCTCAAAATGGCCTGAAATATATTCAAAAATCTCAATTTGGCTGGAAATTGCACAAAACAAATTCAGCTAGCTCAACATGGCCGAAAAATTAAACATGAGAGGCTCTTGAATCTTTTGAAGGACATCCCATTCCTTAAACCTTGTCCCAGTTATACTTTGCTAAACAAAAAACAGAAACAAATGGCTGAGATGTAGTAATATTCAACCACAATGGTATGAGAACCAAAAAATATTATAGTTGAAACTAAAAGTAGAACCAAAATGCGAAACAATGGTTAAGAACACAAAAAAAAAAAAAAACAGAAATGGAGTGCAAGGTTGAATCCACACATAATGGCCAACAACAATGCCAACACCAAAAACAGAAACAGATTCAAAGGCGAGAACCAATACACGAGACACACATGCAACAGAGAAAGAATTTAATTGGCCAACACTACGCCACCTAGCTTTAATCGAGTCAGTACATACTCACCCAGAGTTAGACCAGTTGGTGAAAGACTCAAACCTTCAAACTTGACATCAGCAGTATGGCACCCATTACTTGAATAAGAACAGTGATTCACATGGTATGAAAAAGCTTCAAAAACTAATCATGCATCCAAAATTAATTGGAAAAGCTCAAGATAGCATGAAATTACCCGAAACAAAATTAGTAAGCTCAATATGGTATGAAAAAGCTTCAAAAAGCTCAAGCTCTCTTCATTGAAATGACTGAATATTCATGCAAAATAGTCATTGAGTAGCTACAATCATTGTTTACATTTGAATCAAATGATAAAAGGATTACATTCGAATCAACCATTGTTTACATTCAAATCAAATGAAAAAAATACAACCCATAGTTAAGGAACATGACTAGTCTTCGGCAATCTTCAAAGTTCCCCCTTGTAATCGAACACACACACCAACACATCTTCGATTGACCTTAAAAAACAATCAAACAATTAAAGTATGGAAAAAATTATATTATCAAAGATTACAAACAACATAACTAACTTTTACCGTAAATTAGGAAAATGTCTTTGTAGGACAATTACGACTATCATGGTGAACGTGTTCTCCACAAGTTTTACAAAGTCTCAACCGTTTCGCTTGTTGCTCCATTGCCTTCTCTTTTCCACCTTTAATGCGTTTACCGCTTCCTTTAGTGTTACATTGTTTAGGTGGAAGAATGTCAATTTGCTCGGGAGCACTTGATCCAATAAACGATTCCAACTCACTTATTTTGCTTGCACTTGTATCACCACTCAACTCCTTCACCTCCTTCATAATATTTTGAATTCCATTGCCAACAATTGCGAGCTTTTCAAGGTCTCTACCAGCAACTTGCATGCAATCAAAGAAATCTAACCAATTTCTTGAAATTTTCCTATCTTCACGGGTCCATTTGAGAGCGTCCCTCTAAAAGGATGTCGTCCACATGAAAATTTGGTTTCCTTGCCGGCATTTTAGTCCATCGGTTCAAAATATAATAGGAAGGCAATTCACGCAAGGACTTTCCCTTCAAAACACATAAAATGTGGCAACAAGGAATACCTTCACATTCAAACATCTTACATGAGCAATATGCCACATGAGAGGAGGGGTCATATATAACTTGCCTTTTCAAAGCCTTGTTTCGACTATTATCCGCTACAATAAGTATTTGCCCCTCATCCATTACTTGCTTATCCTCAATCTCACATTCCAAAACGCATTCCAAAACCGAGCTTGAAACTTATAAAAATTAGCATAAGTAAAGATTTCACCTGCATGCTTCTCCAAATCTTTGTTGGTCTTCAATATAGGCACTGAAGTAGAAGTATTATTATCCGCCTGTAATCTGCCCATGTCTTTGCAATTCCAATGCACTCTCAAATCGCATCCGAACTCAACCAAACTCAAGTGTGGATTGGTGAAATTACTAAAAAATCGATTCTCACTTTCAGATCTTGATGTTGTCCTCAACACTTCTCCTAAAAATAAATCCCTAAAATATGCGAGAGATCCACCATTCTCGAATATCATACAAATGAGACAACCATGTATTATTTTGCAATCCAAAATCTTGAATAACAATTTGCCACCTTTCTTCAAATTCTATTGGATTCTCTGAATTGTACACACATGACTTAAATCGAGCAAGAAAATCATTGTTACTATTCAAAGAAATTCCCACCTTCTCGGACAATTTTCTCATTATATGCCAAATGCAAAATCTATGAGTAGTTGACGGGAATTTTGCTTCAATTGCCACTTTCATTGCGGGATCTTGATCGGTAATAATACAAACAGGCATGTGACCCCCATTGCATCCAAAAACTTATCAAATAACCACATAAATGATTCCGCTTTTTCATCCCCCAAGAATGCAGCCCCAAATGTAACACATAGCCTATGGTTATCTAACCCTGTGAATGGGGCAAATATCATTTTGTATCTATTAGTGTCATATGTTGTATCAAAAGAAACAACATCACCATATAGCGAATAATTCAATCTCGCAATAGTATCCGCCCAAAACGCATGTTTGAGTGTACCATCAACCTCTAACTCATAGGCAAAATAAAAGGATTGATGAATGCCTTGCTTCCTCTTAAAATTCTCAATAAACATTTGGGCATCGGAATCCTTGATAAATGCTTTTAAGTCTCTCCGAAAGTTTTTCAAATCTTGTTTACTACATCCAACATTTTCAAAACCACCTACATGCTCCTTAATGATGCGGTGAGCTTTAGAAGGACCAATATTAGCACAAGTGAGTGACTTGAATAAAGTCCTATGCACACTATTTACGCCTCTATTAGAATTTAACATATGATGTTTCCTTGGAGTGGCAAGTAAATGTGTATGGCCTTCATGAAACTTATAAAGCTCATATGCTCCATTTTTTGTTCTTCTATAACCAATCATTGCATTACATCCTTCCCTAGTCAACTTCATTCTTCGATTGGGATTTGAATTAGTAGAAGCTCTTCTAAAACCTTGTTTAGAACACACAAAATACTTATACTTTTCAACACCTTCCTTATCCTTCTTAGATGACGATTTCCGAATACTAAAACCAACATGATGAGCATAAGATTTATAGAATTTCTCACATTCTTCCAAGTTGGCAAACTCTAATCCTTCCTTCGGTTTCAACTCGTCCTCGCATAAGGGTATCCACTCTTTGATTACGGGTGTAGGACTTTTGCATTTTTCGGACGTGCAATGTTGTTCACTCTCTTTCGAGTTGCTTCCATATCATCTACAAAAGTAATGAACTAAAAATTAACATTATAAATTCAGCATTGCTTCCATATCATCTACAAAAGTCCCTAATCTATTGCTATAGCAATAGAGCAAAATTAACATATACTCTAAATTTTTCCAAATAGAGGACATCCGATCTAAAAGCAACATCGTTCAATATAATCACTATGACAAACTAATACTGTGAAAGCAAGAGTGAAGATGAACATATACTTTAAATTAACCTCAATATGCAAATGGATTGATGTACCAGTAACTACACTTAACAACTTGGTCACTATTAGCTTGAATCTCCATAAAACCTATTTAACCATCACTAAACTTTCATTATGATAATCTATAAAACCAATTGAACTAACCAAAAGTAATAATCCATAAAACCAATTGAATTAATATAAACAAAAACACACAAGTTCCCCACCCCCACTTAAAAAAATGCGAGGCAAAATATATTCTTACTTTCGGTTTCGGCATTAACGAAGTTGGCAAGCTCTTTTCCGGCGAAAGCAGTAGACTCCGGTGTCGGTACTGCAATTTTCGGGCAATGTAGCCATGATGACAGAGGCGGTCGTCGGCTTGGGGAGAAGGTTCGGGCTTGCGATATCCGAAATTCACGACCCGGCTGAAATCTTCTTGGAGTTGAGGGCGAAAGGGTGGCCGGCGAGTGGACGAACATCACGGGCGGCGAGCGGACGAAGTTGCTGCTGGCGGTGAGAGGTAGAAAGAGAGAGGGAGGGGATGCGAGAGGTAGAGAGAGAGAGAGTACACTGGAGTTTTTTAACGTCGATGGAATTGCAGCGGCGAGCGGAGGAGAGTTCCGGCGAAGGAGGAGTGGCTGCCGGTGAGAGAGAGGGAGGGCAGGCGAGTGGTAGAGAGAGAAGAAGCAAAGCAAATTGGGGAAAAAAAGAAATGTCGACAGTTGGGCAAACCCCTCAATATTTTTTTTTGATATTTTCCTTTTTTTAATTATTAATAATGGCGGATTAATATAGGCCGTTGGATTAAGATTGAAGGGTCAAGATTAGAAGTTCTTACCTATTGTTTGGTGCTTACCTATAGGGGGTTCTTACTTGAACCCTTCCCTATATATATATATATATATATATATATATATATATATATATATATAGATATATTACTAAGTATTTATTTAGTACAATTTTACTAAATATTATTATAAAAAAACAACCATTGAAAATATTATATGGCTAGCAATAATTATATAGTTATCAAATTTAAAACTATCATTTAAATAAAAGTAAATCTAACTTAAAAATTAGTCTTTGATAAAAAAAAATTTTAAAACTTTTTCCTTAATAAATATATAACATAGATCATTTTCCCCTCTAATTAGCTCTTAAATTCCATTTTCCTTCCATATTGATTCTTTTACTTTAAATTAGTTCTCCCTTTAAATATATTAGTATAATCATATTCTTCTCTTACTCTTTACATATTAAGTAGGCCATTGTTGGGATGGAATCTCTTTGTATGTAAAAATTATTTTTTAGCTCAAATTTCATATTGTTTTAGTTAGAAGTTATTATATCTTTTAATACTACTTGAATTATGATCTTTTTTTATATATATATATATATATTTCATATCATTATCATGCCATGACAACAACCCCACAAGACAGTATTTAAGCGAGTATAAATTTTTCATAAACATGATCATGATGTTGTATATTATCTCATCAATATATTTGAATATTTTAATTTTTATAAGTGAAGCTTTTGAATTAAATTTTTTATTTCCATTTTTCTGGTTATTTTTGTGAGTATTTACAACTTTAGATATACTTTTATATTCTAAAACTTTTGATATACTTTTATATTCTAAAAATATAATATTCCTTACATTTCTCTCCAAATAAATCAATGGATGTAAAAAAAAATATTAATGGGACATTATTGTTTAATCTTTAGTTCATAATTGACATTCATCAATGTGTATATTTTTTGTTTGACCGAGGGTATAATCCGTTTTAGGACATTATTGTCTAATCTTTTATCAATGCATGATTATATTATTATATTATTTTTATCAATTTTAATTACCAATAAAAATATAAGTTTCAAACTTTATTGTAAATTTTAAATAATTGAATTTTATGTGGTTGAATTATATGCACTCTTTAAAGTTTTTCTTTTTACAATGTTGGAAGACTACATTCATTTAAATTAGACTACCAAAGTATAATATTTATATGTATGAAAACTTTAATAGAAATGTACTCCTTATGTGTTCATATAAATTGTATGCTTACAAATTCTATAATTTTAAAAGGATTGATTTCAAGGTATATATCTATTTATCTTATTGGGAGAGTAGAAGTGGAGTTTTGTGCGTTAGTATTGTAATGATATATGCTAGCCTATTATTGATAATTTATACTCATATGTATAAGCATTTTAATGATGTTTATTGCACTCTCGATCTGGATGTAACAATCCTACGATTCTACAATTCATTGGAATCTTATGATCCTAATTTAATTCAAGAAATGTATGGCAGAATTATAAAATGATTCTACGATTCTACGGTTCATTAGAATTTAATTTCACAATTATAAATAAATTTCATAAAGTAGCTACGAGATAATTATATTTTGTATCAAAATTTTCGACTGAGTATAGTTGCACTAGATTTTTTATAAATCTTTATGAATGTTACAAATATTTTTATTTTTATAAAAAACAATTTCATTATTAAAAATAAATATTAGAATCTTACGATCATCGATCCAATTCTATGATTCTGATTCTACTCCCGCCCCTCCCTTCCAAATTGATTTTAAATTGGATATCAATTCTAACAACCTTGATTTTAATAAGTTATAATATGTATACTATGTGACGATTAGATTTTTGGTTTATGTATACAAGCATTTTTAATACGTTATAATGTATATAGTTAGTCGATTAGATTTAGGCTCATATATCATGTGACTTTTTTTCCTAAATATTATTTTTACATTATTGGCAATTATTTTTTATAAAATAAATATTATAAATTCTATTATGAGTTGTAGAATAAATAGCAATAATTTTGAGATGATATTTTATTACTTTATTCATAATTAGGATTTACTTAATTTTTTTCTGAAATTATTTTTTAAAAATTATTATAACAAAATATTTTTATGGCATTTAGAATTTATTTTTTGATATAAAAATTATCATTGAAATTTCGCCTATTAAATAATAAAAATTTCTCTTTAATATTTCTACATATTAATATATCTCATGCTTTAGCGTGGGCAAAAACTAGAATGAATAATTGATTTGTAATTTGTGATTCGAGTGAATTATCGTAATATTGTTTGTTAATTGGTGAAAGATGATTATAATTCATAAATTGTTTGTAAATTACTCAAAGTTAGTTTATAATTTGATATTAATTGATTGTTGATGTTAGTTGAGGGGTTGAAATAATTTGTTGATACCCATTGTTGATTCGTTGTTATATGATTTGCGGTGAATCGTTGATTTTAATATATTAAAATGTTGTTTCAAATCTATTTTTTGATCAATAAATAAATAAAATATTACTTTTTTTCAGTTTATATAGTGTCATAGTAAGGGACCTAAACCTGTAATTTGGGAGTACTTTTGTGAAGCTCAACTCCCTTTGAGTTGTTCCAAGTGCCACCTAGGCAAGGGAATTGCTCCCTTTTAATGCCTAATTGTCAATGGTAGCAACTCATGCGACTTGCTCCATAATAAGTTATATTATAAATGGATGCCACATGAGATATTTTATGAATATAATTGTTGTATTAAGTTAATTTTAGATTATGTTAATCATTAAATAGTACGATGGAAATAATAAAATGATTAATGTATTATATTATTTTGAGTGTGTGTTAATAATAATATTTTTTCTATTTTGGATGTGTGTTAATAATAACTTTTTTTCTATTTTGGGTGTGTATTGTAGATGTGCAATAATATTAAATTTAATTAATTGTTATTTATTAAGAAGCTCACACAATAATACCAAGATAATATATAAAAAATTACAACACAATACAAATACAACCATAAAATGTACGACATAAAACAATACAAACCAAAGTTAATTAAAATAATGCATTTAAACGTATGAAATAAAACAAAACTAAAAACATAAGTTTATTTATGACCGCATTTTATGGTGAATCAAGTGCCATTATAGTTGGCTCCATAACAATTCCGGATATGTTTAGTTAGTGCATCTTGAAGTACTTTGCCGAGTTTTTTGTTACGAACCTTGATATTTTTCGTAACCAATTCTCAAAAACAATAATTCGTCCAAGGTTCGGCGGTATAATGGTCGTGCTTGAAAGTTGAACATATTGGGGTTGGCTGAAGTTATAAGTATACGTGTAATATTCGTATTCAACGATCATATTGTGAAGTATGATACATGATTTCATAACTTTTCTGAATGTTGTAACCTCCCCAAAACGAGTTGGGCAATAAATTATAGAAACCGTGCTTGTAACACTCCAAATGCTCGTTCGACATCCTTCCTAGCCGATTTTTGATGAGTCACAAACAACTTATGTTTTGACAGGTTGTGGATGGTAGATGGATTTAACAAGCGTAAGCCACTTGTGGATATATCCCATACTGTGAAATAATATCCCATATCGAAATGCTTTCCATCAACATTGAAATGTACTTTAGGGGCTCGTCCTTCTAGTAAATCATCAAATAATTGTGATTTATAAAGGACGGTTATGTCATTATTTGACCTGCTTGTACCAAAGAACGCATGTCATATTGATGTATCAAATGAAGCAACAACTTTGAGCACCATAGTTGTCGTCTCATTGTGTCCTTCTTGATACATATATTTCTAAGATATGGGGCATCTGTCCCATTGCTGGTGCATATAATCAACATTGCGTAGCATTCTAGGGAAGCATTGTTCCGCAACGTATAGTAGTCGATGTAGTTCTTTTTGGGTTGGTTTTCGCAAGTAAGAGGGGGCAAAACATTCAAACACTCCATCGGTAAAATGCCGTACGCATGAGCTGATGGTTGATTCCACCATGTGACAATACTCATCCAACGCATCTGCAGCAACCCCATATGCCAATGCACGTATAACAGCGAGTGCACTTTTGAATCGGTGATGCTTCGAGCTTACCAGTGGCATCTCTTTTCTAAGTGAAAAACTCATAGCAGTACACATTTTGAACCTTCGACGAAATTGTTCATCGATATACACAGGATTTTCGGAGAAGTAATCTACATATAGGCGATTATGACTTTCTACGCGATGACGGTTTATGTGCCTTCTTCGTCGCCTACTAGGTGTGGAACTTATATTATCTTCGAGTTAGATAGGTACATGTGCACTAGCATTTCAGCCCTTTGAAATATAGAGCTTGAGGGAACTTCTTCCTCAATTGCTTTATCAATTACAGCATCAAGATCAAAATCTTCTTTTTCATAAGATGGGCTTGACATTGTTGTTGAGGTGTTTGTGTTTGAGATGCTTTGTTTAGTTGTAGATATGTGTAATTCTTTCGAATTGTGTAAGCCTTCATATACTAGTATCATTACTATTAGTATTTGCGTTATTGTATTTTGCCTACTGTATGCACAATGAAATTATCATATATTTGATAATACCTTGCATTATTGTACTTTGCGTACTTGCATACACAAGGAAATCATGACAAATTTGACAATAGTTTACATTATTGTACTTTTTCTACTGCATGAACAAGGAAAGCATGGCAAATTTGACAATACTTTGTGTGATGCCCGAAATTTTGGATGACTAGAGTCGCCACCTTGTTATGACCCAAATAAAGACAGGGTTTTTAATAAAACAATTTTGAAATTACAGCTTTTTCTAAAAGAAAAAAAAGGAAGGTTGACTCCTGTGCCCAACAGGCGAAAACAATATAAAAGACTGATTTGAGAACCTAAGATGGTGGGTTCGGGGTTTTGGTTAGGAAGCACGAACGTCAAGGGCTCGCCACTCCCTCCGTTCTAAGAACGGGCTCCTCCTAATATATTTGTATCCTTTTTAGACATCTTGAATGTTGATTAATATAGATTCATAAAATAGATCCATAAAAGAATAGCATAAAAGAAAAACGCATCATTATACACGTAAGCGGACACATGCGAGCATACGAATGGAAAACTTAGGGTCAACAAATTCGTTGATGTATGGCGGGTTTGCATTTGGATGAGAGCCAAATTGCTCTACGTATCGATCATTGTAGGACTTAGATCAACTCTCGGATCAAAACCCCATGTAGTTCTAGTAAGGATTCCGCCACGACTCTTGTGAGTTCCACTGGGGATAGTTAGGGATCATTTCCTTGTTTCGTGGTCATGTTAAAAGATTTTAGAGATGACTCATTCCTATAGTCGAATCAATCCGAGTTGAGAATAGAGAGAGTGACTCAGGGTCCCAACTCTATTACTCAAGACGATAAGTGAAGGGATAGGTGGATTGACTCAACTATAGGCATGAGTATAAGGATTAGACCTTTTAATATTCCCATTTCAACTGAGAAAACAATTCCTTGGATATGAAGCGGGACGGATTTTTTTGTGTAATTAGTGGGTCGGTGTTTTATGGCTAATGGTTCTCAAAGATTCGAGATGGAATCCTCGCCGATGGCCTACCACCAAACAAAAGGATACGATCGGCGATTCGGTCATATCCGATATGAAAATGATCCACTAGGATAATGGTGAAATTGTGAAGGCTGTTTGAATTGAAGTGGATGTGGATCATTCTTAAGATCAAATATGAACGAATTTTTGATTAAGGCCTCAAGTTTGATGAAAGGTCACGACCACACATCAAAGAATATGTCGGCCCTAAGGACAAGTATGCAAACAAATACAAGACATGCACGGTTGCGTCTAATAATCGCCATTCGGTATTTAGCCAAACATTGTTATGACTTATGATTAAGGTCAGGATGATCATAAAGGGACAATTATAATTACCGTCGTCCCCTATTCATGGGTCATACTTTAATTTTGGCAACAACATTAATTAGCGATCGTAGACGGTTCATTTTATTATTTTTGATTGAGTTGATTATATTGTGATGAATGGACTAGGACATGCTTGAAACAAATATGATCATTATTCACACTTTGAAGCTAGTGGTTTTACAAGTACTTGGATTATTACAATACAATGAAAAAAGAAATATACAAGGTTTCCCTAAATACAAAAAATCTAAAAAAGAACGTAAATAAAATTTTTCAACACCACGGAGATGAGAAGTGCTCATGATTCAACTTATTGATGGATACTTGGCTCGCATTATGATGAGCAATGATTCTTGACTGACCAAAAAAGTCTCGAGTATTTATTTTATTGAAAGACATAATTAGTTGATTTTTTTAAATTATTTTTTGAAAGAGAAATCCCGAAACTAAGTAAGATGAATGTAAAAAATATGAAGAAAATTTGTACAGTTGGAAAACTTCATAAGAAGCTCAAATATAAAATTTTATCTTTTAGAAACTTTCAAATTGATTTAATAAAGTCTTAAAGTTATACTTCTTGTACCTCACTTGCTATAATGAATGGCGGTTTCAAAAAATTATAAATTTTTCAAGGAAGATCCTATCAAGGTGATTCTAAAGTCTATAGTTTTATATTTAAGTCTAGTTTTAATGATAAAAATATAAAAAAATAAATTCTTTAGCATGTAAAACGGATAAGCCAAAAACTTAGGTGATATTCTTATTTATACCATTACTGGATAGTGGGGTATTCATTTATTTATTAAAAATAAAATAAATCTTATATTATGAAACTGTATAAATTAAATTAAATAGATATAATAAGGAACCAGTGTGATGTTTTGTATAATTTTTAAAGAACTTTATGATATTTTAACAGATTTTTCAACACATATGTTACGATCCGAGTACTTGTAGAAATTACGGTTTTGCAATGCCGACATTAATAAATCATATCTCTCTAACTATACAGAATTAGTAGAAAAAATTTACCAACTTAGAAAGATCGGGAAGTGTATTTTATTTCTTATGAAGGACAGTTTTCTAGAAAAAATCGTTTAGATTATGAAAAATTAGAAAAACAGTGATGGTGTAGTTTTTTCGGATTGATTATACCTTTCATCGAAAAAAATATGGTATAAATAGTTCGAGATTTGGATTTGGGTGAATGACCACTTTCTGGAAAGTTTTTCATTACTACATCGAACGATATAAAAATAAAAAAATTTGGAATCGAAATTATTCCACTAAAGTGCCCTAGAAATGCATAAAACCTTCCGATTTAGACAACTTTACTCCAAGTTATTATCATTCATGTTCAATCATGAGTTAGCCCATTTTTTTTCATTTTTCAATTATTACGAGAAAGAATAAAGGTAAAGAAGACAAGAAAGAGAAAATAACATCCAATTTACAATTAACTCTCGGATCTCACTACTCATTCCCGAAAAAAGGAAAACTAGAGTTCCACCAAATAGGGGAACGGCGCGCTGAGCCCTAAAGGGATGGTCGGTAAAACCCGGTGAGCCAAAACCAACCAGGAACCGGCCTAACCCAAAAGAGACAAGGAAACAACAAAACGTTAGTTGCAATAAATGATAATAATAATAATAATATTAGGGTTAAGTAATCATAGAAATAATAAGCAAAAGTAACATAAACAACAACAATAAAGTTAGTAACAATAGCAATGATAATGATAAAGTTAGAAAGATTAACTTAAACTTAATCAACTCCCAATGGAGTCAATTCTTAGTTAATCAAGCCACTTCTTAGAAGATTAGAAAAAGGAGAGAGAATTTTAAGAAGATAGAGATTTTTCCCAAAAAAACCAAGCCTCCCACTAGGGATTGATGATGGAGTATTTATAGAACAAATAGGGGCTCTCTAAACCCTAGTAGCCTTCTCTTTTGAATAATAATAATAATAATAATAATAATAATAATAATAATAATAATAAAGAAAAAGGAAAAGACAAACAAGAGTGGTGGAGAGCCGTTGTTTCGGGGGGGATGGTGTCAAGTAATGATAGGTGTCAAGTAATGACAAAATAAAAAAGTTGTAAAATTTTGTTTTTGTCTTACTCTTTCTCTTCTATTTCCTTTTCCTCCTTTTTTTTTTTTTTAATTTCTGGGGAGGAGGGGGCGTGGCCTGGCTTGTGGTCTACCAGCCATGTCCCCTCAAATTTTTTTGTGTTTTTTTTAAATTAATTTTTTTCTTTTTTCTATTTTTTTTAGGATTGTCTATTTTGGGGCTTTTGGGCTCTTTTTGGTCCCAATTTGATTGTTTTTTTATATGTTTGGTATATTTTATTATTTTTTTACTAAAAAAATTAATGTTAGTAATAAAAATCTTAAATATATAAGAGTTAAAATTTAGTGTCTATACTTTGTATTATTGTACTTTTCTTATTGCATGAACAAGGAAAGCATGACAAATTTGATAATACTTTGCATTATTGTACTTTACATACTATTGAATGATTGACAATGCAAGCATGCTTCAAAAGCAACCGATATTGAAAGGATTGACTGCATGAGCACAACTCATATTGCATTGATAACAAATTTACTACGAGATAAAAACAAGTACAAATAAATAAAAAAAGCGGGGTAATTAACCATTACATTGCTAACAATATTAAACTAAATAGTTTATTGCTTCTTGTTCCTCTACTTCTTAATGATCTCTCTCCGCTGAGTATAATACCATTCTTTCTTTTTATCATCCATATTTGATGGATTCATTGACATGATTGCCCTTTCATATTCTCTCTCCTTCGACTTTGTATCTCCGGCCGCTCTTTTAGTATCATTTCTTTAATTGTGGCTTCCCTTTGCATAATTTCTATTTCCATAGCCTAACATTCCAATTCTTTTGCCTTCATATCTGCAAGTCTATTTAGGGTATTTGTTCTTTTTATTTATGTCTCTCCGACCCTTGCCAACTCCTCCGAACTTTAGTATTAGAGACATTAGTTTCGGATGAAGTCGCTTTGGCTTTCCCCTTTCTAAGACTTTTGACAGACACTTCTTCCAAGGTTTATTGATAATTGGTTGGGGTAACTCTTCGATGGGTGCCTTAACCTCTTCTCGGCCATGAGGATTTGAGGAAGAACCGTAATCTCCTCGCTATTGTATGCTTCGTTCTCTTTGACGACTTATCTCCATTTCCTCTGTTGGACTTATTAACATGATTAAGCCATTTCGGTTCATAGTACAAAAGCTGTTAAGCATGCTTGTAACCAAAATTTTGGCCATGCATCTCTTTGTATTGGATATATGCAGCTTTAAGATAATCGGACTCATTACGCCTACTCGGCGGCCGTCGCTTTGCCGCATCATAGTACCTTGAGAAATGTGTGATAGTTGAACATAATCTGGTTCATCGAGCTTTGCACTTTTCAACCGATCTTTTGGTTGGCCACTTATAACCTAGTACTCGTTGTTGAGCTTCACAAAAGTACTCCCAAATTTTGTCCCTAAATGTCGTCGCTTTTGGCCAATTCCAATGATGGGATCCTTGCTGACATTTAACCATGTAGTGATTAAGAGTTCGTCTTCTAACTCATCACATAATACCCCTTTTGCTTTGTAGTTGTGAAACAACATTTGTTGCTTCGTTGTTTGTTTCAACTTAATCATCTTCATCTACATGAATTGAAAGTCTAATGCTTGGAGAACTCATGTTGACATTAGCTTCCTCTGTTGAAACATAAGAACGACTTCTCCAGGAGTCCACATTTTGTGGCTATCATGAATACCAATATTACCAATATACCTAGTGAATGATCCTGACGAAGATGAAAACGTAGGATAGACAAAATAATAATTTTCAGAATTGGGCGCATTATAATTTTGGGAGTTTGGGTTATGGAAATATTCAAGTGTGTGACTATGATAGTATTGAGAATTTGAATTATTCTAAAGATAGGAGTCATTTTGAGGGTAATAATTTTTAAAATTAGGATGATGAGAATTTAAAGAATTTGGTTGGCTATTTTTTGAATTTGTATCCATAATTTGGGATTTTGATAGTATAATGAGATTGGTGAGGTGAAAAATTACAAACCTAACATTCCACCATATACCTTATTTATAGTGCTTTTCGGATGAAAAAATATGACCGTTGTTACATAATTAACAAAAAAATAGTCGTTACAAATGGATTAAACTTCATCAAAATGTAGCAATTATACTAACTATTACACACAAAAAGTAAAAAAGGGAAAACAACTGCTGAAATTTTTTTTTTTAAAAAAGGCGGAATTAGCTTGCCCACTTGCACCGACACGTAGGGCCTGCACGCCTCTCTCTCACTCCCCTCCGTGCGAGTGTCTTGCACCCGCCAGACATAGCTCATGATAAGTTGTGTCTCACGCGTTCATTTTCCCTCTCTCCCTTTTTTTCTTCTCTCCTGTTTTTCCCCTGTCTCAGTCTGCTCCACGGAGAAGCTTCATTCCACCTCGCACATCCCCCTCCCTTTTTTTATTTTTCTCTCTCCTTCACATGGGAGCAACTCCCATTAAGTTGATCCCATTGGAGATAGCCTAAATGTAGGGATCGGAGTGTAGGGCGGTTACGAGTTAAACGGGTTCGGGTACGGGGCGGGTATGTGTATGTGGTTCACCCGCCCCAAACCCAAACCCATACTCAAATGTGTTATTTAAAAAAATAAAATTTGTTGGATAGTTGGTGAAGACTTGGCTAATTAAATATGTTTTATCATTTTATTTGTGTCATCGATGTATAATTACGAATTTATGATGGAGGCAATAGATTTTTATACCTATTCATCACTAATGCCAACTTACGGTGGTATAAAACCCGATGGGTATTACCCTATAGATATTATTATTTAACATTATAATATCCAATACACCCGAAATACCCAATGGGTATGGGTATTGGGATAGATTATAAAAACCCGATGGATATGGGTATGGTTATGGGGATGATTTTTGAAAATGGGTATGGATGCGGATATAGCCGTACATGCCCCGTACTTGCCCCGCGCCCATCCCCGCCTAAATGTCGTCGCTCTTTGGCCAATTTCAGTAATGGGATCATTGCTCATATTTAACCATGCACTCGAATAAGAGCTTATCTTCTAACTCATCCCATCATACCCCCTTTTGCTTTGTTGTTATGAAACAACATTTGCTGCGTTGTTGTTTGTTCAACTTGATCATCTTCATATGTATGAGTTGATATTCTACGCTTGGAGAACTCATGTTGACATTAGTTTCATTTGTTGAAACATAAGAACGACTTCTACGGGAGCCCATATTTTGTGGACTATCATCAATACCAATATTACCCATCCACCTAACGAATGATCCCGGCGAACATGAATATGTAGGATGGATAAAATAATAATTTTCATAATTGGGGCATTATAATTTTGGGAGTTTGGGTTACGGAAATA
Source organism: Talinum fruticosum (assembly GCA_021018815.1). Taxonomy (NCBI): domain Eukaryota; kingdom Viridiplantae; phylum Streptophyta; class Magnoliopsida; order Caryophyllales; family Talinaceae; genus Talinum; species Talinum fruticosum. The sequence continues at coordinate 10,047,076 of JAITYX010000010.1, read as the reverse complement.
TTCAAGTGTGTGACTATTATACTATTGAGAGTTTGAATTATTTTGAAAATACGAGTCATTTTAAGGGTGATAATTTTGAAAATTAGGATGATGAGAATTTGAAAATTTTGGATGGCTTTTTTCGAATTTGTATCTATAATTTGGGATTTTGAGAGTATAGTGAGATTGATAAGGTGAAAAATTACAAATTTAATATTCCATCATATACCTTATTTATAGCGTCTTTTGGGTGAAAAAATATGATCGTTGTTACATAATTAACAAAAAAATAGCCATTACAAATGGGTTAAATTTCACCAAAATATAGCCATTACACTAACCGTTACACACAAAAAAATCAAAAAAATGGGAAAACAGTTGTTGAATTTTTTTAAAAAAAAGTAGAAGTAGCTTGCTCACTTGCAATATGACGCGGGGCTCGCACGCCTCTCTATCACTCCCCTCCACATGCGTGTCTTATACGCGCCATACGCGCTGGACACAACTCCCAATGAGTTGTGTCTCACACGTTCTTTTCCCCCTCTCTTTTTCCTTCTCTCTCCTGTTTTTCCCCTGGCCTGGCTGCTCCTCGGAGAAGCTCCCTTCCACCTCATAACCCCCTTTTTATTTTTCTCTCTCCTCCACATGGTCTAAATGTTGTCGCTCTTTGGCCGGTTCCAGCTGATGGGATCTTTACTCACATTTAACCATGCATTGATTAAGAGTTCATCTTCTAACTCATCCCATAATACCCCTTTCTACTTGTTGTTAAACAATATTTGCTGCTTCGTTGTTTGTTTCAATTTGATCATGTTCATCTATATGAGTTGCAAGTCTAATGTTTGGAGAACTCATGTTGACATTAGTTTTCTCTGTTGAAACATAAGAGAACGACTTCTACGGGAGCTCACATTTTTAGGCTATCATGAATACCAATATTACCCATCCACCTAGTGAATGATCCCGACGAAGATGAATACGTAGGATGGACAAAATAATAATTTTCAGAATTGGGGTATTATAATTTTGGGAGTTTGGGTTATGGAAATATTCGAGTGTGTGACTATTGTAGTATTGAGAGTTTGAATTATTCTTAAAATAAGAGTCATTTTGAGGGTAATACTTTTGAAAATTAGGATGATGAGAATTTGGAGAATTTGGTTAGCTATTTTTAGAATTTGTATCCATAATTTGAAAATTTGAGATTATAATGAGATTGGTGCGGTGAAAAATTGCAAATCTAACATTCCAACATATACCTTATTTATAGTGTTTTTGGGCGAAAAAATTTGATCGTTGTTACCTAATTAACAAAAAAAAAAAATAGCTGTTACAAATAACTTAAATTTCATCAAAATATAATTGTTATACTAACCGTTACACACAAAAAATTAAAAAAGGAAAAACAACAACTGAATTTTTTTAAAAAAAGTAGAATCAACTTGCCCACTTGCACGGAGGCGTGGGGCCCGCACGTCTCTCTATCATTCCACTCTGCGCGCGTGTCTTACACGTGCTAGACAAAACTCCCGATGAGTTGTGTCTCACTTGTTCTTTTCCCCTCTCTCCCTTTTTTCTTCTCTCTCCTGTTTTTCCCCTGTCCCAGCTGCTCCACTGGGAAGTCGCTTCCACCTCATATATCCCCCCCTTTTTTTCTCTCTTCTCCACATGGGAGCTACTCCATGGGAGTTGCTTGTCGTTGGAGATAGCCTAAATGGTGTCGCTCTTTGGTCGGTTCCAGTGATGGGATCCTTGCTCACGATTAACCATGCACCGATTAAGAGCTCATCTTCTAACTCATCCCATAATACCCCTTTTTGCTTTGTTGTTGTGAAACAACATTTGCTACTCGTTATTTGTTTCAACTTGATCATCTTCATCTACATGAGTTGAAAGTTTAATGCTTGAAGAATTCATGTTGATATTAGTTTCCTCTGTTAAAACATAAGAACGATTTATATAAGAGCTCACATTTTGTGGGCTATCATGAATACCAATATCATTCATCCCCCGATGAATGATCCCGACGAAGATGCATACGAAGGATGGAAAGAATAATAATTTTCGGAAATGGGGGCATTATAATTTTGGGAGTTTGGGTTACGGAAATATTCAGTTGTGTGACTATTATAGTACTGAGAGTTTGAATTATTTTTAAAATAGGAGTCATTTTGAGGGTAATAATTTTGAAAATTAGGGTGATGAGAATTTGGAGAATTTGGTTGGCTATTTTTAGATTTTGTATCCGTAATTTGGAATTTTAAGAGTATAATAAGATTGGTGAGGTGAAAAATTACAAATGTAACATTCCATCATATACCTTATTTATAGTGTTTTTGGTTGAAAAAATATGACCGTTGTTACATAATTAACAAAAAAATAGCAGATTACAAATGGGTTAAATTTCATCAAAATATAGCCGTTATACTAATTGTTACACACAAAAAATAAAAAAAAGGGACAACAACTGCTGAAAATTTTTTTTATATAAAAAAAGTAGAATTAGCTTGCCCACTTACACAGAGATGCGAGGCCGGTACGCCTCTCTATCACTCCCCTCCACGTGCATGTCTTGTACGCGCCGGACACAACTCCTAATGAGTTGTGTCTCACGCGTTCTTTTTCCCTTCTCTCCCTTTTTTCTTCTCTCTTCTGTTTTTCCCTGTCCCGGCTGCTCTATGGAGAAGCTCCCTTCCACCTCATCGATCCCCTCTTTTTTTTGTTTTTCTCTCTTACGCACATGGGAGCAACTCTATGGGAGTTGCTGCCATTGGAGATATCCTAAATGTTATCGCTCTTTGGATAGTTCCGGTGATGGGATCCTTGCTCATATTTAACCATGCACCGATTAAGAGCTCATCTTGTAACTCATCCCATAATACCCCTTTTTGGTTTGTTGTTGTAAAACAACATTTGCTTGCTTCGTCGTTTGTTTCTACTTGATCATATTCATCTACATGAGTTGAAAGTCTAACGCTTGGAGAACTCATGTTGACATTAGTTTCCTCTAATGAAACATAAGAACGAGTTTTACGAGAGCTCACATTATGTGGGCTATCATGAGTACTAATATTACCCATCCACCTAGTGAATGATCCCGACGAAGATAAATACGTAGGATGGACAGAATAATAATTTTCGGAATTAAGGGCATTATAATTTTGGGAGTTTGGGTTACGAAATATTCAAGTGTGTGACTATTATAGTATTAAGAGTTTAAATTACTCTAAAAATAAGAGTCATTTTGAGGGTCATAATTTTGAAAAATAGGATGACGAAAATTTGGATAATTTGGTTGGTTATTTTTAAAATTTGTATCCATAATTTGAGATTTTAAAAGTATAATGAGATTGGTGAGGTGAAAAATTGCAAATCTAACATTCCACCATATACCTTATTTATAATGTTTTTGAGTGAAAACCATATGACTGTTATTATGTAAATAACCAAAAAAATAGAGGTGATACAAATGGGTTAAATTTCATCTAAATATAATCGTTATACTAACCGTTACACAAAAAAAAGGAAAAGCTGTTGCTGAAATTTTTTTAAAAAAAAGTAGAATTAGCTCGCACACCTCTCTATCACTCCCCTCCGCACACATGTCATACATGCGCCACGATGAGCTGTGTCTCATGCATTCTTTTTCTCCTCTCTCCCTTTTTTCTTCTCTCTCTTGCTTTTCCCTTGTCCCAACTACTCTACGAAAAAGCTCTCTTCCATCTCATACATCCTCCCCTTTTTTATTTTTCCCTCTCTTCCACATGGGAGCAACTCTCATTGGAGATAGCCTAAATGTTGTCGCTCTTTCGCCAATTCCAGTGATGAGATCCTTGCTCACATTTAACCACGCACTACTTAAGAGCCCATCTTCTAACTCATCCCATAATTACCCTTTTTGCTTTGTTGTTACGAAGTAACATTTGTCGCTTTATTGTTTGTTTCAGCTTCATCATCTTCATCTCGCATGAGTTGATGGAGAATTCATGTTGACATTAGTTTTCTCTGTTAAAACACAAACACGACTTCTTCGGTAGCCCACATTTTGTGGGCTATCATGAATACCAATATTACTCATCCACCTAGTGAATGATTTCGGTAAAGATGAATACGTAGGATGAACAAAATAATAATTTTCGAAATTGGGGGCATTATAATTTAAAGAGTTTGAGTTATGGAAATATTTAGGTGTGTGACTATGATAGTATTAAGAGTTTGAATTATTCTGACAATAGAAATCATTTTGAGGGTAATAATTTTGAAAATTAGGATTATTAGAGTTTGGAGAATTTGATTGGCTATTTTTAGAATTTGTATCCATTATTTGGGATTTTGAGAGTATAATGACATTTATGAGGTGAAAAATTACAAATCTAACATTCCACCATATATCTTATTTATAGTGTTTTTTGGGTGAAAAGAAATATAACTATTGTTATGTAATTAACAAAAAAATAACCGTTTCAAATGGGTTAAATTTCATCAAAATATACCCGTTATACTAAGCTGTTACACACAAAAATCAATAAAAAAGGGTAAACAAACAGAATTAGCTTGCCTACTTGCATTGAGACGCGGGGCCTGCACGCCTCTCTATCAATCCCCTCCGCACGAGTGTCTTACACGCGCGAGACATAACTCCCGATGAGGCGTGTCTCACGCATTCTTTTCCCCTTTCTCCCTTTTTTCTTCTCTTGCGTGTTTTTCCCTGTTCTAAGCTGTTCCACGAAGAAGCTCCCTTCCACCTCATACATTCCCCAACCTAAATATCGTCACTCTTTAGTATACCTGGTAATCGGGTCATTCGGTTCGGGTTCGGTTCGGGTTCGGTTCGGGTTAGTTCGGTTCGGGTTAACTTCGGGTCGATATTGTTCGGGTCCGGTTCGGTTTCGGGTTCGGGTCAACTTCGGTTAAGGTAAACTTCGGGTCGATCTCGTTCGGGTTCGTTCGGTTTCGGTTCGGTTTCGGTTCGGGTCAACTTCGGTTCGGTTCAACTTCGGGTCAATCTCTTCGAGTCGGGTTTGGGTTCAATTCGGGTTAATTTCGGATAGGGTCAACTTCAGGTCGTAATCGAGTCACTTTTTGGGTCAAAATCGATTTAAAATTGTACCCACCAAAAAAATTGTACCACTATAGGCACAAAAATCCATCCCGAGAGACCCAACAAAAAAAAATTCGTGGGTTAGGTGACTTTTATTCGGGTTAAATCAATTCAAGTCTCGATTAGTTCGGGTCATTTTGATTCGGGTCGGAATTGGGTTCATTAGATTTCGGGTCGGTTCGGTTCGGGTCTGTTCGGGTCGGTTCATTTCGGTTTTCGGGTCAAAATCGGTTCAAGCTGTTTCGGATGTCGGTTTGGTTTGGGTTTCGGGTCGTTCGGGTTAACCCGTTCGATTCGAGTCGGTTTTGCCACGTCTACTCTTTAGCCAGTTGCGGTGATGAGATCCTTGCTCATATTTAACCATGCACCGATTAAGAGCTCATCTTCTAACCGATCCCATAATACCCCTTTTGCTTTGTTGTTGTGAAACAACATTTGCTACTCGTTGTTTGTTTCAACTTAATCACCTTCGTCTATATGAGTTAAAAGTCTAACGTTTGGCGAATTCATGTTGACATTGGTTTCCTATGTTGAAACATAAGAACAACTTATCCGGGAGTCCACATTTTGTGGGCTATTATGAATACTAATATTACTCATCCACCTAGTGAATGATCCGGCGAAGATGAATACGTAGGATGGACAGAATAATAATTTTCAGAATTGGGGTCATTATAATTTTGTGAGTTTAGGTTATGGAAATATTGAAGTGTGTGACTACGATATTATTGAGAGTTTGAATTATTTTGAAAACAAGAGTCATTTTGAGGGTAATAATTTTGAAAATTAGAATGATGAGAATTTGAAGAATTTAGTTGGCTATTGTTAGAACTTGTATTGATAATTTGGGATTTTGAGAGTATAATGAGATTAGTGAGGTGAAAAATTACAAATCTAACATTGCACCATATACCTTATTTATAGTGTTTTTGGGTGAAAAAATATGACTATTACATAATTAACAAAAAATAGCTGTTACAAATGAGTTAAATTTCATCAAAATATAATCGTTATACTAACCGTTACACACAAAAATTTTAAAAAAGGGAAAACAATTGCTAAATTTTTTTAAAAAAGTAGATTGAGCTTGCCCACTTGCACCGAGACGTGGGGCACACACGCCTCTCTCTCACTCCCCTCCGCGCGTGTCTTACACGCCCGGACACAACTCCCGATAAGTTGTGTCTCACGCATTCTTGTTCCCCTCTCTCCCTTTTTTCTTCTCTCTCTTGTTTTTCCCTGTCCCAGCTGCTCCACGGAGAAGCTCCGTTCCACCTCATACATCCCCCTTTTATTTTCTCTCTCTTCCACATCGGAGCAACTCCATGGAGATAGCCTAAATGTCACCTCTCTTTGGCCAGTTCTAATGATGTGATCCTTGCTCACATTTAACTATACACCGATTAACAACTCATCTTCTAACTCATCCCATAATACCCCTTTTTGCTTTGTTGTTGTGAAACATTTGCTACTTCATTGTTTGTTTCAACTTGATCATCTTTATCTATATGAGTTGAAAGTCTAACGTTTGGAGAACTCATGTTGACATTAGTTTCCTCTGTTTAAGCATAAGAACGACTTCTCCAGGAGCCATATTTTGTGGCTATCATGAATACCAATATTACCTATTCACCTAGTGAATGATCCCGGTGAAGTTGAATACGTAGGATGTACGGAATATCAATAATTTTTAAATTAGGGGCATTATAATTTTGGGAGTTTAGATTATGGAAATATTCAGGTGTGTGACTATGATAATATTGAGAGTTTGACTTATTCTGAAAATAAGAGTCATTTGAGGGTAATAATTTCGAAAATTAGGATGATGAGAATTTGGAGAATTTTGGTTGGCTATTTACATAATTTGTATCCATAATTTAGGATTTTGAGAGTATAATGAGATTGGTGAGGTAAAAAATTACAAATCTAACATTATACTATATACCTTATTTATAGTGTTTTTGGTTGAAAAAATATGACCGTTGTTACATAATTAACAAAAAAATAACCGTTACAAATGGGTTAAATTTCATAAAAATATAGCCATTATACTAATTATTACACACAAAAAATTAAAAAAAGGGACAACAACTACTAAATTTTTTTTTTAAAAAAAAAAAAGCAGAATTAGCTTGCCCACTTGAACCGACACGCGGGGCCCGCACGCCTCCTCTTACTCCCCTCCGGACGCGTGTCTCACTCGTTCTTTTCCCCCTCTCTCCCCTTTTCCTTCTCTCTTGCTTTTTCCCCTGTCCGAGCTGCTCAACGGAAAAGCTCCATGGAGTTGCTCTCATTGGAGATAGTCTAAATGTCATCGCTCTTTGGTCGGTTCCGGTGATGAGATTTTTGCTCACATTTAACAATGCATTAATTAAGAGCTCATCTTCTAAATCATCCCATAATAACCCTTTTTGCTTTGTTGTTGTGAAACAATATTTGCTGATTCGTTGTATGTTTCAACTTGATCATCTTCACCTACATGAGTTGAAAGTCTAACGCTTGGAGAACTCATATTGACATTAGTTTCCTTTGTTGAAACATAAGAATGACCTCTCCGAGACCCCACGTTTTATTGGTTATCATGAATATCAATATTACTCAGCCACCTAATGAATGATCTCGACGAAGAGGAATATGTAGGATGGATAGAATAATAATTTTCGGAGTTGGGGACATTATAATTTTGGTAGTTTGGGTTATGGAAATATTCAGGTGTGTGGTTATGATAATTTTGAGAGTTTGAATTATTCTGAAAATAGGAGTCATTTTTAGGGTAATAATTTTGGTAACGCCCCCAATCACCATTACTTAATAATCCCTTCATTAGGGATTGTTCCGTAAGGTCGCAGCGGAAGGTAACAATCGAAGGCGTTACCGCCGTCCTAAAAATAGGACAAGGCTAAATAATTGAAATAAAATGAAATACGGTTTGGGCATCTACGGTTATATTTCAAAAATGCTATTAGGAGTAACTACTTATTACCCAAGTAGCTATGTCATCCCAAAATACGGTTTACGGGTTTAGCAATATAATATTTACACAACCTAGACTTTTGTCTAATCCACAAGATAATGTACAATGTATAATAATTCCCAAGGTCATACCTAAACCCTGGTTGAGGGTAAAATCACTCGTGAGCGTCTATGCACCTTCGAATTGCGGATGCAACGTGGCTGACTAAGGTTTGCCTTCATCGGACTTGGTAAATGGTTGATTGTTCACCAATGCTTCTTCCTAAAACAAAAACAGTAAAATATTTCGAAGAATGAGTCGAAACTCAGTACGAACATTCCCGCATCGTAAAACAACTTTGAAAATATTTTAATTGAACGCGCGCATTTCAATTCATTTTAGTTTGAAATCGGGGAGAGAATATAAGTAAAACTTGCTTGCCGGTTATTATCCGAAAGTGGAACCCCTTGATAATTGATACGATCTTAGTAAGGTGCACACCTCCCGGGCCGACCGAGAACCCGAGTTGAAGCCGCACGGGTTGGGCATAAACCCCGATGATTGATAATTGATGGGCATAAGCCCCGATAATTGATGATTGGGCGGGGACCACTTGATTAGGTGGCAAAACTTGATTGCAAATGATTCATTATTAGTTATGTACATATGAGAAATGTTGAGATTTGATGAAACATGTGAGTTTTCGAAAGGCACGAGCAATGAACGTACTCGAATTGAGAATATTTGTTTCTCCCCTTTTTGCATAAATTTGAGTCATCAGCTATTCGGCAACGAAGTGGCCTCAATTCTGTTTAAAATAGATTTCTAGGGTTAATGATGTTTTCTTGAGTTTTAATGCTTGAGTTTGTATAAGCTTTAACAATTTATTTCATTTCTTATATTCATGTGAAAATCGATTAAACTAATGTTGGCACCACTCATCTTTACTGCGTTGATTCCGTTTCAATTATTGAATACAATTTATATTAATTAGAGAAGTTGATTAGGTTGACTAAATACTCGATTGTGTTGACGGAATTCAATCCGTTAGCCGACTTGGATTGACAATGGTGTCTATATATATATGGATATACCTAACAAACACTTATTCCTAATTTATTCCTCACTTCTCCCTTTCCCTGCAAGCAAGACTCATAGTTAAATAGTTGACTAATTCGTCAAATGTCTTCCTATAGGAAAGTTCCATAATCCACCGAATTGCTCAAAACCCGTACATACACCATATTAAGATCTCAAGCATTGTTCTCCCGACAACTTAACATTCACAACTACCACTAGGAATGCTTAATGCTCAATCATTTTCCATGCCTATATACTTGCACATTATCGAATTTCAACTTTTACGCACACATTCCCTTTTGTTTTCTTAATATAATGATTGTTCAAAATGTAGCAATTCCACCAAATTGTTCAATTCGATAATAAAATCTCAATCTCATTCACTAGTTCACAATTTCCCAAAGGAGTCCCACTCATTCACATGCGCGCAATCGGTTCATCAAAATACCAAACCTAAATCCTCCATCCAATTCGAATTTTCCCCAAATTAATCTTTAAATTTACTCCACAAATATATTTCTAATCATACTTCAATTTACAGCTACAATTGCTCAAATAGACAATGAAATTGATAATTTAGGGTTTAGAGTTTTACCTTCAAGTACACATTGAGGAAGCCGAGGAGGACAGGCGATGGTGGTGACAACAGAGCCCCGGCGGCTCTCGGGAAGCACCGGCGTCGACTCCCGGCAACCGAATTGCGGCCGGAGGCTGGCCGGAGAGTGGGCCGCGACAGGGGACGAACAGCGCCCGCGGAAGAGAGAGGAGAGCGAGAGCGCGAGTGAGGGACAGAGGCGAGAGGTGGACGAGAGGCGCGGGCTTCTTCCGGACGACGCGGCGCCGGCCGCCGGCTTGGCATTGGTGGAGCTTGATGGCCGGGAGCGAGCCGCAGTGGAGGCGAAGAGGAAAACGAGCATGCGAGGGAGAGAGAGAGCGATAGCGCGAGGGAGAGTGAGATGGGCGCCTTACGGGCGGCGCCTAGCGCCGGCTCGGCCGGCGTTGGTGGCGTCCGGTGGCCGGACTCGTGCGACGGCAGCGAGGAAGGCGGTGAGGCGAGCAGAGGCGGGGAAGCGAGAGGAAGCGGGGAAGCACGATCGAAGTCCCAATTTGTTTGGGTCTTAATCGCCTTTCTCTTTTTTTTTGTGTAAAATTCCGGAAAAATCCGTTTCTGGATTTTTCTTTCAAAAAATCGAAAATTTTATTTTTATTTATTTATTTAATTTATTTTGTTTTCTTTTATTGTTACTTTTAATTTTGTTTTAATAACGATGATCACGAATTACAATCTTATTATGAGATTTTTATTAAGGCCACTTCGTTGCCTTAGCTGCATAACATACGAGATAAAAATAGTTTAAATATAAGATACCGAATTGAAGTGCACGCGCTCGATCATATAAATCTTATAATTAATAAAATAAATAATATGATTTAAAATAAATGATGTGATTTAGGGTCGGGCTGTTACAATTTTGAAAATTAGGACGATTAGAATTTGGAGAATTTGTTGGTTATTTTCGGAATTTGTATCCATAATTTGGGATTTTGAGAGTATAATGAGATTGGTGAGGTGACAAATTGCAAATCTAACATTCCATCATATACCTCATTTATTGTGTATTTTGGGTGAAAAATATTGCCGTTGTTACGTAATTAACAAAAAAAATAACCGTTATAAATGGGTTAAATTTCATTAAAATATAGCTAGTTATACTTAACCGTTACACATAAAAAATAAAAAGGGAAAACAGATTGCTGAAAAAATTTTAAAAAAGTAAAATTACCTTGCCCACTTGCACATACACGCGGGGCCCACACGCCCTCTCTCTCCCATTCACGCACGTCTTACACGTGCCAGACACAGGAGCTGTGTCTCACACATTATTTTTCTCTCTCTTGTTTTCCCCGTGTCCCAACTACTCCACGGAGCTTCTCCATGAAGTAACTCCATGGAGAAGCTCCCTTCCACCTCATACATCCCCCTTTTGAATTTTTCTCTCTCCTCACATATATATATAATCGGGGCTTAACTAGGTCTCGAGCTGTTAAGACCCGAGCCTAGACTCGACCTATATCCACTTGGACCCCGCTACGACCCAAATCCATCGCGTCCGAATTTAATGCACCCATATCCGATTAAACAGTCGGTTACGATGGTCCTAGATCCAATACTATCCCAATTTCCAACTAAAACAAAGACTAATGTAAGACCTATCACAACAAAATCCATCTATTTTTTATCCAATATAAAACTTGAAACATAACTCGTCGGTCTCTTGACCTATTTCTTACCTCACATTCCAAGTGTACACATAGTAATGTCATTCAGTAGGAATATTCGCCAAGATAAAATCTGTATAAACCCAAATTTATGGGAACAAATGTTCACGCCCCAACTATATAAAGGATTTATCCTCTAATTACCCCCATCAATTCAAACGAGGCCTCCAACACCTAATTCCCATATAAAACTAGAATACATTGCAGGGGTTCAATCACTCTCTCTCTCTCTCTATATATATATATAAAATTTGGAATAGAGACAAAATAAGTGAACATGCGTTCACCTAATTCCCATATGAAACCAGAATACATTGCAAGGGTTCAATAACTAATTGATATAGAGAGAGAGAGAGAGACAAAATAAGTGAACATGCGTTTTCTAATGCATGAACTGTGTAGTGTATACATAGCTTCGGTACGTAAGGGTGTATGATATAATTTTTGCTTAACTACTAGTCGGCTCTATTTCTTTCTCACATACTCTCTCTAATTTAGCAATAAATGTTCAAGTATTTGGTTGGTCATTTTATCAAGTCGATAGGTGTCTTTACTCCTTTCAAAAATATTTATTAAATGTTAAGCATATAAACATATATAAAAATGTTAATTGTTTTCAGGATATTTATTCTTCGGATTTATTATAAATTTTAGATTATATTATAACATCCACACTTATTCAATTTAATTGAAATTAAAATATCATATAAATTTACTCATATTTACTATCAAGAGTTCAATATATAGGTTACTAAAATTCAAATTCTTTATCAGCAAATATCACACTCGATTCTAATTAGGGAGTGACCCCTTTTCACATTTTTAAAGTACTAGCATTATAAGATAAAATTTATGAAATTATCAATCCATGCAAAAGTAAATCTAATGAGGGTGGAATCGAATCAAACCGGTCTAACCACAAGCCCAAAGCCCATCTTAGCTCAGTTATAACATGCAAAAATTAACCATCTAGTTGATAGTTTAGGCCTGGGGCTGTGAACGAGCCAGCTTGGGCTCGACTCAATTACATTTTAGCTTGATTTAGGTTCGGCTTAAAACTCGTCGAACTTTTGAAGTTTAGGCTCAAGCTCAACTTAGATGTGTCGAGACTCAATGGCTTAGGTTCACCTTGATTTCTTTTTTTATTTGCGTAAAATTTTTTAAATTCAAAGTTATAGCCGAAGTTAAATTCGATATTTTTGTATTAGATTCAAAAATAAAGATTTGAATGAAATTATGGTGATCTTAGAAGTTATCTTATACTCTCTACACAAGTGTTTTTTTTAAATAAATTATTTAGCCTTAAATCGAGTTGAGAAGCTCAACCTTGTTGAGTTCGAGCTTGGCTCAGTATGCCTTCAAGTCGGCTTGGGCTTGGCTCAGGCAAAGTTTGACTCGAGCCCGAGCCGAGCTTTGACCGCTCGGCTCGGCGAGTCAGCTCGGTTCCGTTACAGCCCTATTCAAGTCTAAATGATTTTCATAACAATCTTAATTGCTGGAAGAAGAAAACACTTAATAAATACCACCAAGTTTTTCACGTTTAACATAACATAACATAGTTGATGGTTCCTTGGTCTTTTGAAATCGATCAAAATAGTTGATGGTTCCTTGGTCTTTTGAAATCGATCTCCCTATTGATAGAGATAAGATGTTGTTGTTGTATAGTTGATACTTCCCCATAGATGAGACCCAAATTGCATGTGTCCTGACATGACAAGAATGTAAAAAATCATCTCAGATTGCATTGTTGTGGTGCCCTCATTATCTCCTCTGGAAGTTGAGCTTTCCAATAAGACATGCAAAAAGCGATGCAAATGTCAAGAGAAACATGACCAAGACAACAGCAACAATGCCCAGATGATCGTGATGGAATCCAAAGTAATCTTTTATAAAAGAAGCCACTGTTGTAGTTTCCCCAAATACAGTTATTTCTTTGTGTATATCTCCATATTGCGAAGAAAGAAGACCATTTAGAGTCCAAGATGCAGGGCATAAATAATATAGCCACAACCACCACTTTGGTATATGCTGCAAGAACAAAGTCCTAAATGTTAGATCTTTACATTCCTTATAAAAAAAAAACAAAAGAAAAGGAAAAAAAGATACTCCAGGAAAGAAAAATAATTCAATGTGGATAACAAATGTTGTGCATTACTTCAAAGCAACATTTGAAAGTAATAGCTTACCGGTTGAGGGACTAAAAATCCAGAAAACAGATTGAACATCGAGTAGATAGCCGAGGATATGATAGAGGCCAGTTGGTAATTTGGTGTCAATGCCACAAGCATCATACCCATGTAATTGAAGTACAGCAAGGTACAGAACATGGCATAGAAGTACCATAAAACCTTGTAGGCAGACGAGTAGTACCCAATCATCGGGTATGTGATAACAGTGAATATTAAAGCCACAGAAAAAAGGTAAGGAACCTCAACAGAGACCTGCATGATCAACAGTGTATGTTATATGGACTCTTCATTTTTGCTCCAAGTACTTATGTCTGACACTTGATACTTGGACGAGTGGATGAATCGTCGACACATCATATTGAGCCTAAAACATATTAAAATTTTCAATTAATAGTTGAGTCCAATATGACACACGACATTCAACATTAATAGGGTCCAGTTCTTGTGACATAGTTAGCAGCTACATCAGTGGGGCAAACAAATGAAGGAATGCTACACATAAACCTTAGAAACAGAAACTGCGAATAAAAGCACTCAAATGACTAGTGCGATATTTGTTTTCTAGCAGCTTCAAAGGTCAGTTGAGGTCAATAGTAAAGCAAAATACCTCACCAAATAATCCTTTTTCCCCAGGAATATGACTCTTCATTTTAACTCAAGGGTCCATGATGGAGATGAAAATAAAAGAAACAAAGCCTAAAATAAGGACATTTGAGAATAATCTTGGATATGAAAAATTATTGTAATTTAATGATATTTTTATGATAATTTCGTATAGGATAATATATATGGTATTTTAGAAGGGTCAAAATAAAGATATTTAGTAGTATTTTATCAAGATTTAGTTTCCAAGTTCATTAGGATAATATTAGATTATATATTTCTATCCTTTTATATTCTATATCTTATCTTTGGTTTCCTAATATTAGTTAATCTCTTAACTATATAAACCCCTTAATGTAATTGGAGAATTAAGATTATGAATAAGAATTGATATTGAGTTTTGAGTTTTTGTGTGTGAGATTGATTAGTTCTATGTGAGGCACCCTTTTCGGTAGGAACAGAGCGTCCTACATTCACCCCTTTCCATTGAAATTGCTCTCAGAGCGTCCTACATCAACTTGGTATCAGAGTTTTCCGATCTGAGCCGCTCTCACTTTCCTTTTTCTTCTAATTTATGCCCAAATCTCCCCACACAGTCCCCAATTTGCTCCGGTCCATATCATATCTTTTGCTCCTGCTCATAAATCCTAATTATGCCCAATTTGTCCATTTTTAAGTTTTGATTTTTAAACCAATTCTAATTCCGCTGCCCACATATCTTAAAGTTTGAATTTTCCCCAAAAATAACAAAAAAAGAGGCTCTGTCCTGTCACCTTTGACTAGGTATGCTGGTACTTTTCACGACATGCTTATTGTTCCCATATGTCTCTACGTTCTCTACCTTGCTTGTTAATTTGTTGGGGGTGACACTCAAACCAGCATTGTTATTGAAGAAAGAACTTCCCTGTCAACTTTTCAAAGTTGGCACACAATTACTTACTCCCCTGTCATCTTCTAATGGTCTCTTTGGATTGTTGGATAAACTTGGAGACCTTTTGTCTCAAGTACAACAATCACCTTCAAAGGCCATAGAAGACGCACTAGTCACAATAAAAGTAGTATTAATCTCTGAAGCCCTCTTAAATCATACTAATGCACACATTCAGGTTTCTAAATATCTTCTCTTGCTTCCTGCCTTTCACAGTGAATCTATGCACCTGATCCACCTTTTGATGACCAGTCTATGAAAAAGGTTTTTAAACTAATCATATCATCTTATCGGAACATAGATGACATGGCTCGCCGATCATACAATAAGAGACTCCATATACTTGAGATTATGACTAAGATTAAGTCTTATCTTGTAATGTTAGATCTTGAATATGATGCTTGTGGTTGGATATTTTTCATTATCTTCTTGCATCCATTAAAGATTGTCATCTACCATCCATACTTTCCCACATAAAATCTATTTTCAATGGTCTTCTTGAAGAAGCCGATGACTTCCTAGTGGAATTTATGGTTTCAATTCTATCTCGTACACCACATGCTGCTCAAGTTGTCAATAAACATGTTTTGAAGGCATGTGCACTGCAAGTTGGACTACTTACTCAACTAATTTGGTTTCTCAAGTGGAGGAGAATCAAAGTAACAATAGGCAACATGAACCACGAGGGTACTTATCTTCTCATATAAGTGGTAACATGGAATTAGAAGTTGAAGCTGATAATGCTATTGATATTGACCAAGATAAAGAAGATCACCATGGTTATCATCAGTTTTGGTGTAGAGAATTTCAACACGTGCCGGCGTCTATAGGAAAATTTGAACACGTTGATTTATTCATCTCCGCAAAATTTTTAGTTGCTATGGACTACATCCATTGATACAATTGCTACTTTTCTTAGAGAATTTGAAAGCATCAGAGTTTTTTCATATATGTATTGGAATAAAGGTGTTGTTTCTTTGTTGGATTATACAAAATTTGAGGATGATTTTTTCAACCTGGGGAGAATAATGGAGATGAAGATAAAAAGAACAAAGCCTAAAATAAGGACATTCGAAAATAATCTTGGATATGAAAAATTAGTGTACTTTAATGATATTTTTATATTAATTTCGTATAGGATAATATATGGTATTTTAGAGGGGTCAAAATAAAGATATTTAGTAGTATTTTATCAAGATTTAGTTTCCTAGTTCATTAGGATAATATTAAGTTACATATTTCTATCCTTTTATATTCTATATCTTATGTTTAGGTTTCCTAATATTAGTTAATCTCTTAACTATATAAACGCCTTTATGTAATTGGAGAATTAAGACGGTGAATAAGAATTGATATTGAGTTTTGAGTTTCTGTGTGTGAGATTGATTGGTTCTGTGTGAACCACCCTTTTCCGTAGGAATTGCTCTCAGAGCGTCGTACATTCACCCCTTTCCGTAAAAATTGTTCTCAGAGCGTCCTACATCAGTCCAAAGGAACAACCATTTTGCGATTCAGGATTAAGGCTATGCACTCTAAAGCGCCCCTACCACCACAGCCACCACTGAGAAAAAGGGAAAAGAATCTAATTAGGTGGGATCTGGAAATTGGTTTGGTCTGGTTTGACTAAAGGAGGCAAGTGTAAACACAAAGAGTACGATGTTCCAAAATAAAAAGAATCACTACTTAAATGGATCCGAAAAAATCATGCCAATTAATTAATTTTGGAATGACAAGGGAAAAACAGTGACTTGAAAAAGAGTAGCTCTTTCTAAATTTTCAGGTTTATTCAGATTCTTTTGAATTGAATAAAAGATTTGATGGAATTAAAAAATGCAAAGGATCAGAATACCTGTGCAAAAGAATAAGCCCATGAAGAATACATCCCTGCAAATCTTTCCCGATACACAACAGTTCTTTCTGTTGCTATGTATGGAAGCACACTAGAACAATTGTTCACTCCCAATAAGTTCACAGCAGAAAACATGGCACCAAATACTGTGAACAAACTCTGCTGATTTTCACTGCCATTTCAAAGAACAAAATAATTAAATAGAACATATAACTGTATAAGATTAGGAACATATTCTCAATCAGAAATCAACTAGAAATTTTTTTGATGAATCAAATAGAAAATTAGCACAATCAAATATAATCATATACAGAAAGCAAACCGTCAAGAAGACCAAACAAGGAAACTCGGGACAATATGCTGTAAAAGTTGAACACCCAACTGATAGCTAAACCACATATTGAACAAAATATTAACTGTCTAAATTTAAAAAAAAAAAAAATACAATGCAGGCATCAGTTGTAACAAAACGACAGAGATTGGGGGTAGGGGAAGTTTGTTGTTAGTCTTTAGTTCGGTTACTTGAAGAGTCACATAAAACACAGTGATACTAGGAAAATAGCCAACTTACATGCTTCTCCCCTGCTTCCAAAACAGCAACCCGAAAATAAGAGATGAAAATATGGCAAACCTGAGGCGGACCAAATTGTATGAAGGGCTTCTCCAGTAAGACAACTGTTGTTTCCACAAGCAAGATTTATACTGTTCCCAAACAGATTTATACTGTGAAAAGCGGGTATCGAAGTAGAGATCCTTTGAACCAGGAGACGGTGTACTTAGCTGCTTTGCTAACTCTTCGTTTTTCCTGAATTTAACAGGTAAGCTCATCAAACTGTTCATATTGTATCCAAACAGGAAGCATCAGTAAAGCAAGCCTATTGCACATGTATCTCTGATATTGCAGCCCCCATATGATTGTGCAGAAGTCATCACCAAGAGCCAGCAAAGAACCCCAGAAAAATACGAAAACAGAATTATTGTTTATATTAAAACAAAACCAGGGAGAACAGCCTCTCTATCATAGAGACAAGATTGCCCACATTTGGATCTCCACAAACCCTGTTTTAGCAAGATCAATAGTGCATGGTGTTGTATTATTGAAAAAGAACAAGGATGGACTATGTCTAAGAAATGTACAGTCTCAATATATGAGAACTCCAAATGTTCAAGTCCAAATCGAGATAACTGTACCATCTAGAGGTAGCATAGAGTACAACAAGATTTTTGCATTCAGGTATTGTACAGTTAGGTACCAACCCAAAATAACAGTAGGTCAACCAAACCATTAGTAGGATACCAGGGAATGGGAGGGACTAAAATTTCAGGTCTAAAGTACAAGGTTTATATATCAAATTGCATATTTAAAATCTTTGACCCCCAACCAGATGGTGAGGATTGTATTTGAAATTTTGAAAATGTCTCTGGACATGTGGTACCTGTTAAATAAATCATATTCCTTTATCTATCCACCATAGTCAAATGAGTGAATTTTCTGCTTCAGCAAAAAATGACCTCCAAAGGCCCATCCTGTTCTACTGTTACTATGAGGGGGAATATGAAATTATTGTGCTATTTTGCATTACCTTCACCATAAAGCATAAGCAGAGGAAAAATACATTCAGAAAATATATTTTGATAAGGACAAAGTAACATACTAGTATTTAAGCACTAAAGCAAATGATTTGATGCCTAACTAGCATTTCTACAATCACTATATGCAACCAAACTATATCTATCGACATAGTTGGCCACCTTTTGCAGCCGCTTTGATTACTTGCATGTCATAAACGTGGCATTGAATTAAGAAAAAGCACTTACTGATATAGAACAGAGTTATGGTAAAATTCTGCAAAGTCAATGCCAAACTCAATTTCAGCTGATGCAGAAGTGATCTCTAACATCCATGTTGCCGGATTGTAACTATTTCGGACTTTTGGCACCCCAGGTATATTCTGTCAATAAATTCCAAAGAGGGAATTTGTAGCAAAAAGGTTCAGGAAGAAAATATATCTGATGGTGACAACCGTTAGATTAAGGTACGTGAGGACCCGGCGAAGGAAAGGGATATAATGAAAAATCTAACCTGAAAATACTCAATAACCTTGCTTGAATGCTGGCCCAATGGTCCAGAATATATGATTCGCCCACCAGATCTCAAAAGAATCAACTGCAGTAATTTACACGCTACCTTATCAGTGTCCTCAGGGGGAAAAGGGGGTTCACAACTTGGAAAAATGGGACAGAAAGAGTGGAATTAAGAATACAGCCACCTTAGAAGAAAATTTTGACATCAGTGACAAGATCATTGCAGAATGGAAGGAATTCAAATTTTGCTCTCATATTTAAAATGACATCACAATGAAGGCTTCCAGATTAAACATAACAGTAGGGGCCGAAATTGAGAGATTCATAAGATACAATGTAAAAAGCTATTAGTAAAACCACACCCGCGACATCATGAAATGGTTGCATTACACAATTACCATAATTACATGTTAATTTTGACCAACTTATTCAGCAGATAAAAATCTGTGGGTTACAGGTTCTGGCTGCAAATAGCTGCCTTAAAAGCTGCATGTAGTTTGTCTATGTCAATCACCCTCATTAACAGATGTGGTGTTACCAATGTAGATCTCTGAACCCTTGATGCCTCAGAAGTTGAGATGAACCGAGACCTAAAGTCACCCTAAAAAACAAAAGAAGAAATAGAGCCTGAGTGCAGGCCAAAAAATAGTTGGGGAGCTTCATTATACTGTATTTATACATGCTTTATCTTGCTTCAAGGACTGTTCATTGGATTCTGATGTAGAATAATTCTGTATCATCCAGCTAATTAATTATCTATCACATGTCACCTTTATCTCTGCTTTGACATCAAAATCTTCCTCTCAAAAGAAGAAGTTTTCTTACCTCATCAAATGCTTCAAATATGTCAATACTTGGTTGGTGGATGGACAAACAACAGTTCTACCAGTAACAACCACATTCTTCACTGCTCGCATAACAATGGCAGCTGCTCTTGCATCAAGACCGGTAGTAGGCTCATCCATAAATAAAATTGATGGGTTGGCAACAAGCTCCACTGCAATAGTCAGCCGCTTACGCTGCTCAGTTGATAGACCACTGACACCAGGTATGCCAACCAAAGAATCTTTGACTTCATTAAGCTCAATCGTTTCCAAGACCTTGTTGACAAATTCCTGAGCACACATTGAAAATGGTTCAGGAAAGCTATGCAAGAAAATAAGTAGACCAAGAATTTTGATTTTCTTCCTTGTCAACACAAACATACAGTTTTGGTCTTTGAATCAATATCACCATCAAGCCATAGCCATGCAGAAAAAATTAAAGATTCCTCAACAGTCATTTGTGGAGAATGTATGTCTGTTTGCTCACAATATCCAGATATCCGGGCAAATGTATCCTGAACCTTCGAATATCCTCCAATTCGAATTTCACCTTCAATAGTGCCACTAGTTTTCCTGCCAGCAATAACATCTAGAAGAGTTGTCTTCCCAGCTCCACTGACACCCATCAACGCTGTAAGAACACCCGGCCTTAAAGCACCAGTAACATCATTGAGAAGTTGGAGTTTCTTGTCAGTAAAGCTCTGCTTTCTCATTTCCTGAGGCCAGAAAACAATTTTAAAAAATTATATGTTCTGAGTGATTTTGGATTACTTGTTAAGGGATCTAATGTTGGAGAAATTGAGTTTTAAGATTACCAAAGGAGTATCAATGTAACATTGCACATTGTGAAACGTCATAGTAAGGGGTTGGAAAGGCAAAACCATGTTGCCTGCCATGATTAGCAGTAGTTTTTTCAGGTAATGGATAGACAAAATACGAGCAAGAAAAAATTGTCATGTGGAAAAGAGTGCACATAAGCACTACCCTTAAAAAAAATGAAAAACAAGAACAAAAGTTTCAGACCTTTACTGGGCTCTGTGTTATTTCTGAGGCCAGAACTCTTTGAACAAGTGGTCCTATGTGTTTCTCTGGGATCTTCCAATCCTTGTAACTGAGATAGCTTTTCTTGTGCGATGATTGCTGCAAAAGTTCCCGGAGCTGGAAATATAAAGAAGGAACCACAAAATCAATAACACAATGACATATTTTACCTTTTTGTTTTGAAAAAATAACAAATAAATGATGGTCTCACCCTTCAAGAAAGTCAAGGCTAAAGTATACCCAACATTACAAAGTATGGAAAACTCAAATAAAGCAGTAACTGAAACCCAGAAATAGTAATCATCAAACTTGAGTCCACGGGATTGAAGAACTTCTTGCCCCATTGTTTTATTTGAGGGTAAAATCTACAAGGATGGAAATCAGCAAGCCAATACAAAAAAATGGCAACAGATACTTTCAGTAAACCCACCTCAACAAAAAGACTGCTGTAAGGTTCATGTAGCGATAAAAACAAGAGGAGCATGAGCACACTGCTAACATATTTTCACCTCTAATGGCCATCTTTCATCAACAGTAAATGGTAACACAATACTATGTTCATGCAACAGCAATGAAGAAATAATCTTCACAACAATTTTTGAAATATATCCTTTAAAACGTCATTGATTTTGAGGGTCAATTTCTGATGTTTAGTTAGTAGGTCAACCCTGTAATTTGAAGGATTCATCACAGTTAACATCCCTAACAGTTGTTATACCTTCTGCCACCTTGGAGCAAGAAATTCATTTACAGAGAGACCTATCTCCCCATAGGAAAGAGGTGAAACCCAAAATCCCCATTTCAGCCAACCTGGCAAAGAAGCTGCAGGCAAAAACAGAGTCAGAAAATGTGTCATATGGCTGTAAAAGATGGTTAAGTTAAACTTGATTAACAGTCTTACATAGTGGTATTATGAATCCGCTGAATATGAAAACAAACAGCACAAAGAGAACAGAAGCAAAATTAGCAGCAAGCATTGTTTGGAAGAAAACTGCAAAGAACCGGAACAAGGATATTGCTGCAAAATGCACTCCGGAGAGTAGTAGGAATTGGCGAAAAAACCTGAAAAAGTAGCAGAGAATAAGCTGTAATCTCCATAGTCCATAGAGCAAAGCCACAATTTTTGAGGAAGTAAGAATACAAGACAGAACCGACCATCATATATTATCAGGAATGGCATGGACAGTCATAAAATTGTCTGGTTATGAGGAGTGGCTGTAAATTCAAGAAGTTTACATTGTTGGCAAAGGAAATTTTCAGGTTAAAACTCAAACTAGGTGATGCACATTCAGCACTTTGGACTCCTGCAAAACTCACCTTCCAACCTCTGGAGTGTATCCAATGGTGTAATAAGTAATTGCTGTCCACAAAAATGCTGCCAAAATGGACAGAGGTATCTTTAGAACAGTGGCTGGAATTGCATAGGCCCAAGCTGGATAAAAGTTAAGGTCTCTCTGTTTGAAGAAAACAGGAAGTCTGGTGATAGTCATTGACAATTCTGGATACCCATCAACAAGAATCATGAACAGACCATAGAACAGAGCCCCCAAATAATTATTTGTATGAAGAATGTCAATGCGCATCTGAGTCCGTAAGAATACTGTCATCGCTATTAGAGACATGATGACCAACTGCATGGAAAATTTTAAAATGAAAAATTAGACAGGAGTTAAATCAAGCTCTACAAATACAGACATTGTGTCACATGGTCTTGCCTAAGTCTGGCTAACATTTATAGTAGGTCTTGCATAAAACTACCTCACCTAAGAGGCTAAGAGATAGTGTGATATGTGATATGGATATATTTATGTGAAATTATGGAATGACTAATATTTTTAGGGTGAGATGGATATTCACCTAAGAGTAACCAATGAGTTTTCTAATAATCTGTGTTGATAAATCTATGAGAAGCTTAGAAGTGTAAATTAGGCAGATTTGATACAACAACAGAGACTCTAGAAGCAGGAGCAAGCACAAAACTTTCTAGGCAGTTACAGCAGTAATTTACCACAGCTGGCTAGAGCTGAACAAAGGATATTCTGGAACACACAAACATATTGAACAGATAGTCCAGGATATAAAGACTGATGCAATCTGTGTTGATGAATCTATGAGAAGCTTAGAACTGTAAATTAGGCAGATTTGATGCAGCAACAGTGGCTCTAGAAGCAGCAGCAAACACAAACTTGGCAGTTGCAGCAGTAATTTACCACCTTTGGCTAGAGCTGAACGAAGGATATTCCAGAACACACAAACATATTGAACAGATAGTACAGGACATAAAGAGCAATGCAGATAAGAGTGTGAGAGGAATACAAATCTAAGTTGGACGTTTCTCTGATGTAAGCCCCTCTGCATATGCCCAGAACACATTTTAAATTGGCCTTTAACGTAATGCTAAGCGGCTTCCTGTATACAAAATTAAAAGAAAAACATCTAATAATTCATTTGAAAGTCACCCCCAAGTTATTGGTCACCCGCTAATTAAAAACATCACTCCATCATTAAACACCTGAAAACCTTTAGAAAGTCACCTGTAAAGGAATTTGTCTTGCCATATTTTTGCACAGGAATGTCTCACCCTAGAATTAGCAGCATGCTTATATATCTAGAAGTCAAACTTTGCATTTTGGAAGTCATTGGCCTAATTGAAGCTTCACAAGCAAGTGAAATAAATAGTTCATGCAACAGAGAGCAGCATTTTGAGACAACTAGTTAAAAGACAAGGAAAAGAAAAAGAAAATTTGCAAAAGCACAAGAAAAATAACCTGAGTGAACTTAAACGCGTACACAAAGGAGTTCCTTTTCATAAGAAGGAACTCCCTCGACAAGCATGCTCTAAAAAGCTTCCACTTCGGAAGAGAAAACTTGGAGAAGCAGATGGCATTCTCATCACCTTGAGTTTTAACATGTGGACATGAAACCTCCTCATACAAAATTTTCCCAATGGGAGATGTTTTGAATTTCTCATGGAATAGATCTATAGAGACATAGCTATATGGTTCCTCATGACACCAGTACTGTTGCTGATCCTTTCTTGAAATAACCTGTTACAAGCAGCAAAAGAAAGTTATCTATTTCTTGGAGAATGGTAACCACTACCTGATGATAAATGTGATCTATTGGATATAAGATTTTAAATCATTACCTCTTGGAGAAAGTCAGCTACTCCCTTCCTTGGTGGACATCTAAAACCACAATCCTCAAAAATCCCAGAACACAATCACGGGATCCATGATACAAAAATCTTTCCGTCTGCCATCAAGATTACATCATCAAACAGATCAAAGGTTTCTGGTGCAGGCTGAAGAAGTGCGATTAGTGCAGTAGCATCTGTTATATGGACTAGCTGTTGGATACATGAAACAACCTGAAATGCAGTGGAGCTATCTAATCCATTTGTTATCTCATCCATGAAGAGAGCTTTTGCAGGGCCAACAATCATCTCACCTGTGTATTTCAATCAACCCTATATTAAAGCTACAGTTTTTCAGAGTGAAGATGCGCATTGTTTTTAAGTTTGAAGGTAGATAATTGTCATAATTACACACCTGTGGTCAATCTTTTCTTTTGACCACCTGAGATGCCTCTTCTCATGGCATCTCCCACAATAGTCTCAGCACAGACATCAAGTCCAAGAATCTGTCAAGAAGTAAATAGTGAATGAATGGCAAGTGGCTAGGCTAACCTAATAGTCGACAATGAAAAGGCAGATCTGGTCAAACAGTTACTCTCAGAATGTAATCTGTCTGCAGGGAGCACTTTAATCCTCCAATAGAAATGGCCTGTTATCCAAAACCATTAGTCTTAGTGAAGAAAATTATAGAACAGTTACTAATTGCATCATGCTTATTGAATACACAAAAAGTTCTACCGCAATGAGCTCATGAGGTTACGATCACATAGATAGACTGTTATTTAGAAGTTCACGATTCTTTCATGAAATCTCGAAACACACTCATGTGCTGTACTTAAATCTCCAAGTCCCATAATGTGGAGGAGAAGAGGGAAGGGAAATCCTTGAGAAAGAGGGAAACTTAGGAGATTCGTGCTTTTCATACCTCCCTTTCGCTCTCTTCTTATCCTCCATAATTATATCGATTCCAGTCAGTTTTTTTCCCTAGCTCATGTACAAGGTTGGAAAACCAACAGTAAATTTGGACAACGAGAGTCCACCACCCAAACCCCTTGTACAACAAGTCAACAACTGCATCGACTACATAACCTTTCATGTTCCACTTGGCAAGCCAAAAATATTTAGCCAAAAGAAGTTTTATGAAATAACCTCGCGTGTGAGTTTTAAGATGATTGAAATATACAATGTGCATATAAAAATTGGTGACCATAAATTAGAGAAGCAAGACAAATTTCAGATACCTTTGGCTGATAATTCAACACTATCAGGGATATGACAAGGGTATAACATAACATATTCAAGTTGGACAGAAAAAATGGAGAAGTGCCTCAAAGGTTTGCATGACGAAAATTCCTATTAGACCTAAAGGAAGCCTATCAGCTAGTTTCCAGGGCCAGGATGTTATATGGTGCAGAGTGTTTGCTAATTGAGTAAAATCAGAAGATACTGCTAGTAGAGATGAGCGTGATGTGTGGATGTACAGCTACCACCAAGATATATAAATAAAAAAATGATCTGCATAAAGTTAGGAGCAGGATAGCTTGAGGATAGGATGTGTGAAACAAGGGTAGGCATGCAAGGGGAAGACAACTAGATGCTCACTGAGGAGGTCTGAGAGGATTAGAAACACAAGACAGCCAATCAGAAATGTCAAGAGATCCCCTGCTCTTTGGGGATGTCCTCAGCGATGACGAATCACCAACAAGGGAACCAAGAGAAGGTACAAAATAACACAACAGAAACTATTAGACAAACTGGCCCTGTCTTAAACTCTTCGAGGAAAAAGCCTTTATAGGACTTTACAGCAATGTAGGATCCATGCAGCTGATCCTAATTTGGGAGTCATTCTCCTCCCCCATCCCATCTGACTGAGTGCATTTGAAATTTGCATTGCTGAGTCTGCTGACCCCTCCCTCCTACATGTACTTCTATATCCCCTCATTGCTAGTTAGCTTAATCATGCTTCTTTCCCAATTGGCTTTAGTATTTCTAATTATTTTCAGTTTCAATTTAATTTATGAAAAAAGCTAAAAATACTTGCATGGGTCTTTCGAAAGCAATGTCTCAACTTGCCAGGTAAGTTTGCTCACATATGGATCTCCTCATAACCTACTTAGATTGGATCTAAACTGGGTTTATTGATGTAGCATTTATGGTACTTATGCATGTCAAAACCAAATATGCCTCGGAATGGATAATGCGGCAAATTTTGGTGTCAACTTGCTCTAGCAAATCTACATCTCCATAAGTTGAACAAGTTTTTTCAAAATGGTAGGTAGTAGATGTTGGCTGTACAACTTCTCAGATGGTGGTGACATCTGCGCTTCCTAGAGTGGAAATTCATGGTCCGGCCTCATCAAGCTATAAGATTTTCTTCTTCTTTTTAATACATAGAATCATCATATAAATCCTATTTTCTTGTGCCATATTTTTATCCCTCCCTCAGAGTTCTGAAGACACAAAACAACCAGAAAGTTGTGGGAGATAGGCAGCTTATTACCTTTTAACAACCAAAAAGTTTTGAGATTATATTGTGTGAAAAAGTTAAACTTCCAAGAACAAGAGAAAATGCACAAGTAGGAGGAAGGAAGTGAAGAGTGACATTAGAACCTATATTTCATCCTAAGAAAGGTCATTATATTCTTCAACAACAACTACAGAGGACACTTTCCTAAGGAGAGGAGATGTAGCACACTCATCACACAACTGAAGGCTGCTTAATAAGATTTGAGTTAGGAAACAGGAAAAGCACGTATAATTTCATGTACAGTCGCACTCATTATTTCTTCAACAGATCATTCCATTTTCCAGAAGTATTAGAAATTTGTCCTCTCCAGAGATGTAGTCTATTTTGCATCTTCACCATGTTCAAAGTAACATGAAGGCATCAATATTATTCAACCCAACCAATATGGCACTGGTATATCATCCACTCTTGACTAGGCACAGTGTCAATTTAGTGGGTAATCAAATCATTAACTGCAGAATACAGAAATCCAGAACTTAAATGCAGAACCTTTACAATACCTTCATGTATGCATCTATATCAGGATCTGGAATAATTCCTTCCTGCTTCTCCCTTCTACAGATCTCAATCATTAACTCTACAGGGGCAAGATATTTGTGTAACTAACTGCTCATAATAGTAGGTCCATCAGTTAATATACCGAGCAGTGCACAAAATTTACCTGTCCGGCTCCAAACACCCTGACAACGAGCTGAGAAATCAATTGTCTCCCTCACAGTCATCTCAGGAATGTGCAGGTCGTGCTGGCTTATATAAGCAGAAGTTTTATGTGGTATGAATTCTTCCATTTTGTATCCATTGTATTCAATCTCTCCTTTAACCTGCATTTCATAAGTAAAATGGGCGGTTTGAACTCACTGGCTCAATGAAATACAAAATCTTAATTGTGTATAGATAAAACAAAATGATGTCCTCCCAGAGTCCTTTAAGATATCTACATTTGAAAAGAAGAAAAATGCATTTTTTCAGAGGAATCAGTTGAACATTTATCTTCTTAGTATGTTTAACTTTAAACAATCCAGATCAGAAACGCAAATCCAGGGAATCATCAATGCCAAAGTCATACTAGGGGCATGACGGAAGTGTATAAGAGCGAAAGAGAGGACAACAATAGCGACAACCCAGTGTGAATCCCCCATTGGTGAATGGGGACTTGGGGAGAGCTGAATCTAAGGATCATTACTTCTGACAAGAAGAACTATTATGTTAAAAGAATCAGAAAATATCTAAAAAAGTAGTTTTAGAAAGATTTAAAAACATCAAAGACAAAGTGGAGAGGCTCTAGGAAATGAACATACAGAAGTAGTGTGATAGCCAAAGAAGCAATAATATAATGTTAAAGAACAATAGAGCTCAATGACAGCACGACCTCCAGAGAGTTGTCCTGATTTCCAGAAAGTGCTGATAAAAGGGATGTCTTCCCACATCCTGGAGGCCCAAGTAGTAGCGTCATCCTGCAGAACAGATGGCTGCCCATATAAATACTCTTCTCTAGGAGATCTAATGTCTTGAAAAAGGATTGGCTTTGTACATCATTGGAAATACTGAACCACATGGAATTCTAATAATCTTCAGATTTTATTAGTTGAATGTAAAACTTCTAATGCAGGCCACTCAATGTCTCCCTTCGCCCCCCCACCCCCACCCCCAAAAAAATTAATAATGATGTCAGTCATTGGGCCACAAGGTAACATAAATATTAATTCACTGAACAAAAAAGTCTGTGTTCTGCAAAACATCTGGACAAACTGAACCCAACAAACTTTCACCTGCCACATCATCTGAAAATACTTACTCATTATAAATCTTGAAACTTCTAGAGATCTAAAGTTTCGCACACCTTAGGCATGGATGGATGC
This sequence comes from Talinum fruticosum, assembly GCA_021018815.1. Classification (NCBI taxonomy): domain Eukaryota; kingdom Viridiplantae; phylum Streptophyta; class Magnoliopsida; order Caryophyllales; family Talinaceae; genus Talinum; species Talinum fruticosum. Next base: position 10,018,642 of record JAITYX010000010.1, on the reverse strand, counting down.
TGTGTTATGCAAGTCGTTTCATTTGTTTCAAAGTTGTAACACACTAGGAATCGCAAACAATAAGATTATCCCATGCATGCTTAAAAGATGTTATAGACAAAACTATAAGAGCTGATGGCATAAAGTACTTTATAGTAAGCGTATTGCTGTCATTCACATCAAGTCATGAAGAACTTTCTTTGACTAAAAAATCAAGCAATATCACTTTCAACAATCAGGGAGAGGAACACAGACAGCACCTTGAATTTTGATATCCATGCAACTCATAAAATAGCATCATGACAATCTAATGGTGAAAGAATATGCCAGTTATAGAAAGGTGCATGCAAGCTTCAACACACTAAGGATATTGTTTTTCCTTTTCATTCTTTTCTTTTTCAGATAGCAACAGCCTTTCATTGTGGGGAAATAAACAAATTGTAAGATCATCTCTTCAACTGATCTCCCAGGTTTGATCATGCCACTGACATCCTTCAAGATGCTTAGTTTTTCTTGTTGCACCTGAGATCCCAGTAACTTGGAAATGAACTACAGCATAAGTAGTTGATTAGTGGCAATCACATTAAACATTCAAATATAATGAATAAAAGTCATCAGAAAGCCATTCATAAATATGAGAAAAATGTTCTCAAGAGAAGCGTTACTGTTGCATCTGTAATACTCCATATACTTACTGAGGTGCTGTTTTTAAGAGAGTTCCACAGAGTTGGGAGGGGCTTGCCATCGACAACCTTACAGTCAGCTTGCACAAAGAGGTTTTTGTACCTCACCTCTACAGCAGGCAATTTCAGACCAACTCTACACAAAAGGAGCAGAACAACAAAGGTTAGAAAGGAATGCAGAATCAAAGAAACTACAATAAATGTCCTTCTATGTAGGCAACTCAATGAATAACCTAAACCTGCTCCCTACCAAAATGCTACAAAGTATCATCTTTGCTTAGCCTCAGACACACATGAGCATGATGCCACCATGGTCCATAGTACGTAGCTATGGAGGAAACAGCTAAATAAATTGTCAAGCATAGGAGGATTGAACTCCGATCCATATAATTACAAAATGTCATGTCATATTATATTAGTTGAACACAACGTTTAACATTATCTCAGTGTCATAACGTCGACATACACCTTCCGTGTAATCTATATGTCATGAAATTGGACGGTTTGTATTTTCCTGTGCTGCAAACCAAATCCGAACCACCTCCGATTTAATTCTTTTTTAAAAGTAGCTGTAAGTGCGCTTTAGTGAATCAAAAATCACCTCCAAGGTGTATTCACTTGGCTGTTAAATTCCGAGTATTGTCCTATAAAATGATGACGTTTGGCACAGATTAAGCACTATCAAAAACATTTGGTTATTGGGTGGCATGAACCAAAGAAGATTCTATATAGAGTTTAGTTTCAGGGGATCGGGGAAAAATTGTCGGAGATTTTGGACTGTTTAGCTTAATTGGTTGATGTGGGTGGTTCTGGACATGTTTTATACACTTCATATGCATAACATATATGGATTTTTCTTAAGGAAAAAAAAAAAGAAAGAAAAGGAGTCAATCATCTCCACACAAATCGTGAGAAAAAGATACACAGAGAAGTTAACCGCCTCTAGATAAATAGTGGGAATACTTACCTGTCTATTCTCTTTCTAAGTTTCTGCAGCAGACAAAGGTTATCTTGCTCAATCTGCTTGATGAGCTTCTCAATGAAAATACGACAGTCTAGAGGTTCAAGCATAGAGGCATCAATCATCCGTTCTCCTTTGACATCGGTAGTGTTTCCACCATCATATTCATCCAACAAAAACACCCGAGACCTTTGATAGGTTGGTAATCTCTCAATTTTACCCCATTCTTGGATGAATTCCTCATCGAAGGCATCTCCTGATGAACCCACGGATGCATTTCTTCTAAAGCTGGAGTTGTGGCTTCGAAACGATAACCTTGACCTTTTTCCTACCTCTCTCAACTCAGGTTGCAGAAATTTATGTTCATCTACTCCAACCAATTTAGCCATACTATAAACTTAGAAGAGGTTCACAGGAACAAAGCTGTATATACAGACATGCTGATCCTGAGCTATTTTATTTGATACACTTGGAAAAATGCATATTCCTCCTATAAAAGCAAGAGAGGGAAGATGCAGAGGTCTAGAAATCTAGTATATGGCATATCAACCATGCTAAATATAGTAACAGAATATATACTGAACTTTTACTGACTCATGAAAATATATGATAAGTAAAATGAAAATATATGATAAGTAAAATAGGGGATTTTGATTAAAAAACTAAAATGAACCAACCACAATTTGCTGGTATACGCTGTTAGTAACAATAGAGTTTTTGTTTGGCAGTTTCCTTTTTGTTGTAAATAAATCACATGTACATCAATACACAGTAATGAATTCAAATCAAGGGACACAAGTTGACTTTGCCATTATAAAAACTGGTTCGGTGCAGAAATATATGATAAGTAGAATATGACAACTAAGCCATGCAATACCAGACACCATTTATGAGGACATGAGGGTATATTTTAACAATATTTCACATAAAATCATTAAACATTTCTTCCAGTCAAGAGAAGAAAATGGCTTGGTTTAGTAATACAATACATAAAACGTGATTTTCAAGTAATGTGCTGATTACTTACATGTTGTTTAAGACTTACGAGTGCACGAGTGAATAATTTAAGCAATTAATTTTACATTGGATCATGGAGTATTTTCTTCCAGTGACAAAGAAAAAAGGAAAATGAGGCATATAAGCTTTAAAAGGTTAAGATTAGATAGAAAAGATTCTGGAAACTGCTACTTTATTTTAACGTGATATTCAAGTAATGCACCGATTACTCACAAGTTGTTCAAGACTTATGAGTGCACGAGTGGAATAATTTAAGCAATTAATTTTACATCAGATCATGGAGTATTTTCTTCCAGTCACAAAGAAAAGAAAAAGGAAAATGAAGGATATAATGAATAGACATGAAAGATTATGTAAACTGCTACTTTTTTTCGAATGTGTAGAAACTGCTATTTTATTAATTATTAACTGATTGCCTATCAATTGATTTCAGATTGTGCTAGAGGTTGTGGGATCCTGCATCTGCAAAGAGCAAAAATACAGGAATTGGCATCAAGTTCTACCACAAAGGGTTTCTGAGGCACAACAAACTCAATGAGTGCATTGCAAAACAGTATTACCAACATATGCTGCCAGTTGCAGGAATTGATAGAGTATTATTGCATAAGGTTCAACAAATGCTGGAGAAGTCACATTAACCCCATGATTAAATTAAAGTTCACAGTAGAAGATTATTATGGGCATTACACTTTGTGAAGGTCTTTCATGTTCTTCTACTTTTTGATTTTTTAATTCTTTCTGTTCTTACTACAATGTTCATGACCAGCAAAGGTAACAGGAACTGTCTGTTAAAATACAGGGCAATCTAATGTCATAAATCACATACCTAAGACAGTAATAAAAAGTGGTTAGGCAAGATGTCCATCTCCACATTGGATGCCAACGTTAACTGAACTAGCCCTTTCTTTCATAGGCCCCAAGACTTCCATATATAACAACTTCAAAAACAATGATAGGATAGAACACAAATATGAGTTGTACACAAGCAATGCTATTCTAAGCTAGATTGGTTGTGGTACCTAGTTTATTTGTTTTATTGTGATATTTATTGTGACAACAAATTTTATGAAAGAAGGGAGGTATACCATTGGTACTCAATATAATTAAGCACATTTATGATAAATTAAACAATTTGCAAGCAACGGCGCAATCACAATATAAACTTTGTTGGTAAGTACATTAAAAAGAAGTATGCCTTCATGATCCTGGAAAGAAAACCTTATCTGAATAGAATACATAATGTTGGGTGGTGTCCCAAAATCTCATATTTTAGGAAAGATTGTTTCCTTATAGAATTGGGTATCCTAAACCTAATTGTATTTTGTTTCCTATTTGTATTAGGTAATTGTTACCTATTAGAATTAGGAGTAAGAGTTTTTGGTAGGTTTAGGAGATTCTGTTGGGTTAGGATTTCTTTCCTATTTAAAGGAGGGTTGGCCTCCACTTGTAAAGATCAAGGGAGTTATTGTGAGGAGAGTGTTGTGAGATTGGGATATCTCGGGTTTGGAAAGATCTCTGGTTTTGAGATCATATTGTACTCTCTCATAATAGTGAAATCATTGTGCCTGTGTCGTTCGTGGTCTTTCCCGATTTAGGTTTTCCACGTTAAATTCTTGTCTCGTTCCTATTTTTTATCTCCATCTAATTTCTTGTTATTGTTTTTGTCATCCTAAATCGCTTCCGCATCTTTGCTCTAACTTCACCTATTAAGTAAGGTTTAGAATGAGGCTAATTTCCTAACACATAATGTAGGAAATAGAATCAAGGATTCAATGTACTGTGTACTATCTATGAGATAAATATATCTAATACATGTCTAACTTAGTCACCAACCTTATTAGTTTCAGGATAGAATCGCTGAGTTTATGAGACCATGACGCATAACGTCATGTAGATAATACAAGGTCATCCGATCAGATGTATTTTTCAGTACTCAGAATGAAAACAAGTTCAAATTCAGTCAAATTGGGTATATTTCAAGTTATAGATGCTAAGGAGGTCAAATTCTAGTCAACTTGAGTTTGCAAAATAAAATCAGGAAAAATTAATATGTAAAAACTCATATACTTCAAACCATTATACAGTTTTCAATTTGGATCCTGGGAACAACTAAATTCCAGTCTGACATAAACATATATTTCAATCATACATGAAATTGTGGCCCCTAAATGACTAATCGAGGGCCACATGACAAATTAGAAAGATATTATATTATATACTGTTTCTCACTTGTGGTGATGCCCTAGCTTTGGTTTGGCGCAAATTTCCATTATAATGCTTAAAAATTTCCTGGAAATCGAGTCAATCTTAAGCAATAGAGCGACAACTTGCATTAAATTAAATTACTACACTACTTCTCACACTAGCCCAGAATCCACACTGTGTGAATCGAAAAATGAAGTGAGAGAAATAAATTATAAATTCTAAGGCATGCCTGTTAAAGTCGAAGCTTAATTTTCCGACGAACCCTTCCACTGAAGCTATTTCAGCATATACAACCTCAAATTGGGATAAGCGAAAGGGAGAATAAATTCCTGGACGAAATTAGGTTTTACAGTAGAAACTGAAATCGTATGATCATGGTAGAAACCAAATCACTGACCTTAAACCTGACAATTCAATGCTTCAATTCGTTGATCTTTTCGAGTTCAGATTTCTGCTGGTCGAATGAACCGTTAAATTAAGCGCGCAGCAACTGAAGTAGTTAAAAATTCGAATCCTCGCATTAGAGATTAAATCAAAGATGAAATATTTTCTTTAAATTAAAGGTTAAATATTTTCTCTTTAAAATATTTTCTCTTCTCTTCCCCTCTCCTCTCTCTCATTTTTTTTTTTTAGAAACGTAAGAACAACAACTAGCAAGCATCTCCCAAGCATCTCCCTTTCTTATCCCTCCTTGCAACGATTCTACCTAAGTTGTCTTCCATTAAAATAGATAGAAATGAAAAAGGAATAACATACCAAAATAAACTAACATAAACACCAAAACCAAACTTGGCCACCCAATCAATCCCTCGATTTCCTTTTCTAAGAGTGTGATTGATGAAAACTTGATTGCATCTCCAGAAAAAGTACCAAGTATCTTGAATGAGCGTGTGAATCTCCCAAGGGACCCGAATTTCGCCTCTTACTACTTTGATGGCCGTCAAATTGTCTCATTCCAAGATAATAGGCCAACACCCGGCCTGAACCGTTGATTGAACACCATTCCTCATAGCGAGTTGCTTCGCAACAAGAATTGAAGAAGCCCCCAAATGTGAAGTTCCTGCATGAAGGAACCTATCATCCCAACCTCCGATCACGAATCCCTTGCTGTCACCGCAGACGACCTCGAATCATCAAAATTGACTTTGATAAATCCCTCGAGATAGTCCCTCGGATAGTTTGTGCTAACGCACAAACTAATTGAATGAGTTGACATGCATCGGAGGGAAAGGGAAGGAGGATTAAAGAGCTGAAATAATATTAGGCGAGAGAAGCACTCGGAGATGTTTTACATCCACCTCCAGCCACTTATGCCAAAAAGTGCCCAAAAGTTATATCTCATAGATCCAAGATATCGGGGCATTGAGAGAAAAGGTGATCAATTGATTCACTATGACTTCGACAAACTGGACAAACGAGTGTCAATATTAATCCCCCTCTTAGCCGATTATCCCTTGTAGGCGGCGCGTTATGACCTAGTTCCCACATAAACATCTTCAACTTAGGCATCAAGTCCAAACTCTACACCCACGCAAAGTCCCACGTCCGAAGATTAGTGGGAATATTGTGGGCATTCCACGTGGCCTACTTGGTTGTGAACTTACTCGCTATTGGATAATCCCCGAGCATACAACATTCTCAATATCATGATAAGATAGATGAATGTCCTTAATAGTATGGCAAATATCTCGCTGAAAGGAAGGCACCGAGCCGTACCAAATCCTAATTTTTCTCAAAAGTAATGAAATCACTAACTTTAGCATTGAAAGACGGGATATTGGGGATGACGCTATCATAGAATTCCTACAAGTTAGAGTTTCCACACCACGTATCGGATCGGAAATTCACCTTTTTTTTCATTCCTAATTTTCCATCGTAAACCCCTTATAAACAATTCTCTCTCCTTGAGTAAGTATTTCCATACCCAGGAGTCCGATGCTTTAATTTTTCTTGAAAAGAAATCAACGAGATAAAGGGTACTTAGCCCTCATAATTTTCCCCGAAGTTGTTCTCAATGAATAAGAATTTCCACATCAATTTACACATAAACATTTGATTAACTACTTCAGATTTATAAAGGCCTAGACCTCCCAACTTCTTGGGAGTACAGATTTTATCCCATGACACCATGTGCAACCCATTGGTCTCATGAGATTTTTTCCAAAAAAAAAAAATCTCGATTAATCTTATGAAGCGCGTTTGTAATGCTCTTTGGTAATTTAAATCTCTGCATAGTATGAGTGGGTAAAGACTTAAGGTTGGACTGTATGAGCATAATCCTACCTGCTTTAGTGAGTCAATTGGCTTTCCATTATGAAGTTTACTGTTTGCTTTTAGTAAAATGTCTACAAATAATGAGTTGTTAGGTCTACCTTTGAAAACAGGACAACCCAAATATTTTTCAAGTGAATTTAAATACAAAATATTAAATACTGATGCTACGAGTTTTGAATTACAACGGAAGAATTCTTCGAGAAAACTAAAGCTGACTTATGGAAATTGATGAGATGGCTTGATTAGGCACAAAAGTCATTCAATATATTATGTAGTTTAAAGCGAGTGTCTACATTGGCTTTGCAAAAAGGAGATTATTGTCCGCAAAGAACAGAGAGAAAATTTTTTGAGCTTACGGACATATTTTAATCTCAATTCCCGATTTATACCGCAAGGGCTCACAATGAAGCCTATATGCAAAGGCATCCATGCATAGAATGAATAAAAAAGGAGATAAAGGATCACTTTGTCTTAATCCGCGAGAAGTCGAAAAAACCCATAAGAATCATCGTTAATGATAATAGAATAAGACACTAATGTTATACATTCCCGAATCCAATTGATCCAAACATGATGGAACCCCAAATCTTGTAGGCACGAAAACAAAAAGTCTCATTCAATTATATCGTAAGCATTTTCCATATCCAGACTTAAGGCCTACATAAGCTTTTTTACCTTTAGTATTTTCAAATTTATTGATAATTTCATGTGACAAAAGGATATTATCATGTATATCCCTCCCATGCGCAAAAGCACTCGATAAGGGCTAACAATCCTTTGAAGGACCGGTCTTAATCAATTCACAAGAACCTTGGAAATAATTTTGTACAAACAATTACACAAACCGATTGGTCCGGACTGAGACATTAAAGTAGGGCTAGCCACCTTAGAAAGTAGGGCAATAAATGTGTGATTAATTTCTTTAATAACTTGCCATACTTGGAAGAAATCCATGACACATGCGGTGATATCCTTACCAACAACATCCCAATGTTGCTTGGAAGAAACCAACACCAAAACCATCGGGCCTTGGGGCTTTAGTAGGGTTCATTTGAAAGACAGCATTCTTAACATCCTTAGGGAAACCAGTAGGATGAGCTGATTGTTCTCCTCATTAGTAATCCAAACCGGAAAATTAGTGTTGATCGAAGATCAATTACTATCCTATTGAGTTTGCTGAATATCCTCTTTATTTTGAATTCAAATATCATATTCATCATTAATTCTGTGTATAATCGATTTTTTCTTCCGAAATAAACAACTTTGATGAAAGAAGTTCAAATTCCTATCCCCTTTAGTCAACCATTCTTTTCGGTAAAATTTACCCCAGTATCTTTGATTAAAAGGAGACGTTCCCTTTGCTTGATCAAACGATTTTGTTAACGTAACAATCTATGGTTGCAAGGATCATTGATAAACCCTATATCTTCCACTTGCTATAAAAGGTTCGAATTCATTTCAATCTTATACGAATCATTGTTACAAACTTTCGCAATCCATGATTTAATCTAGGTTTTAATATTTTTGAGCTTTCTAACCACCTTGAATAAGGTCTTCCTTCCGTAGTTTTCATTCCATTAGTGCTTAATAATTCGTTAGCTTCCGGATAGCTAGACCAATAATTCGAAACTTGAAATTTCGATTAGGGCGATAGAGATAATGACGACTAGAATCAAGCGAGGATGTAGCTATGATCGGAGCAAGAGAATGACCCATGGGATACAGAGTAATTGGGGTAAATATTCCTCCAATCATTACGCACAATTGCTCAGTCTAATCTTTCGTAGATCGGATGGCCCTTTAAAAAATCTTTCCAGTGAAAATTCTACCGAGGTAGGAATACTTCCCCAGGATGATAGACAAAAATTCCTCATCCATTGGGCGTTAGTGAGCGAAAGATTAACTCCCCCTTTTCTCATTTAAATATTCCATTTTGTTGAAGTCACCAATAATACACCAAGGCAGATTAATCAAACAGTTCATTTCATGAAGTTGATCCCAAAAAGTCGGTTTATCAATAGATTGGGCGATTCGTAGATACCGTAATAATACATTCCTTAAGATTGACTTTATCGAGAATATAACATGAGTAAACCTTTTATCTTTAAATATCTCACTAGCCAACATATTGCAATTATTCCAAAGAATCCATATACCCCCACTATGATTGTGCGGTAATACGTAATCAAAATGATCAAAACCTAATGAGGGTATAATTTTCCTAGTGTTTTCTTCATTAGTAAAAGTTTCAATCAAGAATAAAATATCCGGTCTAATTTTCTGCTTCAGGTAAAAGAATTTCTTATTTCACCTAATGCTTTTTAGCACCATGAACATTCCAGGCAACAATTTTCATTGAAGTATCATAACCTCCCTACGAGTCCTAGTCTGTAGAAATAAAGGTATGCCTCAAACAAACCATAAATCATGCAAAATGTAAATGTTATTAGTTTGCGAAGCAAGATTTGGACCCATAAAAGGTTGGTCGAGCAAGAGCCTTCGGAATCCTAGTATGACCCGAGATTCCACTCGCCAATAATAAACAAACATAGTCGAAGCAATAAGCGAGTACATATAAAAGAATACATACAAGAATAGTCGTAATAAATAAATAAGCTGCGGCTGCCCATAATAACCTACTTGTGCTTATGGCAATCCTTGTCCCTCTTTTCACATGCCTTCAAGCATCCATAAGCCAAAGAGAGAGCAAGGTTCAATAGGCGGTTCAAGATAAACAAGATGAAAGAGATGCTTACCAAAAATTAAAAAGCAAAGTGCAATCGACCAAAAACATTGCAAAATCAAAGAGACAATAATGAGCAAGAGTAATCTCGGATAAATGAATGATCTCATCATTGACTTTCAGAATACTGGCCAATAATTCAGTTATCGACTTCCAACCCATAACGAGGGCAACACGACAGACATCTCAATGCCACCGTAGTACCCTTAGGGACCAAATACGAAATCATCCGGCATAAAAAAAGCTGGATTTAGTCTAAAAATATAAGCGATATCATCATATGAGTTGTAAGTCTGTGGAGAGATGACTTCCCATAAAAAGTGAAACAAAATCAGGCCACATAAGGAGACCCCTCGCAACCATAGGTAGTCCAAACACAATGGCTTAAGGAGTAGCAACCGGACACAAAGTGATCACACCACCACAACCAACCCACCAGCGAGTCATACAACCACACATCAAGCCATCCAAAAGAGGAACCTACAATCCCAATAGTACCAACATGAAATACACATGCCCGAGACCATAGTAGAAGTAATCCCAATCCAAAGGAAAAAAGGGAGAAACTAAGAAGAAGACCAAAGAGGGTCACCCTAAAACCAACAAAAATCATTACAGGAAAACCCACACACCGATTGAATGAGAACAAGAAGGAGAGCATATGTCATAGTATGCTTAGGGACAAAAATCACTATCCACCAGCATAAAAAATGGCTGGACTCGGTTTGGAAAAAGGGCGAGATATCTTCATAGGAGCAATGAATTGCGAAGAAATGGCATCTCTCAAAAGCAGACACGGGGCATATAATAAACCCCCTCCAACATCTATAAGCAATCCGGACCCGGAAGATTGCCACCCTACACAGATAGATGAGAGTAGCGATCCAAGCTCAAAGGGGTCACACCACAACACCTAACCCACCAACAGACCATACAACCTTAACGTAACCACCAAAAACTATAGGATTTACATCCCTAGAAGTACCAAGAAGAAATGTACATGTCAGTAGCTACAAAAAAAACAACCCCAATCCAAGATAAAAAAAAAAAAAAAAGAAGGAAGGAACCAAGAAAAATGTCAATGAAAATCATCCCAAAACCAACAAGAAGCATAAAAAATGAGCTCACAAGCGAAATGAGTGAGAGTAGGGGTATACGTGAGCCGAGCCGGCTTGTATAAAGGCTTGCTAAGCCGAGCTTACGGTAGACCAGTGCCAAGCCGAGCCGAGCCTATACGGTTATCCGAGCCGAGCTCGAGCTTGCAATTTTGGAGCTTGTAAGCTCGCCGAGCCTACACGAGCCAATTACAAATGAGTTGAACAAATAAATGAGTCGACAAGCCGAGCATACGAGTCAAACGAGCTGAGCAAACGAGCCTAAACAAACCTGGATATTGTTTTCTTAAGTGTGTATATTGTGATTGTTGAGAAAAAAGGAGTCTCAATAAAGTTCAAGTTTATGTTTTTATACTAAGTATATAAAGTGTGACTTTGAACCTAAAAACAAGAGTTTAAAAGAAGCAAAGGGAACTAAAGCGTCAAGGACGAGCCGAGCTCAAACTCGAGCTTTTGATGAGCCGAGCTTAGGCTCGAGCTTTCTACGAGCCGAGCTCGAGCATGATTTTGCCAAGCTTGGCGAGCCACGAGTCGAGCTCGAGCTACAAACGATACTCACTAGCCGAGCTCCGAGCCCGGCGAGTTCGGACTCGGCGTGACTCAAATACACCCCTAAGTGAGAGCAAGAAAGAGAGTAAACACCATATCGGGGACAACTTTCATACGAGAAAAGGCTCAAAAACTGAGAAAGAGGGAGGGAAATATTAGAAGAAAAATAGAAGTGCGAGAGAACTCAACGACCACCGAGAAAAAGGATCAACTAAAAAATCGACCAAAGAATCACTGAAAACCAACAGAACCATCTCATCCATGAAGAAATTAACTAACCAAAGCGACAAATCGTTGTAATCAACGGAACACCAACAAAAGCAATCCAAAATGAAAGGTGAGGACAATATAGAATAAGCTTTGAACAATCGTGAAAAGCGAAGAACCATAAGAGTAGCAACTATGAAGACTAGCACAAATGGAAATAAGCTCAAGAAATTTCCAACAAATGTACACACTACCAAAGTTTGACATACTATGAAGACTAAAAGTGCCCATACTAAAAATACCAGGGCAAAGATCATAGGGGAAGAAACTAAGACTACGATCCGAATGAAACATCAATGGAAAGTCGGACAAATAATGAGGTCATGCAAGATGAAAACCTATCTTGGAATAAACTAAGCAACGAGAAATTACAGGATTAATACCAAGGCAAGAAGACTAAAAAACGGTAAGCAACCAAACAGGGACTTGGGAAAAAGAAAGGAAGATAATGGAGAGAGAAAGGGAAAAAGCCAAATCTCTTGTAGAGCCAATTGGATTGAAAGATTGAGAAAAATACCTGGCTCGGGTGAGCAAGAGAAGATTTGTAGTCATCGAAACTAACAATACCACAAAATGAAACACCCATGGATTGGAACTAACCACGAATATGAGGACAACAACAAGCAAACAACCGAGACACTGGGATCATTCAAGAAGAGTCCATAAGATTCGGGGACAAAAACACAACCAAGCAAGGGGTCTCTGAATGGAATTCGAAAGATCTTCGAGCGAATATCGGGAAAGGGCATAAACTCAATATAGAGCATAAATCGAGCGACCATAACTTGAACAGTAACAAAATCGCAGCAATCGGCCTCTTTTGTGATTATTTTCAATCTCAAAGCACAAGCCTTCGGAGATGTGAGGAACATCATCGAGACATAATCAAAATCCCAAAAAGGAAATCCCCCCAAATCCTTATTATCAAAGAGGATCCGAGAGAGATTAAGAAGGAAAAGAGGCTGGAGAGCGAGAGAGGAACGAGGCGAGGGAGAGAGAGAAGCGGCGGTTAGAGAGACTCACGAGGTCGGGAGGTTTTGGCCCTATTCGGCAAAATTAGCTATTTGTGTAGCGGATAAGCTGTTTAGGTAGATGATTGTTGTTCTAGTTAGCTGCTAAGCGATAGTCTGTTTAACTAGTTGTTTGAAGAATATGTGTTCGATTATATTAGAGGTTACATCGGTTGAAAAACATTAAATGACGAAAAAGGACACGCCTTTTTGTGATTATTATTGTTATTATTCTCAATATTAATGATAACACCATCACCTATTACTACTACTACTACTACTACTATTATTATTATTATTAGTAGTAGTAGTAGTAGTAGTAATAGTAGTAGTAGTAGTAGTAGTAGTAGTTTCTTCGATGACACTCAATTTAGATATATATATATATATATATATATATATATATATATATTGTGGATTTGCCGTTGATGCAATCAATGATTAAAATAGAATTACGTTGATGATACTTGGTTGAATAAATAAGAGTACAAGGGTATGATTGGAAGACAAATTGGAAACGTTACTCATCGATGCTCAAACGTTAATACTTTTAACATTTGAAAAATGTTGGTTCAAACGCTACTTATTGATATATTAAATGCTTGTTTAACGAACAACTAAAATTATATAAAATAGTGTTTTGACTAGTGAAAATACTAAACGCTACCTAAAACATTGTTGCTTGAATAGAGCCTTCTTAGGTTTAGGTATCCAAGACACCATAACATCTCTCTCTAGAGGTTCTTTCTCTCTCAAGAGAATTCCTTCATGATATCCCTTTGTCCTCTCTGAGCTTTATTATATGACTATTTTTTTTTGTAATTTTTACATTATTGGAGTTGTTACTTGCACTATAGTTTATAGATAGAGATAAGTCCTTTTTACGTTAACTAGCTTTGAGTCACACGTAATACGTACATGACTAAATTAAGTTTATATATAATAATTTTTATTATATTTAAATTTATATTACGGTAAATATTTATAAATTAAATAAATTGATTTCCTTAAAGGGTTAATACTCTATCTTCGTATGTGTTATTATTTGATTTACATAGTCAACTCATCCTCTCTTTCATACTTGACCAACATGATGTCACTTAATTTGTGCTTGATGGCCTAAAGGCTGAAGAAGAGCTCTAAAACTTGATGAGAATGTAGGATAATTATGAAGATCAAAGAGAAATGTAAGAATTCATGATTTCGTTTTTTCCTTAAATTTTAATTGACTTAAATGGTGATCATTCTCTTTCATTTAATTTGGAAATATTTATCCTAATATAAATTCAAATATAATAAAAAATACTATTATGTATGAACTTAATTTAGTCATGCATGTATCACATGTGGCTCAAAGCTAGTACCTTCAAAATGAACTATTACTTGCTCACAATTGTATATTTAAAAAAAATAGGGATATGCAAATATTCAAAATTTGTTGTTAAACTAATATATACCAAAGCATATATCATTTAATAAAATGAACTTAAATTTTTTTTATAAAAAATACAATGTATAGACCTGTAAAAGATGAAAATGAAGGAAATACACATATAAATAATACAAAACGTGTTTGGAGTCATGACTATATTTCAATATTATACTTAAATCCCCTAAATAATTATTTATAGAACTATAGTAAATGTTTTATTTATATATCAATAAAAGATATATAATATTGTATGTGAGTATGATATACCGTAAAGGTGAGATAGATATAATAACATGAATAAAACTAAAAGAGAGAAGAAAAAAAGAGATATTGGTATTATAGGCCATTGGGATGTGAAAGGGAAAAAAACTATGAAACGAAATATAGCTTAGCAAAACTACACTTTAAGTATTAAAATATATATAAATCTTTATAGATAATTGCTTGCTGTTTGGGTTTATCTTAACCAAATTTTTAATAGAAAATACAATAAATACACACTTACTCAAAAATTTAAAAAAATCAATTATTACTATGCCTGACCATGTTATAGGTGTAATATAAATAATATATGGAAGAAAATATATCTCACGTATAGTGAACATTTACAACTTACACGCAAGGTAAAAAATTATAAAAATTATGAAAAATCTTTGTCTGACATAAACATAAGAATATTATAACGGTAATAGTATTGCAATACTAACATATATGTAGTACGGATGAAATGTCATATTATAGAGAAAATTATATGATAATTGATATATATAATTTACATATTAAAAAAATACAAAATAAGGGAAAAAAAAAGAGAAGAGATTGGATAATGCATTGAAGAGAGAGACAGATGAGCCTTATTTTTAACCATAGCCTTTTTAATTAACAGTTATTTTTAAAATTAAATTAGATGAGGAGCATTAAGAGAGAGAGGGCATTAGAAGTGACATGGGGGAAGGGAGAGAGAATGAGTGAGTGAGGGACATTAGGAAGTGGGGTGAGGGTGAGAGAGTTGGGTTAAAAAGCCAATTTAAAATTTATACAACATAAAATTGCTCTTTCCTTTATATACAACATAGATATAACATAGATAAATTAGATGAAGACCATTAGGAGAGGGACATTCGGAGGGGGATGAGTGAGGGGCATTAGGAAGTGGGGTGAGGGTGAAAGAGAGGGGTAAAAATGTCAAATCAAAATTTATACGGTATTAAATCCTCTTCCCTTTACATATAGACCTGATAAAGCCGACCCGAACCGAACAGGTCAACCCGAACGACCCGAAACCCAAACCGAACCGACATCCAAAATAGTTTAACCGATTTTGACCCGAAACCGAAATGAACCGACCGAACCGAACCGACCCGAAATGATCCGAACCGAAACCAACCGGAATGCAAAATGACCCAAATTGAACCCAAAATGACCCGAACCGAATCAGATCCGAATTGATTTAACCCGAATAAAAGTGACCCAACCCACATTTTTTGTTGGGTCTCTCGGGATGAACTTTTGTGCCTATAGTGGTACAATTTTGAATCGATTTTGACCCAAAAAGTGACCCGATTACGACTAGATCCGAAATTAACCCGAATCGAACCCGAACGAGATTGACCCGAAGTTGAACCAAACCGAAGTTGACCAGAACCGAAACCGAACGAACCCAAGCGAGATCGACCCGAAGTTGACCCGAACCCGAAACCGAACCGGACCCGAACAAGATCGACTCGAAGTTAACCCGAACCGAACTAACCCGAACCGAACCCGAACCGAATGACCCGATTTCAAGGTATATTTACATATAACATAAATTTCTTCATTGAATCAATATCTAAAGATATTTTTATTTCTTTCTAATAAATTTTGTGTCTTTCTTGTAATAGTTTGAGTTTTTCTCCTTTTTATAAGAGTCTTGTTTCCATCTTTGTAAGTTTTATTAGGGTTATTGATTCGATTGGAGGGTATATTTTTGGTATTTTTATCAATTAACTTCATTAATTTTGGTTGGGAATGATTCAATAATATAATTTCATATGGCTCGATCAAAATGATGTTTCCTTTAAGTTAGATCTACTATACGACACGAGAGATATATTTTATTGTTTGGGAATGATTCAATAATATAATTTCATATGGCTTGCTATTGTTTGGGAAGGACATATTGAAGTTGAAAAATATGGTTTGTGGCCAGATTTATAAAATTGAACGAAGTATTTTTACCTTTAAATTTTTCGGAAGAGAGATTTGTTTTAATATTTTAAATTTATTCTTGTTAAAAAATTATCTTTATGAATATCATTTAATTTTTTATTAATGAAATTTCTTTTTCTATAAAAACAAATATTTTCTCTTACGTTTAGAAGATACTTTGTTTGATGTCAGTTTTCCTTATATTGAATTGCCTTCGGGTAACCAATCTTTTTATGTCTAGATTTCTATATTATTAAATTCATAATTAAAAAATCAAATATTTTCTTATGGCCCATAATAGGAAGAGTTATAAAAATTGGTTAATTATTATATCCGTTTTTTTAATCAATGATTTAAAAATTATAATTTGTGTCTTGATTTCAGTTTCAAGACTTAAAAACAAGGAAGATTCTTGCATAATTGAAAATTTTTTAAATTATAATAGTTAAATTTATTTTTATCCATTGATCTTATCCCTTTTAATCTCAACCGTTCATTTTAAATAATATTATATGATAAACATTAACTGCAGTTATTTTCTCTTTCCCACTACAGTCTTCTCCTCTCTCCTCCGGTCTTCATACCTCCATTGGTTCCTTTCCTCGGTCTTCTCTCGCCTGGGCTTAACAAAGCTGTTGAATGATTTAGATGCGAACAAATTGTTTAATGATTCGGATGTCAAATTTTAGGAATTTGACATCTTCAAATGCAGATTGGGTGAAGCACAAGAGAGAGAAAATGAGATGAAAGGGGCATAAGAGCTCAACCGCAAAGCACCATTAATGGAGCTCGACCCATCACTAACTCCATAAATGGAGCTCAACCCAAAAAGAGGAGGAAAAAACCCGGATTATAATGAGTTGAAAAACAAAGTGAAGAACAAAATCCAAATCAATAACTAAATTCGAAATCAACCACTACTAGTCAAATGCCGGGACGAGAAAGACGCAAAAACAAAGCCATGGGCGTCCTCGCAATGAGCTAAGCGCCAATCTTCCACCAACCTCCATTAATGGAGTAAAATCGAGCAACAAACAAACCCAAAAAACAGAGAAGAATCCGAAGCAAATAAAGTTAGTAAAAGAGGACAAACATAAAAACTAACAAGTTCCAGAGCAATAAACCACAATCTTTACTTAAAATCAACAAAAATTAATTTGAATACGAGAATGAGGGAGATTAACAATGAGAGAAAGAGCTTGGAGGGTGCGATTTTCGGGTAACCTCCAACCTTCGGATCGCTTTAGAGAGAACGAGGATGAGGGATAAGGGATGGGTGCTCTGGTCATGGATGAGGGAGAACGAGGAGGGTCATGCCCAAAGAACGAGGGAGGCGAGAGCAAGAAGGAGACCGAGACACCGAGAGGGAGGATGAGAATAACCTACCTTTGGTTCGGAGGCGAAGAGAGAGAGCAATAGAACCTTTTTTCAACTATAATAGTTGAATTTTTTTCAACTATGATAGAATTTTCATAAAAACAAAGTGACATTATGTTTATACTTAAGGAAAAGTACACCAATATCTTTAACAATTTTTCTTTATAATATATTCTATTTAATTACACCCCATTATGTTTGTGTAAATTTAGACAGTGTCAATCTTGTTAGAGTATTTTGTGATATTAATCTGAATTAATGTCATTATAGAGCTATGGAAGAATAACTTCCGAGATATTTTTAACATTCATTGTTTTGCCTGTACATTCACAATTATCATACCAAAATAATAATCTATACAATATATAATAGCAATCTTTTCAAAAGTATGACATGACAGCACTGAGAGTAAATTTAGGAGTTTTGTCCAATAAAAAAAATGATAATTTATCCTTAAAAAAAAAGGGTTTCACTCATATATGAACTCTCTTTTACTCCTTGCCAAAATAATAATAATAATAATAATAATAATAATAATAATAATAATAATAATAATCTATACAATATATAATATTAGTATTTTTAAACCGGTCAAATATTACGATGGGAGTGATTGTAGGAGTTTAGGGTAATCTTAATCATAAAAATTATTTGTCCATTAAATATGAATCGTTGATGTAAATAATTAGATAAATAAAAAATATAATTTACCCAAATAAAAAAATTCATTTTATAAGTGGACTCTCCTCTCTTTTTTTTTTTTTGTGATAATATAGTCTTATTAGTATTTTTTTTCTCCTTCATATGTTGAAACAAATGTTGAATAATAGTAATTAGCTTATATGGAGTTAATATTTCACCCTTTACGTTTCTTTTTAACAGTTTAAAAATCTTAATTTAGGTTATTTTAGTTTTAATTGTTTGCAATATAAACATAATAGAGTCGTCGTTTAGGATCAACAAAATTTAGGAACAAAAAAAATGACATATTTGTTATGATGAAAAGAGAAAGGGGTTTTAGAAATGCTTTGGAGAACAAGTCGAAGGTATGTGGTTTTGAGTTATAGATGTCCGATTCTAACAAGTTTGGTTGCTTTGGAAATTTAGCTTTGATATTTAAGCATCTCTTGATTTGCCCCTTAATCGAATAACGAGTGTGTAATTTAAATTGGGGAAGAGGAGTTTGAGATGATGTCTCGATTGATTATCAATAAATCCTTGCAGTTAATTTTATCTACATTTTCTTCGCAAACACAGGGGTCAACGAATAGAGATTAGATGATCAAGGTTGTCACATAATGTTTAAAATAAATTGAAGGCATTTCAATAGCTCACCTCAAATATATGAGATATCTTCATTATATGATTTTTTGCCTAACTTGCTAAATTGCACCAGCCCCAAAAAAATTGTCTTAAGTTACCTATCTCTAAGATTTGCATATATTCTCTCTTAGAAATCATTTTCTTAGCTCAGTACCTACTTGATCATTAAAATGATTTATGAAGCCTAATTTGGTAATTATTAAGTAAAATTTTAGATGCACGAGATGAAGTTGTCATTCTTTCTCACTACATTTCTACCTTAAATGATTTTAATGTATATATAATTTTGGGTAAGTTTGCAAAATGAATTTTGTTTGACCATACTTTTATCATTGCGTGCGAATGTTTACAGTTAGTAAATTTATTCTTTAATGAATTTTCTCATTCTCTTTTAGATGACTAGGATATTATAACTTTTAGAGAGAAAAATATAGTTGCAAATTAAGTTTCAAAAGTGTCGAAATTAAGCTAAAACATGTGAATCTATTTTGCAAGTTGAGTTGGATGTTAGGCAAATGATTGGGAAATACAACCGATTAAGGATGCAAATGTAAGAAGATAAGGGGTTGAGTCTCAACACAAAGTTATTTATGATTAAAAGGTGGAGTCACGAGTTTGAAATTATTTATAATTTAACTTTTATTGTCTATAACCTCTTGAGGATGACTCAAGAGTGTAGGAGGAAAATGGATTGCATTTGTGTGCACAGGTAGGTAATAATAGGTAAATTATTATATTCACTCTATAATTTTTGAAAAAATGAGATCCCATTATGGGTGTATGTGTACTTTTAAGGGTTCGTGTAATATTTGAGTCAATAATGTATTAGTAGGTTACATGTATATATTTATCTCGACGTTATCTAGATGTCAATTAAGTCAAATTAGTATTGACTTTGTGGAAAGTTATGAGTTATAAGTTTGACATTCTTTTATTGATTTGATGTAATTTGTATTGTAATATTAATTTGTGACATAATGATATTTATTGTTATCTATAGGTCATCTAATTCAAAATCTACCAATCATATATTATTCATTTCCTGCTAATATTTGTCTTTTGATGCCCAAACATATTGTCACATTATTTAAATTGTTTGATTCTTATAAGAGTCTGTCTTCTTAATGTTCCAAATCACGAGTATAATCTTAAAATTGTGATGATATTTTTTTAACATTCTTTTTTATTTATCGTTTTAGATTCTTTATTTATTCTTTAGAAATTTAGAATGATTGAAAGATGAATGTGTGTTGGGCTCTAATGATTTTTATGCGTTGGGTTCTAATAAATTTAATAAGTCACGAAAACTTTTTCACTTGTGAGGGGATAACATGAAAAAAATATTGTTGAATGTGAAACCCTTCAATAAAAACAAATGATTGAGAAAAAGAAATTCACAAGTATAACATTACTTCATGATTCAATAATTTCTTAAGATATACATTGTATAATAATTATTCCATATATAGCACGGATCCACACTAGTAATAATAATAATTTAATCAATGGAGAGTTTAAAAGCCGACATAAAAAAAAGGTGTGAAAATGAAAGAACCTCTTTATAGAACACCTGAAAAGTGGCGAGTTGGCAATGGGGACGGATAGTACATGAAGAGATTTTTTTTTTTTTATAGTTTTTTTTTCGAAGAGATGTTACAATCTTCATGAGTCCTTTGGCCATCAAGTAAAGATCAAATTACTAGTACTTCTCTTAAAACTGAGATAAATAGCAATTCAGCAATCGCAATACGTAATTAACAAATTTGAATTGTGAAAATGACAGGAATACTATACATGCCCTCCCCCACCCCCCAGGAAAGCAAAAAAAAGGTCATAATTTCTCCACATCACTCACATACACAAAACAATTTCGCTGCCTAGAGATAATAACAAGAAAATGAGGAAACCTAAACGCCTCCACCCCAACCAACCCCTCCCCCCCAAAAAAAAAAAAGATATAAATCTAATAATTAACAGACCTCCAAGCCGGTCACTCTCCTCCTTTCCTTAGTTGACAAAAAAAAAAAGCAAAAAATGAAAAGAATGAAAGACACAGAATCATCCCACTTCCATGATGTATGTGCACTAAGCAGCACAACTAGCATGCTATCATGATCTTCTCTTCAATGAATTCATGCATGTGGGTTTCTTCTGCTCTGTGATCCTGAATCAGGGTTATCGCTTTTGTCAGTGTCAGAAAGCTCCCTCTGGGATTCAATCTCTGTGCTATTTGCCCGAGCCCTCCTTTGCCTGCGATCCTGATACATGGCAGAAACTACAAATCTTAGAAACTACAATTAATAACAGAGGGGGCGAAAGAGCACCTGATAATAGATGCAATTTTTGGTTTTTGTAGTAGTGCTGCTGAACCGTATGGTATTCTTTGTATTCTGGTAGTAGTGTGAAAATAAAAAGACGTTGAAAAAGAGACTCAAAGATTGCTGAGGGGAGGGGGACACTTGTGCTGCTCTGCACAAGTCCTTCACATGTAGAACATCCAAAACTAACATATGCAGAGGCAATACAAAGTTGCCTAGCGAAGAGAGTAATTTGGTTCGAAACCCAGAAACATCACTCAGGGTTTGATCTTGATAAAAAGGTCAACTTAAGAAAAATTTTACTCTTTTCATGTCAAATACTTTGAAGTTTGGACTATATAGTGTTAATAGGGGTAAATTTCAGTATTTTAATGTAATTATGGTTACTATGGTTTAGAATTTGAAAGATTGATATTACTAATACTTCATGCTCAAAAAGTCACTAGGAGTCCTTCCCCTTAGGCCCCCATGGACTCCATATAGCATAGACCTCTCTGTCCTATCCCATACCCTGCCCACTACTCGGCCTAGTATTCCGCTAAGCCAGGTATGGGTACTTGGATTCTCTAATTTACATGAATATATCATAGTCAATGTCCCGTACAAACTCTATCATGAAGTACAATCCGTGGGGCATCCATGTTTTTGCACATCAGTCATATAAAGTAGAAAGATAATAACCATAGATATTTGTCGAGATGCAGAAAAATGACCAAGTATACTTGGGGATCACATCTCAACACTAACCTCTCTAGGTATTGGATATTCTTCTGACTCAAGCATGCGAACAACTTGGCTCATTTTGGGTCTCTTCTCACCATCTGGATCAACACATCTCAGAGCAGTCAGAAGAGCACGCTTCAGGGCCCTTGTTGATGGTTTCATCTCAATATTTGGGTCCACAACTTCTTCTGATCGTCGACTTCCCACCATCATTTTTAGCCAGTCAACCAAATTCACCTGCAACCATCCAGGCAAATCAGTCCAACTAAACTGACAACTGAACTCAGCTTAAAACAATACTTGCATACTAAAGCAACAAGACAACCATCACAATCACCTAATATGGATCTTGCCAAAGCAAGGTATGGGTACAGATATTGGCAACCTCTACAAACCCCCCCAACACAAAGGAGCAAATAAAAACCAAGCACTGATGAGCCTGGCCAAAAACAGAGTGACCTTCCAGGCTTCCACCACAGGAAGGCAACAGGCATATCTCATACATGGACAAGATTGTCATGTGAAACCTGGTTCTCTCCTAGTACATGACCACGGAATCGAAACTAGGGGACTCAAGGGCATTTCCATGTTCTCAATTTTCCTTTTTTAACTTTTTAAAAATTTGCTGGCATCTCTTACCTTTCTTGTTCACTCATATCCAATACTTCCTCCGTTTCAAAATACATGTGGTTTTAAGGTTATGCGGGAATACCAACGAAACACAAAATTTATGACAAATTTTGTGTTAAAAGACCAAGTTACCTCTATATTTCATTGGAAATGAACAAAATCAATGAAAAAAAAGTGAAACAAGGCAATTAATAAAATTGTAAAACGAGAAAAGTTAGTTAACATGACATGTATTGTGAAACGAAAGGAGTATCAAATACCCAAACACATTTTGTCTTTTTGCTACTTGATTGGATTTTTCTTTTTGTTTTGTTAGGCTTTGTTATCTGGTGGACTTTGTCAGCAGGAAAAAGGAAGATAGCAAACCCAAAAAGTCAGAGTCCTTAACCATTAACAAATAAAGCAAATCCAAGACTAGACACAAAGGAAACAAGATATGAATGTTACAGGGTACTATGACAAGGTTGGTTATGTCCATATTAGAGCCCTGCACAATCTAGTGTAGCCCCATCATCGAACTCTGAAGCAGTTCCTCATCAAGATCTCTCCGAGTCTCCCTTCTTTATCTTTCATTTAGTTTTTCTTCCCAACTCTCCTAAGAAGGCAATCAGGGCCTTTTTAAGGATTAAACCATGTGCTACACCTGCTAGCACTGGGCTCTAGTTGGAGGAGCCAGCTTATCATTTCAGCCAACAAAAGAAAAAAAAAAGAACACTGCAAACAGTGCTTCCTCATCTGGAGACTAAAAAACATTTAAAACTTAGCTTGGATAACAAGAAGCCCAAAGCTTCTACCTGACCATGTCATCAACTATTGTTTAAAATTACAGATCCAGGGTTTTCCTTCTATCCATAGTTCTATTGCTAGTTCAATTCTTCACACGTCACAGAAAATGACCCAGTTGCTTGCACAGAGGGAACATGAGTTTTGGTTTGTTGGATTTATCAAACTAAAGTCCTTTTCCACCAAAATCTGGACCAATATTAACCTGCAATTTGGAAAACAGACTAAGTCTTCTAGTTCATAGGGCAACTGACAAGTGACAAAAGGTGTAACTATGGTCCATGGCTAGGGACACAAAATATTCAAAATTGAAAAAGGAGCACAAACATTGTATCATATAGCACTACAGCATGCTCTTGAACTTTTAAGTTTCAGAAATAGTAAATTCAATACCCGAAAGCAGTCCAACAGTTATCTAGTGCACCTTACATCCATAAGATTGGAGTTATTATACAGGATATGAATGAGCCATGATTAGGGTATCGCAATAGTCAAAATGGTTATAATGAAGAAAATAAAGAAGTATAAAGAGAATAGTCAAAACATTTCAGGATTTACACAGCCAGTTTATCCAACAACAGTTTCAGAAATAAAACCAAAATGGAAATAGTACAACACACCTCTTGTGGCGGGCGACTATAGTCTACAGGATCTCTTCCAGTAATTGCCTCTAAAAGCAGGACTCCAAAACTATAAACATCACTCTTCTCATTTAGAAGGCCAGTATTTGCATACTCAGGTGCCACATATCTGCCAAATGATAAGGATCAGCAATTACCATAATTGTCAAGCATTCCCTTTAGCATTATGATCAAAATAACATACAGCCTGAAATTATCTCTTTGGGAATCAAGAGACTCGGCTGAAAAACAAGAAATGAGTCGATTAATCGAGTACATGCAGTTACATACATACCCAAAGGTTCCCATCACCCTAGTAGTTACATGACTTTTCCCTGCGCCAAGTAGTTTAGCTAAGCCGAAATCAGAGACCTTCGAATTGAAGTCCTCATCAATCAAAATATTGCTTGACTTGATGTCTCGGTGTACAACTTTCGGCTCAATTGCCTCGTGCAAATAGGCAAGTCTGCAAAAACATGTATGGTGAGTATATTCAAAGTTTAATACTGGAAATATGGACTTGAATGAAGGTAACAATAGTTCTGCTACTTTTCGTCAAGGCACTAGATATGGATCTCCAAATCAGCAGACCAAAATAACAGACTGCCATAAATACAGGTATATCTAGTCACTACTAGCATCAAACAAACACATTCATCATGCACGGAAGACTCCATACAAGAAGGAAACATTTAAAGAGTTGTCAAATTGTCCTCTAACTGACCAAGGGAGGCAGTCAAACACATGCCAGGATGATTGTGAAAGGCCAATGCAAGCATCCAGGTATAGTAAAATATGGTCAAAATTTTCAAAGATGGCTTACAGAGTAAACCATGATGTTTGAAAAAGAAATTTGTCAGCTCATAGTGCCAGAAAACACCAAAGTTTTTTCATCATCCAACGAAAGAACCACAGTAAGGGGAAAGCATAAAATTATCAACCAATAGTTGAACATGAATGAACATACGCTTTTGCTGTGCCAAGCAACACCTTCATCCGGGCTTCCCATGTGAGATATCCATGTTGACGCATGGCCCCATGAAGCCACTGCTCTAAATTGCCATTGTTGACATATTCATAAACTAACATCCTGAAATCAACAGGAAGACAAAGTCAGCAATTTCTCTCAGGGAGAGAAGTACTAACAATTTCTCTGAAATGGTCAAGTTAAGAAAGGCATGTCTGGAAACCATCAATAAATCTTAGAAGCCTTTCAAATCAGTAGATAAGCACCTGTGAGTTCCTTCGACACAATATCCCAAAAGTCTAACCAAATTTTTATGGCGTACATGACCAATGGCTTCCACTTCCACTCTAAATTCCTTTTCAGCTTGACCTCTGCCAGAAAGTAATTATAGACCTTGGTCAGAAAATCCACCAAACACAGGATGGATGATATAGTAGACCTTGAGAAAACATAAAGCTATAGAAAGGCTCACAGGTTGTTAAGGATCCTCTTAATTGCTACAGGTGTGCCATTGACCAAGCATCCTTTGTATACGATTCCATATCCACCTTCACCAATGACATTTTCCTTTGAGAACCTGTTTGTTGCAACTTCAAGGTCCCTTAAAGTAAACCAGTGACCCCAACCCAAATGGGAAAATTCAGGCAGGCCACAAAGCGGAGAAGGAGCAGTAATTGGATATGAGGATGATGGTTTATGAGTACCATATGTCCCAGAATTCCCTTCCTCCTCTGATAGAAAACCAACACCTTCTGATCGCCGAAATGAACCTGACTGACTGCTAGCATCTCTGTTTTTCATTTTGCCCGAATCTTCATGCATAACCACCTTATCAGAATCCTTGTCATTAAATTTATCTTTGAGGGTCAGAAAGTTCCTATCATTGGGAGCTAATGCATTTGTCGATACATGTTCCACTCGTATTTCTTTGATTTCTTTAGAGACTGACGGGATTTGACTAACTGGTAAGTTGTTTCTTGCTCTCCTACTTTTCTTGCGGGATGTAAGGCAAAGCGGTATCAGCGCAATGATGACAATGATGAATAGTGCAACAGCAATTCCAATTAGTTCCCAGACCTTTAAGCCAAGAATAGCTTTCTTGGACAATTTAGCATTAAGATCAGCCATTTTCCTAGAGGCCAAAATACCTAAAAAAACCACACGCAACAAAAAAAGAACAGATTTTAGAGTCCCATATTCCAGGCAAACTCCAATACATAATAATGCTTATCAGCAGCAACCACCAAATCTGCACTAGACTTCAACTCTCAGTATGAATTGAAATGACTAAATATGAATAAAAAGTAACTATAAAAAAAAAAAACCATCTCTATTTTGCCACCAGAAGTAGCATAGTCCACAGCTAAAGCAAGATATCAGACTTGGTCAAGCCAACTGAGAGGATTAACAATGTGATGCAAGCCATGGATTACACAGATCATGAGGCAAAATGCAAGCCACATCAACCACAAAGCTGTTAGTATTTCAACTCTAGATTCCATAACAAACAAGATAAAACTTGAAAACATCTAAAACTAAATTTCTACCAAGACGAAGTTCAATGCAGAATTACCTTTGCTGTAATTAGAATCAAGAACAACTGAGCCCTAAAACCGGATCCCAAAATCCAATTAATCACACCAAGAACAACCCAGTTTGGATCTCTGCCCAGAAATGCTCCTAAGCTCATGAACTGGGCAACCCATGAAGTAATAGACCCTCCAAAAAGGACTATAATTTCAGAAAATCCCTCCTAAAAGCCTCTTCAAATTGAATACTTTATTGGATTTCCTTTCTGGGTTTGGGAAAAAATGTGAATCTGAATCTAAGCTGAGAAGGAGCTTTCTCCCACCACACTTTCTGGCCTTGGTCTTTCCAAGCAGAAACCCTAACAAACCAGAAACGGCAACTGTAAAGGTCGCACTTTTGACTTTGGAAGAACAGGGACATGGAAAAAATTTTGTCAAAAACTTTTCTGCCTCTCCTGAGTCCTGTGTAATGTGTATGTGAAGAGGAAGAGAGAGAGAGATTTGGGGGACGGGAAGGGGGAGTGGTGGGTGTTAATCACCGGTAGGTGATGAGACAAAATTTTTGCTCACAAACAGTAAAAGCAAAGAAATGAGATATTGTATTGGAAGGCATTCTAGGAATTTTGCTTTTGGTCTTCCCCTTTTGGGATGTGATGGATTATGAGCCCATAAAGGAGTAATTTAAACAAAATACAACCTTAAGCCAATCCTCCCCCCACAAAAAAAAACCCAAAAATAAAACTGTTGAGCATGTTTTTCTCTTTTTATTCTCATGAAAATTGATCCAAAAAATGGTAATAGAATCAATGGCAAACAAAGTTTTTTTGGATCTTTGATTCTCAATTTAATTAGAGTTGAATTATTGTTAATCTAAATAGATTATAGTTTTTATAATACATTTTTCTATTTACAAGGTTCAAATTTGATATATTATTTATTAATCAGTATAAGTATGATAAGAAACTACTCAATCAATGTACAATGATTCTATGAAAAAAAAATATACAATGATAATATTTTTTTATTTTTAATTATGATAGTTTAGAGGGTCCTTTTATGTTTCTTGAAGTAACTCCATTTATTTGTGAAACACCTAACTCCATTTTTATTATGTTTTACAAAATTAAAATTAATAGTTAGTTTAACAAAAGCATTTTTTCAAAAGAAAAAAAGAAATTCATAAACTTAACCAATATTCAATAAAATATACATTCAAAAATTCGATAGAAAGCTACTTCATAAAATTTTTCATAGTTCAATAATGATGATTGAGAGATATTACACTTTGTCGGTCAAATATCAGATAAATTAAAAATGAATGATGATAATCATGGTTAGCGCCCATTAGTCTCTAAATAGTATAAAGTTAAATCATTATGCTAACACGACTGAAATTAGGGAAAAGGATTAACTTTTCTTTGAGGGGTCCCTCTGCTTCAAAAGTTATGCAAGTTTTGAAGTAATGTGAGTTTTACATGAAATTGATAGAATTTGAACTCTCTATATGTTTTCTATGGTAAACGTTCAATTATTTAAAATTAAATATAGGTGTTAATTAATTTTAACTGATAAAATTTGAATCATATTTACATCAATTTTTATATTTTATTTGCATTAAAAAATTTTAAAATTAACTATCGTATTTGTACCTTTTTTATTAAATACAATAATAATTTGTTCGAACTGTGAAACTTAATATTAACCAAACAATTTATTAATACACACAACTCAACTATTTTACTCACTTGAATATGATATAACTTTGCTACCATAAGATGATTATAGACATTAAAGATCACCCTATTACTTTTTCAATCACCTACAAACAGTGTCTTATTTTTAATAGTTACCAAATCTTCTTTTAATTTCCTCCCTTATCTTCCTAACGTCTTTAAAAATCATTCAAACAATTAAAAATTTATTTTATTTTTTTCTGTTTTGCTAATGTTTTTTGTGACTCACTTATGGTGTTGTTTGGCCTAGTTTATAATAAAAAAATTTTAAAAAAAACTGTTTTTGTTTTTCAAAAACAGTTTTTCTAAAAGTAATTTTTGAAAAAGTTATGAAATATTTGGCCTAATTAATATAAAAATATTTTTTAATAATAATTTGCTTTGCCTAGTTTTATCTATACTATTTATTATAGAATAATTTGATATTATTTTTTTTATTTACATTATGATTATTATTTATTATTTATTTCTTTTTATACGATAATATTTATTTATTTGCTAGAGTAAGAGATTGTTATTTTTTTAACAACAAAATTTGAATAGGCATAAAATTAAAAATAAAAATCTTTGACGAATTAAAATAAAATATCAATTATTCAATACAAAAATATTAGAAAATAGTCTACTTCAATTTTGTTACCAAACAATAATAAGGCCAATTATTTTTTATTCATTACAAATCTAACAATTCTATTGCGAAAAAAAGGCCAACTATTTCTTATTCATCTTTTGATTTTTGTGACTTTATTTACATAGTTCTCATACTCTTACTCGATTGTGTAAAATTAAATTTTTTTTCAAATTGGAAGCACTATTTTTCAAAAACTTTATTAATTGATTGTTTAAGTCAAAAGTTGGTAGGAGTACAACTTAACATATTAAATAAAAACATGTCAAATTAAATTAATTTCTGTTTATGTAATTGTGTCACTCATATTTCAACAATATACAAGTTAGTAGGGGTGAGCATGACTGATGGGTACTCTGGAATCGGACCGGAACCGGTCAAACGGGTAAGGTTCCGAAATCGGAACCGGTCAAATGGGTAAGGGCAAAGTTTCTAAAATTTAGGAACGGGTCAAACGCGTAAGGATAAAGTTCCTAAAATGAAATCATAGAACCGGAACCTGGAACAGTTCAAAGGGTATTTTATTTTATATTTCATAAATTTTATCGATGGTGATGGATAAGTCATTGATGTTGAAGATGCAATGGAAATTTAAAGGTTGTATTATTTTTATTTAAATTTAGTTAATGAACTTGAGACATTGGTTGTATTAGTTTTTGAAGAAATTTTGTAAGATTTTGATCACATCCCCTTCAAGAACGTTATTTCTACTACCAACTTTGATTTTGTAAAAAATTATTAAAAATTATGTTATTTAATTGTTTGCTTGTTGAACTTTAGCTAATTAAATGATTAACGTGAGTTGATATTTATAAGTTTGTAAAGGCTTAAAAAAATTTTATAAGAATAATGGTGTGAACAGGATTCCCTAGAATCGGAACCGGAACCTTAGGTTCCGGGTAAAATTCCTAAAATTAAAGAATTGGTCAAATAGGATAAGAGTTAGGTTCCTAATTTTGGGATAGGATATTCGGAACCGCTCACCCCTACAAGTTAGTACTTTCGATAAAGAAAAATTCACTTCTTAAAGTTTACACTATTTTACTGCTCCTTTGCCTACTTGTACTTCCAAGGCCTTACGTATTAAAAACAAAAAGTACTCCTACTTTTAATAAAACTTAAATTGTAGGTTACAAACTTATTTATTTTTGATACAATTTGAAAATAAATACTACTATTGACAAATTTTTTTAATTTGATTTATTTTTAAAAAATAAATTTTAATTACATTTGTACTATTCTTCCATATGACTCCTAATAGTTGTACGTACATAAACAACTATACATAGATGCACGTATCTCTTTTATTATTTTGTGTTAGTGAATAATATTATTTGTTATGAAAAACTTCAATATGTGTGAAAAGGACATTATGAAATTATAATGTAGTTAGGGTAAGTCGAATTTATAAAAGTATTTATAATTGCTAACAACTCATAATAGCCTTTAACAGACTATAATAACTATTAACAGTTATCCACTATAACTGCTAATCATAACCTCATATAACTATTATTATTATTATTGTAAAAATAATTATATTTAAAAATTTTATTATTACCATTATAACAACTCATAACCGTTATACCATCTCATAACAGACTACTTATAATAGCTCATAATAGTTCATAACAACTCATACCAGCTCGTAACCATTATAAACGCTACAACAAATGGTTTTAACAACTGAAACAAAAATACATGTAGCTCATAAGGATCAATGACATATTAAATAATCAATTTTATCTATTTTTTCTTCTCTTACAAAAAATATAGCTAGCAAACTTTATTTTTACAATAAACACATTAAAAATTGCTAAAACATAGTGTATAAAAAATAGTAAATTGAAAGAAGTTAAAAAAGGCTAAGTAAAGTAAACTAAAAATTTTTGAAATATAAAATCTTCTTGACCTTTATTTATAATTTTATTTTAGAGTATGAAAATCAATCATCTATGTGTAATGTGTCCATGTTTGTCCTTTTCTCCCTTAAAGAGGGGAGGGGGGTAAGTATTTGATAATTATTAGAATTAGTTAAGTAATCACAGGCACTAGCTAGCCTAAGAGTTGGCCTCCAAGTGGCCTAAGACTCTAGCTTTAGCTCCCTAATTCCTCCATAGTAGTAGGCTTAGCTGCATAAACATTTGCACAAATTCTAATTGGGTAGCAAGAAGAGTAAACATATTGACTCATCATGTTCATGTGTATATGTGTATGTGTGTGTGGACTGAGGTGATTCAAGAATCAAGATTTAACAACATATTCATGCAAATATTTGGATTTAAAGTGTAAATATGATGTTTATTTTTTTATTTTTTAAAGTAATTAAAATAATTATTTATATCATCAAAAGTAGATCTTTCTTTTTAAAATAATCCACTTTTAATAACTCTACTCGACACACATGCTTACAATGATTTTTAGAATTAGTCGGTGATCCTTTAAGTTACCCACGGTAAATGTTTATGAGTTAGGGAGATTCAAAACTTTTTAAGTTTTCATATGATGCAAAGAAGCTAATTATAACTCAATTAAAGAATCGACTTAAAATTTCAAAGTATGTAATAATTTAATAAATTTATAAATAATTAATAATTTGAGGTAGTAGTGATTTAAGTTGGGGAGTAGTGATTTAAGTTACCTTTGGTAAATGTCTATAGACATTTTCTTTTTGAGCTAGCGGGTCAAAGTGTCCTTAGACTTTATAAAATATTCGTTTATTACTAAACTAATTTTTTGTTCATATATGTCATTAGTCATTTGTTAAAATTTAAATTTTCCTTTGGGACCCACTACTTGTCGGATGTAGTCGGTTTCTGCCCACGGGACTTTACTAAAAAAAAAAGGTCAAAAATTCGTTACAACTAATAAATTGTGGATTTTGAGAGCAGACTTTGAATGTTTTTAAATAACTAATGGTAGATTTTGAACAAAAAATTAATTTAATGATAAAAGTAAATATTTTATAAAATTTAAAAACACTTTGATCCAAGAACACATATTTTTTCTTAGCTCTATTATTTGGGATGTCCTGTGTGAAGTGATATATGATGATCATCATGGAGAAGGATTCTTCTAGAATTTACTAAGAAAAATAAGGTGATTTCACTGTTTTGATTTATTGGTTGCAAGCTAGCTAGCCTTTGTCTTTTATAGGTGATGATACTTTGTAGTTGACAACAATTTTTTTAACAAAAAACAAGGGCTTTTGTCATCCAATTCATGCAGCTTGCTATTGAGGAAGAAAGGTTTTGGATAAGATTTATGACAACTTTTTTATCTCATACTTGTGTGGCACGTCCAAATTTTCACCACTTCATCCTTTTCTATATTTATATATTTTGGGAATAAATTACTAGTCAAGGAGACGTATAAGCCAGTCAATTCACAAAATACAAAATAAACGTTGTAATCTTCAAGTAGGGGTGATTGTGGTTTAAAGAATTTGAATGACTATTCATATCGTCAAAGATATATATTCATTTTCAAAAATTCCGTTCTTAAAAACTTCATAATTAAACGTGTTTGACACGGAGTACTTATGAGGATAGTTGATCTTCTAAAAGATTTCACTAATAGCATGTGAGTGAAGAAAAAAAATTATGTTAAAAAAGACTTGTACGTGGTGATATTTAGGATGTAATATCAGTTTTTAAATAGTCTTAATAACTGTTCGCAATCCGAATAAAATTTAGGATATAATTTAGGTTGACGTGACTAGGGAAGCAAATCCTCAAAGCTAAAAGCATCCAACTCATTTCTGATGCTAAAAGCATGTTTTGTAAAGCAAACTTGTCAGATTAGAAACTAAGAATTTCTTCTAATTTCTTGACGTAAGTAATACATGAATTTAGGATCACATTTCAGCAAAAAGTAGTGGGGATATTATCTGTTGATCACTCCTTAATCCCACTTTTTTTTTGTGAGTGTGTGATGATATAAAGGTAGTACATCTTTTTTCTTTTCCTTTTTCTTGATTTAATTAATATTTAATTTTGGTGCAAGGTTTAATTTATTTATACGACTAAAAACCCTAAGTATGTTGGCTGTTTTATCCACCTTTTTGCCCTGTTTTCCTGCTTTGCTTTTGGCTTGATTTATGTGTTGGCTTTTTGACAAATTTAGCAGCCATGCAATATTTAATCCCAAATTTGGTTGGCTCTTCCAATTTGCACCAATGAAAAATGGGGTAGAAAGGCAATATATCATCACCACTTTTCTCAAGGATTTCTTTGTTAATTGCTCTCAAATGGTGCATGGAGCAAACACAACCATATTCAATTGCACATAGAGGTTGAATTTGTCATTTATTTCTTCATGTTCACACTATAATAATAATGCTTCCATACATTCGGACTCCCACGAGATTTAACCGATAATTTATCAGACTACTATTTATTCACTTAAATGATGGCGAAGAAAGGAAATGTTTTGATGAATACAATTGAAATGGAGTGCATAATCTTACATCATTAGTTAAAGGGTTCAGTATTGAGCAACTGTTTAATTTATACCTCAGTTAATCTTAATTTTTTTAACCATTAATGCAGTTTTAATGATTATAGAAATAGACCAACCAAATATAATAAATTTAAGTTGAATATTTAATTGAATAAGTAGTGGGCTTTCATATTAACCCCTCTCCTCTCAAGCGAACGTGTTAATGGCACCCATGCATATCACAAATTTGAGGACCTTTTTTTCTTTTTTTCACTTGTATTCTGTCCATAGAACCGAACCTGCTCTTTTAGTGTCTAGATGTTTCTAGTTAATTTTATGAAAAAAGAGATCAAAATCTTCTTTGCTTGCCTTGTTGGCAATCGTATTGATTTCTTTAGCTTTCTTATTTTTTAAGGCTCTATTTGATTCTAAGAAAATAGGTGGAAAGAAAATTTAAATGGAAAAAAATTTTAGGAAAATTGATTTTTTTTTCTTGTGTTTGGTTCAAGGAAAAATAGAGGAAAAAAATTATAATTATTTTCCTACCTCTTACCCCATCCACCGTATTGCTACTGAGAGAGAGAGAGAAAATACTCAATAATATTGATTAATTGAGTTGAAGCCACTATATTTTTCTTATCCATCCACCATCATCATGAGAGGAGACAGAAAATTTTTAATGAGTTTTCTTAATAGAATTTCCTCTCTTATCTCCATTTCTCTCTCTATATAAATTTTTTCTTCCATTTTTCTCTCAATTTTGGAAGGAAAATATCATTGACCAAATTGACAAAATTTTCCATGAGTTTTTCCATCAAACTTTTTCTCTCTCCTTTTTTCTTCAATTCAAAAAGGAAAAAAAAATCATTTTTTATATATTTTTTCTTTTCTTCTAATTTTTTATAATCAAATGGAACCTAAATGATAAGTGGATCTGGCCAACTAGGGCCATATTTTAGGAAACTTTAGTGAACCTACACAAGTCTTAAAAGGGATACCAAAACTCAAATCAAAAGTGCCGAGGACTCCAAACACAACATATAATTTCGTCTAGCACAATGGTTGAAAAATTGTCTCCTCCCAAATTTGAACATGAAAGAAGAGTGTGAAAAGAGTGAGTTTCGCAGTTCAACTTCCCTATTTCTACTAATTCCTCTTCTTCCTTTTTTTTTCTTTTCTTTTTCTGCCACTGCAAACTCAGAATTTTACACACTTAGAGGACATCAATCATGTTGCATCTAAAAATCATGAATCAGATTGTGGATATCATAACTAAACTTAGAATATTACATTCAAAAAAGACATCTAATATGCAGTGGATGGCAAATCCACCAAAATCAGATTTAATTTTCATATCAATTCAAGAAATTCATAAATGAAAAAACTTTCTTCCTGCAATCATGTGGAGATGTCTCTTTTCAGGGGGAAACAAAGTTTGTATGGAAAAAATACAAAACATATATACACACAAATTTTTAAATATTATAATTGAAAGTTTTGATGTAAATTAATATATAGTTACCTACCTAACTTGCCACATATTTAGACTGCCAAACTTTCTCATAAAAGTTATTTGAATCTTGTATATTTTTTCCTCAACTTTTATGAAAAAAGTTCCAAATCCTCCATAAATTTAAACTCGTTCTTATCCCCGTTATATTTTACAAAATTATTTCTTCTCTCAATCATTTATGTTTTGTATGAGGAAACACCCTTAAAGGCTTAGACAAGTAGTATGACACTTACCTTATTAATGCAAAAGGATTTCGAACCCTACCATTTATAAGGGACCCCCTTATTCTTCTTCTTCCTATAAGTAATGCTTATATCATAGTCTCGCAGCTATAATCCTAAATACGTTGTATAACATCAACTTTTGTTTTTTTTTATGAAGTGTTGGAGTATAAATATATTCTTAAACCTTCAATTATCAACTTAAACGTTCTTAACATGATAACAAAATCTTTCTAAGCAAGAGATTTGAGGTCCGAATCTCAGTAACTCCCGTATTGATTATTTCATTACACAAGGTAAGGATGAGTTTTTGTTGCATCAACGCTTTAATTTTAAAGGACATTCGCGTGAGGAGACATATTAAAAGATAAGCCTATTCACCGGTGTTCAACCATCAGCTTAAGAATTGATGAATATATAATGATTTTGGAGAATAAAACAAAACAATTAAAAGAAGGGTTTACATCTTTGAGATTACTTTACATAATAATCTTGAGATTATAGTAGTGGATTGCATAAAACTATTCACCCACCCACTCCCTCCCTCTTGAATCTCGATGCACATGCATATAAGTATCAACTTTCCACCCTCCATGTCAGATTTCCTTTTCTTCACTCTCATCTAATTATCTTTTTGAAAGCACCAGAAATTTTTTTGTATACAATACACATATATATATATATATATATATATATATATATATATATATATATATATATAACAAGAGAAAAAGCAATATGGCATGTTTTGATTCCTTTTTCTGGAATTCTGATTACTGAGGAATATATAGAATATGCAATCTCATGGTCCATGCAAAGCAAAGCAAATTTCTTTTCTTTTTATATTCACCAAATTGCACCAAACATATATTGTGGAGTTCCTTTCACTTTATTTATACAACTTTCGTCTTCAATCCTCTCATCTTTTCTAGCCTTTTTTTTCCTCTATCTTTCTGCACAGTGTCTATATCTTTCATTTTCATTTTGTGTACTTACAAATGGGTTTCATACATCACCATTTTATAAAGCATTTACAAAACCCTCATGGGTCTCTTCCAAAACCCACCAAAACCTTCCTATACTCCCATGGCTAAACTACTTAATTCACTATGCTTCCTCATCCTGCTTCTCTCCCCTCATTGCATCTGCATATTTGGTAAGTACTCTTTTCCTGTTGTCACAAGTCTATAAGTTGACGATGAGCTTGACCTGACAATCTACATCTGGACCTTCTTAAATCCTGCTCTTAAGGAAATTAATAATTTTTAGAATTGTCATGGTTGTTTTTCCCATTCGTAGAAATAGTCTCTCTCATTATTAGAAGTAAGGTTATATACATATGTACCTTGCCGGACCCTATTTTTGCAGAATCTACTTATCTACAGTCTTGATCGTCGTTGTTGACATAAAGTCATGATTACTGTTTGATCCTAAGATGGTTACCGCCACACATGCAGGAGCATGGGCAGCAGAAGAGTTTCAGAACAAGCCACAACTAGAAAGGCAAAGGTCAGAGCAAGCGTCCCCAACTTCTTCATCAAATGGAAGAAAAGTAATCAATATTGGGAGAAAATTAGATGAATCAATAAAGCCACCAGGCACAACATACCCTTCAACCATTCCCACAACCAACCCATCAAATTTCCCACCATATACTCCCACACCCACGACTGTAGTTGTCCCTTCTTCTAACCCCACCTTACTTACTCCTTTCAACCCTGCTAATCCTAATCCCACCCCAATAACTACCGACCCATCAACAACTAATCCAAACCCAATACCCACCACCTACCCAACTCCGATGCCGGGGTATGTCCCAATAACAACCCCATCAACCCAAATAACAGCAAATGCACCTATAATTCCAGGGCAAACTTGGTGCATAGCTAGGGCCGGGTACCCGAGACCTCCCTTCAGCAAGGTCTAGACTATGCTTGTGGGATTGGAGGGGTTGACTGCTCAGTGATACAACAAGGGGCTAGCTGCTATTTTCCTAACAGTATTGAGAACCATGCTTCTTTTGCCTTTAATAGTTACTTCCAGAGGAACCCTGTGCCTTCTAGCTGTGATTTTGGGGGCACTGCTGTTTTAGTCAACACTGATCCCAGTAAGTTCTGATGAGACTGAGATTAATGATAATCTTGTTAGCATTTTCAAATGTTTTAGTAATCAAAATCTGAGAGTGGGAACTTTGGGTTTTGTGTATTTGATTTAGGTACAGGTTCTTGCATATATCCATCTTCAGCAACACCAACTGCTATTCCTTCATCGACGTTTCCACCTGCCACAACAGCATCCTCATCTGGGGCAGCTGGGTCATCACCTGGTCTGGCAGGATCTGGGTATGATCCTTAGTTAAATTCTTGTGAATTAAAGGGTATTTCAGGCAAAGTTTATAACAAAAATTGCTGGTTTCTGTTGAACCTCTCTTCTGAATCAGTTGTATCATTGCAAAAAACTACCAAGTTTTAGTCTTAAATTTAGAGCTTAAATGGAAAGGGGAAAGTAAAAGAAAAAAGGCTTCCCCAAACAAAAAAAAAAAGAACCAAAAAAGATATGGCCCGTGACACATAGGCCTTAAACTCATTTCGAAAAATCTTTTTGTGAGCAAACACGTCTCTATTTATTAAGGATAAGGCTACATACATTATGATCTACCGAATCTTATTTTAATTGGATGCATATTAGGCTTTTTATTGTAGCATTATGTTCACTCTCATCTTAGATGGTTTTTACTACCAATCCTAATCTGTTTATTTTTTAGCAAAAACTTACCCTGGGTACCAGTGTCAGCACTCATTCTTCTGTTCTCTGTGGTGCAGCTTCGTATCCCCTCCTTCAGGGTATAATACATACAACCCAGCTTTAACACCCCTGCAATTTTCGGGCCTGATTCCCCTCCAACTGGAAACTCCGTGCCTGCAGCTTCAGCTCCTCTGCAACCCTTCGTCAGTTTGATCATCCTGGCAGCTTCCTTTTCCACAGGAAAACTGATTCTGAACTCATGAAAGTTTGAGTTCAGAATCAGGCGGTGAAAACAGTTGCTAATGTTATCAGAATTGTAGCTGCTAAACGAACAAAGTTGCTCATGTACATACTCAAAATTAGGGTGTGAGTTAAGTTAGGAAGATTAGTTAAATGAGTTTACATCCAAAAACAACTAAGCTATAAAAACAGGTGCAATTTGTAGGAAAAAGTGCTGTGATATGAGATTTTCTAGACTAGAGTTTAATCAGATTCAGAATCAGGAGATTAGAGAATTTATAAAGGAAATTCACGGTTTTTAGATTCATGATCATGAGATTGTACTAGTTGTTGAAAGAGTTTTTGCCTGTGATATATGTTTGCAATGCCTGGCATAAAACAAGATCGGGAGCTTCCTCTTCTTTTTTTCAAGTTTTTCTTTTTTTGTTTGGTTTTTTTGTTGGGGGGGGTGAAACACCTAAAGTACTTCAGTTTTTGGTTGTTTAGAATTGCAGTTGTTCTGGTGATTAGACCAACATCGATGTGTATTGTGATCCAAGTACTCTAATTACAGTTGCTTTCAATTGTAAGTAAGAAAATTACGACATATTAAAATTTTGGAAATTGGATGAACTTTTAGTTTCTCTGTATTAATCTAGTTTATTTTGTATCGAACAAAATGAACAAAGTTAAATCTACTTTTTACTTGGATACACAGTTTTCTTTTCCGTGGCTGTAAAGGGATACATGAAGGTTATTGTCAATCTGTAAGTAGTATTCGAATCCAAATATCTAATACCAACATTAAACACCTGATTAATTAAATACCCTTATTATATAATTCTAAAAATTATTTTTCAACAACCTATATGAACCTCTAATAACTACTTAAAACATTACCTTTTGTCCAACACTTAAAATTATAGTAATAATAATTAGTAGGTTGACCTTCTATAACAAAATAAAAAAAAGTAGGTTGACCTAGTCAACCCAGTAACATCTACATAAACACTATTACCTAACACACCCTTAGTAGTTTAAGACATTAAGTGATAAAAAAATTCTAGTTGATAAGCTGCACCTGTTAAACATACCCCCTTCAGCATGTAATGGAATTCTTGGACCCGAATATAAGAAATGCAACTAGACTTAATAATACTGACTTGAAATTCAAATGGAATACTTCAAATAGGCACCTGAAATAGGATAGCTGACTTGAACCCAAACCCGACCTGATGCTAACTAAACCTAACTGGAATTTTTGTCACCAATTTTTCTTTGCAAAAAAACTTTTTGGACCAAACATCAGTAAACTTGAAGTCAACTGAACTAAAATTTATTTGATCGAAATAGAACTTAAACTGAAATCTCATCGGTTTGAAATTAACACAACTCGAAAAATCGAATAATCCATTTGTTAGGTATGCAACTTTGTTAGACTCATGTCTTGGTCGCTTTGGGCCAGGGCCCGACTTTCAAGTGAAGCGTCAGAGTCTGTAGGCTCTTCAGTGGCCCAACCTTTCTTCACAATAGTACACTTCATATTAGCCCACAATCATAACTAGGTTTGGACAGTAATGAGGAGATATCATATGAGCCTCAAGTTTCAGAAATATCCAGGTCACAATTTTGAGTGGCTAGAAGACATGAATGAAAACGACCAATATTATTGTTACCAAATCAATTTTGTCCACCACGGCATAATAAGCGCATGAAAGTGGCCTGTCTGTCTCCAATTATTAAAAGATGTAGTGAAAACCCTAACCCCAGCTCTGCTTTGGATACCATAACTAATAAGGTAGTAAACAACTAGCTTTTTGCAACTGAAACTTGACTGTATTTGTTCGCCTCTACCAAATCAAGGTCTTTCTCTTCATGTGTATCTCCTGTTTCATTTCATATATAGTATAAAACATGGAGAAATACAATATCTAGGCTTAAATCTGAATAAACTAGGACGGATAAAGATGTTGCAGTAACATCGAAATCTCACTCTAGTCAAAAAATGATTCCCGAAATCATATCATAAAATTGAGAAGAACATGAGTTCCTCTTATAGATTTTCACTGTATCTCTTTTTTGTACATTTGTATTGTCACATGTTCTGTCACTGTGACATCTCCAAAATTGGGTTCGTCAATAATGCCACTGACGAACGAAAGCATGGAGAAGAGGCCTCGATCCCGCCCTCCCCCTCTGGCAACAATGCTCATTTGCATGTTCAATAGTATCCTAAATTGGAGTGCTAAAATGTTTCTTCTATCCTACAAAATACACTTACGAACAAAAATTTTTTTACCGCCTTGAAAAGACCACCAAGACCAACATGGACATGGAAATCACGACCTTGAAACTGCAGCTCTCCCAGAACTTCTGTTTTTTGAGACTTTCTGCAGAACCCAGTTGTTTTGTAGCCAACTGATCCCTCAGTTCTTTTATCTCCTTGTCCCTTCGTTCACCTATCTGTTACAAGACAGGTGATGAAAGATAAACATGTCAACACAAGTATGAGAGTGAATATCGTCTGCTCAGGATTAGTTAAAAAATCACAACCCACCCACGCTCCCTTTTTCTTTTCTTTTAAAAAAGGGATTACAGAGATTGTCTAAAATGTAATCATCTTACTCGGGAATATTGTGATACATAACATAAGAAATAGATGGTCAGGTTAGGTAAGAGGCCCCACAAAAAGGTTTACACGAAGAATCCGTAAGACCATCTCACTGAAGAATTATTGGTCGAGAAAAGACGGCCATTCTTCAGGCATCATAAGATATGGAGATGATTTGTAATGCAAATACAAACAATTGGAGAATAAGGGGATTGATATGTAAGGATCGAAGGAATTACCCTCTGAAGTTTTCTTGTTTGAGAGCGAGCTTCCTGGAGACAGAACTCCAGCTTCAAGACGCGCTTCTTCAACTCTTGATCAGATTTCCGGTGCTTCTCAAGCTGCTCAATATTCAACAAGAAAAATTGTCAATGTATACCAATAATGATGAATGTAAAGCCGAAGAAATAATCAGAAGTTACATATAGTTCATGTCCATTCAGCTTCCATGAAGTTTTCAGGGCTAAAATAGCTCGACTAAGAATCTCAGAGCTATACAAATTTGAGACGACTCGTAAAAGTTTTAGAGCTTCTCCACCAAGATTAGACAAGGTAAACATTAGTAATTGAGTTAATATTACCTGTGTCTCCAATTCCTGGGTCTTTAGCTTCCAATGGGCGGAAAGTACTCTGATTTCATCCCTTACCTTGGCGATTTCCTCATCTTTTTGAGATAAAAGCCTATTCATCTCCTCAAAATTCTTCACAGAAACCTCATCCAATACTTTCCTCATCTCAAAATCCTTGCCCACCCCACCTTTTGCAACGACTTCCACGATATCACGCTCAACTCTCTGGACTTCATCTTTCAGTTGTTTCTGTGAGGACTCCCTCGCCTGAAGATCTTTCTGCAGTTTATCCAATTGCTCTGCCAGTCTCTTGACACAATTTTCGTGTTGCTTTATTGAATTACTCTTCTCACCTAGGTCTTTTGCTAGGGCCAAACACTTCAACTGTGCAGATTGAGCTGATGCAGCACTAGTGTCCGCCATAGCTCTAGTCACTGTGAGCTCAGTTCTAAGATCATCCAACTCTCTTAGGTACTGCATTATGTTCAATTTTGCAGTTGATGTAAGTGCACCACAAATATCCAGACAATATCAAAACCTGAGAAAATATATCACCCTCAAGGACATGCATGCATACAACTAGCAAATACTATTGCAACAAGATCGAACAAGCACACCATCCTCGCTTTTGACGTATATCCCATTCTGCAGATCAATTTGTGGAGCTCTTCTTCAGTTGGATAAAAGGCATGATGTCCCAAAAATCATTGCTCATGATTGACATTTCTTATTTGATCTCCGTCAAAAAAAAAAAAAAAAAGAAATTTCTTATTTGATCAACATGGGTTTCTAATTACACACTGAGCTGAATTAAAATTGCCTTTTGAAATGGAAGTTCACCCCTGATCAATTATGAAATGCGAAGCAATCACAGAGTTCAAACTTCAAAGTGTTGCAGATATGATCTACAGGATCATCTCATTATTTTGATCCTGCCTACTTCAAACAGCAGGTGAAATATCTACAGATTGAAAACAGAACAGTTAAACTTCACTGGGCTAGTCGGCAGCCTAATTACCAATGAGTAGACACCACAGGAGTTCCACAATAATAACCTCATTTTTTACAGCACTCATGTACCCTCTCCGATAATAAGCAGTCGAGGATTCGCAGAATGTTTGCAACTAGCCCCAGCACATAACACCAATGCCTTATCATGACAGAGGAATAGCTGTCTGATTAGATGTGCAAGCAAATGATGTTGGATGTGCAGCATATGTGGAAAGCGCCTATCTTGGCCAACTCTCCACTTAAAGATAAGCTTTAACATGCCAAGAGTCAAAATGATATCACTTCCTCAGAAATTAATCAAATTAGAGGCTGAATAAATTATCTCACATAATCAAATACGAGTATGAAGCAACCACGGGGCACATAAAATCATATTTTCACAGCCCAAAGTTAATGTAGTATGTTCTCACTTCTCATCTTTGTGCCAGAATATAACTACTAATTTTGATGAAAAATTTGCACACAAACATTCAAACCACAAAAGCATTAATCCTCAACCTTCAGCCCACAATAGAAAAATACATCCTTTAGCAAATGTTTACTACAACAACCAAGTTCTGAGTAACATAATAAAAATGGTAACAACGAAGTTAGAAGCATCCCCGTGTTTTGCTGAATTAGTCACACTTATTTCAAAAGCATTAACACCCAAAGTAGACTATAATTAACGAAGTTTGTAACATATATAGTATATATTTGCCAGTTAATTTTTGTTCATAAATGATATAATATAAGTAATCCCCAGTCATTGTCCTTATTGACCTTTTATCAACACCAACTTTTAATATTACCTAAGCAACCTTACAGTTGCAAGTATAGGAGCTGTTCCTAAGTGAAAAAGAAGTGGCAGAGCAGGAACCAGTCCAAGAAAAGATCATCTCAAATATAAACGTACAGCTCACTATAATGCACATGCAAATCATCAGATTAAATATAGCCTTGGCCCCAAGCGTAGCATAATTAACCATTTCCCAATTGCACTGATACTTTTTTTGGAAACAGAGTAATTAATACAAGAACATATCCTGGAAGTACATTGATCAAGGATAAATATATTTGGCAGATAATTCCATGATCAATTCTTCAAGGTATTTAGGGTAAATACTAGATGATTACGGTATTCTCAAATAAACATCATTCAAAAGGAATACTAAATGCTACTTGAGTTTGTTGATTTTAGCATAAAGAAAGATAGCCGAAAATAGAAAACCACTTCCTGCACTCAATAATGCTTGTTACCACAGGAGAAGAGGTAGAATTACAAAGAGTTCTCCTAA
The DNA here is from genome assembly GCA_021018815.1 of Talinum fruticosum. Taxonomy (NCBI): domain Eukaryota; kingdom Viridiplantae; phylum Streptophyta; class Magnoliopsida; order Caryophyllales; family Talinaceae; genus Talinum; species Talinum fruticosum. The sequence goes on along the minus strand of JAITYX010000010.1, from coordinate 9,974,983 downwards.
TATTTAGAATCCCACACAACTTATTCAGGAGGAAAAAGAAAAAGAGGCAACTCTATCTAGCTCCAAAATGTCAAATAATAAGGTAATAATCTCAAGTTTAAGGAACATTTTTAATATGCACTTCATGGAAACAGATAGAAATATTCCAAACCACAACGAGGGAAACAATACTTTAATATGACTTGATGTTAACTTGGTCATTAGTTCTAGTAAACCTCCACCAAGAAACATAGGCAAAGCCAAAAGGTGACCTACTAAGAGGAGATGATGATAATGGCAACTATTATATGGACCAAAAACACTCACTTGAGAACAGCAATGACTGAAAACAGCATTCACTCATCAGTCAAGATTTGCCTCAAAGAAACCCACATTAAGCACATAATTATGCAAAATTCTTTATTCCCTAAGTATAATAAGAATTAAAAATGGAAACAGAGCTTAATGAAAACGCAGAATCGAGTAGAGTTTAACGAATGGGACCTTTTTGGCATTAGAAGTTGATGCGTGCAATTGCTTGTCCTTCTCCTCCAGTGTTTTATGCAGTCTAGATACCTCCTCTTCCATTCCCTTCGCCTTTGCTTCTACTTGCTGTAAAAAAAAAAAAAGGCAATCTTTAAAATTTATGAGTTAAAAATCATTTCATTCGAATACAGCCCCACAATAAAGTGCCCATAGAAACAAAAACGAAAAGGATGAAAAAATTTCAATCAAAGGTTAAAAGAGGGAATATTCCAAACCAAACAGAATAGTGAGATAAAAACAACATGCCTGTCTTGTTTGAGTTTCTTTAGCATGGGTTTGCTCCTGCAAGGCCAGACGGGTCCGGACCTCCTTAAGCTCGGCTGCTAATGACACCACATTCCGTCGAAAGCTCTGCTTCTTCTCACTCAAATCTTTCAACAACGGATCAATCTCCCGGATAAATGAGGAGGATGATGAAGATGAAGACATGGGCATATCAGGAATTGTACCCATTGATATTCTTTTCAAGATTAATCACTGAAAATCAATCCAAGTACTATTTCAATAGCATGAATCATCCATCAAGAAGAAGAAAAGACAACCCAATGGAGGAAAAAAATGAAAGGTAAGGCCAGTACCTTTGGGTTGTGGTGTGGTCGTTGGGGGAGGGGGAGAAGAGGGGGAACAAAAGAAGATATTTCTTTAATGAAAATTCAAATCAGGAGAAGAATGTCAGAAATGATAAGGAGATAGAGAGTCGTCTAATGATTAATCATAGTACAAGCCCACATATGAATGAACTTATTGAGCTTGTTGCTCAGCATTTATTAATGGGATTTCTTTTTTGGGTATTTTCTTTTTTTGTTGGGCCGGGGGAGGGGGGTGAGATTTTACTAACCTACGAGAACAACAAGAAGAAAGAAGACACCATCAGACACTCGATGCTACACAAACAAAAAAATTTGTCTTTCATCGGGATTGCAAGCAACAGAAGCTTGTCTAGTACTGTAATTAACTTCATTTGTGCAGCTAATACCTACATCTCTCTCTCTCTCTCTCTCTCTCTCTATATATATATATATATGTTGACTATTCAAGATAAACGAAGAGGCAAAAATCAATACTCCATGAATTAATAAACAAAACTGAAATTAGCAAAATACAGCACTTTGTTCTCAGATGATCTAAGCGCAGACTAAATTTCACAGCTGAATTAACAATGAAAGCTATAGCAGCAAAATCCGTTGATCAATACCAAGACCGGATGGAACAGCGCATGTAGACAGATGAGTGTGTGTGTGTGTGTGTGAGAGAGAGAGAGAGAGAGAGAGAGAGAGAGGATACCAACGAAAGCACGCAATCAATCTGACGCAGCTTCATCTCAATTCCGGTATCTCCATCAAAATCAAACATAGAGACTGGAAACTCAAGCCTATATATTACGGTTTATAATTCGAATCAAAACCCTTCACGATTGATATCTTACTCGCCCAATTCTCTCTCCCAATACGTACTGCTACTGGAACGCCATAGCTGACACCAGCGTGTGTGTGTGTGTGTGTGTGTGTGTGTGTGTGTGTGAGAGAGAGAGAGAGAGGCTGTTTGGGCTGCGAGATTTCTTGGCCTTTTAGGGAAATGGAAAGGAAGAGTGTGGTTCGGAAAACCGGAACCTCAGGGCTCCGGTCAAGACAAAAGTCCGAACCGGAGTTTGACTAACAGAGCGACAAAACACAAAATTTCGCTCCTAGTGTGGGGCCCCATGTGTTTGTTTTCTTTTTCTCTCTTCCACGCAAGTTTGGAGTTCCTTGGTGAGGGTGGGCCCGTTCACGGACAACTGGGGTGTGGGCCCAACTCCAACTCGCTGATGTTTACTCTTGATTTTCAATATGAGAATATTGGATTACTCTTGATTTTCAATGTAGAATATTGGAGTTAGGAGCGTATACTCCTATGCTGATAGTATACTCCTACGTTGATATAGGTAAAAATTTAATATGTGTAAATTTTTTTATTAATAGAATTATTTTAAATATTAACTAACTTAATTTTGGTATTGTTAGAATTTTTTTCACGTTCCTTCTAAAATTATTTCTTACTTTTTAGGATTCTCTGTCATTTCGACTTTTCAACTTCCCTCGCCATTTTTCTTTTTGTCGGTTTCTCTCTCGCTGGTTTCTCTTTCGCCATTTTCTCTTTGATGTCCAGTCATCCTCACCGTTGATCATTCTCACAACCACTCATATCTCTCATACTCATTGAAGAAGAAGAACAAAAGAAGAAGAACAAAAATAGAAGAAGAAGAAGAAGAAGAAGAAGAAGAAGAAGAACTAAGATTCCCAAGAACTCTCTAGAGAGAGAGACTCCGAACTTCTAGAGAGAGAAAGACCCTTCTTCTAGATCCCTCCATGAGTCCTTTCATCTCTCCTCCCCCAAAATTGCCCGACCTATATGCAAATAACAACTTGGTCGCTCGGTTTCTTGATCTCACAAATGACTTCTCACTTTCGGATCTTCATAGCTTATCCAATTCAAGATCCGAAATTTCCTCATCTAGCTTTATTGAACCATGATGCTGGGTAGAGAAGAAATATCGTTGCCTAACCTCGCCATTTTTAGTGTTTCTCTCTCGATCCCTTCCTTGCCACCAGCTTTCGGCCTATTATGAGGTCGATCCATCCCGATCTACAACGCATCGACGTCTACTTGTCATTGAGACGATGACTCGGTGAAGCTATTACTCGGGTTTCTTAGAAAGGAATGGCTGTTCGTTGGCTTTTTGGTCTACGAGCACCGGTCACCGATTTTTTCCTATTGTAAAGAAAACCTTGAGATTGTCTTCGTCATGACTAGCACCGTTGAAGCCTCTAGTCACCGGGCTTCAAAGCGGATGATGACGACCCATCGGAACCATTTTGACCACCTTGAGATGGGTGGTTTTCGAAGCAAAAGGGAGGTCCGGACAAAGATCGAACCGAGCCACCTACGTCGGTGCCAAAGTTGTTCGATGAATTTAGTAATTCAATCCGCCTCTTTTATGTTTCAGTGAGCTTATTCCCTCTTATTTTTTGTCTGTGTGTCTTGAGGTGGGTTGTCCAAGGTGATATGATAGACTCGTGTTTGCTCTAGATCCGATAAGTACCTTCATTTGTCTTGTGTGTTTGGCGTTGATCTTTCTATTACGAGATTGGGTGTCTTGGTCCTTGTCATCCCTCGACCTATTTAAGACATATGTGGTTTGTTGTCTTGCCCCACACCTCTACTTTCATTTGTTTTTCAACCATATCCCTTCTAGATATGTCTAACAAGTCGAACTCTCTCTCCGAGCCTCGAAAATGTTTCGCCTCACTACAACCACCTCGTTCCCAGCTTCTCATGATGAATCCAAGAGTAAGGATAAGGGTCATGTTGATAAGGGTGATGGTGGAAATTCTTGCCCACCCTTGTCGAATGAGAGAGCTTCCTACTCCAAATTAGTCATCATTGGGATGGGGAAACAAGAGTCAAGATAGTCCTTCCACTCATGTTAAGAGAGATTATCCTAGCCCTCCCCGGTTTTCTTGGCCAAAGGGAGGAACACCTGAACCTTTCCCTGTTGATCTAAGATGTAATGAACATCTTAACCGCGATCCCTTACCCATTCCACCTGCTGATATGATGGAAGATTTCTCCGCCCTGTGCTCGCTGGGTAAAGTTTGGGGTGACTCTCTGCCTCTCCCAATTATCATATCTAAGACAAAAAACTTATTGGAAATGTGTTAAAGGCCAAGTTGATTATATTAATCTTGGTAATGATTGGTAACTTTTTAGATTTGCTAACTCTAAAGACAGAATCGTTGGTGTATGACAACCGCCCTGGTTTGTCAATGGCCTCAATCTGGTTATTATTCCTTGGGTTCCTTTCTTTGACCCTTGGGAGTTTTGGAACAAATAAGCCCCGACACTTATTCAAAAATATAGGTGAGGTCATCGGGCTTGACCGGAACACCCTTCTCCGTCCTGAAAGGCGGGTTTGCAAGTGTCTATGTTAATGTTGACATTACTAAGCCCTTGCGTGGTAGTATGAGAGTTTCTAATGGTAATTTCTCGCTGGTCGTCCCATTTATCTACGAAGGTGTAACGCCTCCAAAACCTATAATCACCGGTTTAGTCATAATGACTCGACTAACTAATAACTAGCGCAGTGAAACGAGAATTAGAAGCGTTACGCCGCTCTTTAACAAAGAGCAAGGCAACTACCGAAAACATACAAACATAACCTATTAGGTTGAGGTTCAATATACGTAGGACTCCCAAATTATAACAACATAACGGCAACAAGTTATTGAGCACCATCATGACCATAACTTATTAACCAAAGCATACACAACTCCCACACATCACGTTCTTGACTATCATTGTGAGCCTCTAAGTCTTGATGACCAAAATGAACTCGTCTGTTTTCCTCCGTATTAGCCTTATCTAAAACAAAATAGAGAAAAACATTTCGAAATAATGAGCCGGAGCTCAAGACGTTTATCCATGTACTCGTAAATAATTTATGTGAAGATATATTTATTTGAGTGCATACATTTCAATTCATTTATAAATCAAACAGGAAAAATATAGTAAAACAATTATTTATTTATTATCCGAGTGGCTCCTTACGATCATCGGTTTCCCTAAATATGCGCATATCCAAACCGATCGGCAAAGTTTGGTTGATAATGGCCAAATATATATGATATGATATGATCATGATATAACATGATTAATATGGGGCGGGCCACATAATTAGGTGACAAATAATATTTGTAATGGTTCGTTTCATTAAGTAAATCATTGATCTTGTTATGTAAAAACATATGGGTTTTCGTAAGTTACAAGCAATAAACGTACCTAAAGACTTGGTATTTCCTTTCCTTTGATTCATGTTGAAATGACGACTTAGATGACCGATGTCGATTGCCTTAACAATCAAATTAAAGTAAAATATTTCATTAATAAGATCAATACTTCCAGTAATTTGATTATTATTATTATTATTATTATTATTATTATTATTATTATTATTATTATTATTATTATTACTACTACTACTTTTGATTAAGCGAATTTCATTTAGGTAAGACATTTCTTAGCTTGTGAATGTCATGAAGTGTTAATTTTAATTAATTATAAATTATTTAAGAACTACGTCCTCAACTAAAATCGGTCTCCTTTATCGGTATTAATTCCCAAAATCCATTTACCTTTCTCCTTAAGTTGACTCCAAATACTTTAATCCATCTCTTTTATTTTATGCACCTTGCCCCCTTAATTTACTTATGTCACCAAAATTGCTTAAATTTTACCAATAACTTGAATTACTCAAATTCCTAAAATTACCTAATTTACTTAAGTCATTAGAATCACTTAATTTCAGTGAATCACTCAATGTATTTATTTTCCTTAAATCCCTAAAATAACTTATTTTCTTTAAATTATTAAGATCGCTTAAATTACTTAAATTATTTAAACCACTTGATTTACTTAAATGACTAAAATCACTTAAATCTCTCCACTTAAATTAGAGCCATGCATCGTTAACATCATCTCGAGTCCTGCAAAAGCATAACATAATGATTTGAACATATACGTAACATATATATATATATATATATATATATATATATATATATATATATATATATATATATATATATATAAATTTGAATTAAAGTGCACACGCTCATTGATAAATTCTTATTTATTTATTTATTAACGTATTAGATTAGGGTCGGGGTGTTACGGAAGGGCTGCATGAAGTTTGTGCCCTTTGCGAAGTGAGACTCATGCGTTGGAAGCTAGTCCTAGTTACCCCTCTAAATCCAAGATTGAGGTTATTGTGGAGAAATTCGAGAGTCGGTCTCTTTTAGACCTCGGTTCTATTGAGTCCACTCATGCGGCCCCTGCCACCTCTCTCACGAAGAGATGGGTCACCTTCTCTCCTAGAAAGAGAACTAGAGCTAATCGAGGTTCTCGGCCCTCTTTTTCTCCTTTTGCTAATGCGAACCCTCCTACCTCTTCTCCCGGGTCCTGCTGCCCCGGAGATGATGTTGGCTATTCCACCCATGAGCAATGTTGAAGCTTCTCCAGCTCCACCTATCACCGTGCGAGAACAATATTGTCGATCCATCCTCCCCTATATGATTTTTGACCTTGCTCCACCTTTAAAGCGAGCATATTGGTTTCATGTCTTGTGATGAGCTTGGTATGATTATACCCCGGAGGGTTGAGATCAATGCCACCCAAAACATGGAGGCCGATCTCGCCCTCATTTGCTGCTGCTAAAGGCACTGGTGGAAAAGAAGGATGACAGTGAAAATACCTCCGACGACTTGTGTGATATGTTTCTTGACTTGGACAATATTGAGGATACTTACCTTTCCACTAACTCTTCCGAAAAGAGAAAGATGACCGATGAGGGAGAGGAGTTCTCCTCCCACCCTACTCCCTAGTTGTTTATCATGTTGTTGGTTCCCACTCTAGACTGGTGTTTTGAGTTGCTAGGGGTTAATTGGTTGTACTAGTTCACTCCTCTCTTCCTTTTGTCTTAGTTAACCCCGGTTGTTGGCTTAGAGTGTTGACGGGGAGAGTCCCGATTCTCGGGGCTATGTCCTTTCTCGTTGAGGTTGGGGGCTTGAAGGTTTATTTGTTCCGGGCCCTGTCTCTCTCTCTTTTGTCCTTTCTAGTCCTTAGGCTTTATTTCTTCCTTTTTAGTAGGTTGATCTCTAGGCCAGTCTCCTTAGAGGACTAGATTATGGTTGGTTTGTCTTGGAGTGGAACTCTAGGTTGTACAAGATTGACTCTTATGATATATCTAATAACAATCTTGTTTTTATGAGTTCTCTCTTTGTTTTAGTGGTTTCTTTTTTTTTTTTTTTTCGCTTGTTTCCCTTTTTCATTTGGTTTGTCTTTATTATTCCTATAGGTCTATCCTTCATGGTTAAGGATATTGGTCCATCAGTTTCTCTGCTTTGGACCCTTTCACAAGACCAGGATAATGGCTCTTTGCATGGTTGATGATGTCTGTAAGGGTTGTTGCTATCCGGCTTTCAATGATATTTGTCTTTTTGAAGATCTCTGCAAGGGGTGGTGCTATCTGACCCTCCATGAAGATTGGCATCCGAGAAAGAGATTTTTTATTTCCTTCAGGCTGGTATATTCCTTTTGTATTACCCCCACTATTGGTTGGAAGCCAAAAGGAACGGTGCTGTTAAGAAACATTTTTGTCAATCATGAAAGTGATTTTCTTTACGAGACTATATTTTCCCTCGATGAGAAATTTCTTGATCCAGTTCTTAAAATGTTCCTTTTCCATGTTGTGATGAATTTTCAGTTATTCATCCGGGTTGGTTCTACTTTTAGCACCTATAATGTTTTATGTATGCTTGGTGCCATTTTAGTTTTCTCTGCTACTATTTTGATGTCTTTCTTAGTGGTGTTGATGGCATTGTTGATCTTTTTCCTTATGGGGATAGGTCTCTATAGGGTTTCTCCTCACTACTATAACTCCTTTTGCCTCTCTCTTTTGTCCGTAGCGTGATTTTACGGAATGTACGGAAAGTGTAGCTGGGGTTGAATTTTGAAGATGAAGAATGTCTTTGTTGGAGAAGATTTACGATTTGTGTTTTAGTTTCTCCCTGTACACAAGATTTTGAATTTGATTTTGTTACTTTGTGTTATTATCGCTAATATATGTTTACGACAATTAGATCTATATGCTTTGAACTGAATACCCCATTGAGGGTCCGACTCTTGCTTTACAAACTGAATGAATCGGGACATAAAACTGATTCAAGAATGGTTAGAAGAATATTGCTTTCGTATCGTACATTTTGGAAAGCATTTATTTGTACTTGCCCACATATAAGCGAGATGCACATGAAGCATTTATTTGAGTATATATATGCAGTCCTAGGAACTTAAACTAGGGATGATTCCCTGTTTCTTTTTTTTACTGATTCATGAAGATTATTAGCGAGGAATGTACAAGGGTCTAAAAGGGAAAAAATCATCTGCGAAATCAAATATGTTAAAAGCCTTTATAGCCCGGACATAATGTTCCCTATTGAAATTATGGTAAATGATGTCAATGCATGTAATATTGCTAAATCATTAGGTTTTGAAAAATTTGAACTTGTTGGACTCACAAATCACACGGGGAGGAATTTGGCCTTTATGGAATACATTAAATGTTGATGTGCATATTCTCGCAAAAGAAGGAGAGCTATTCACCTCTTTGTAAAGGATAAGATTACAAACCATAAAACTATTATTTCTAGGGTATATGGTCCAGCCCAACAAAGGGATAAGGCCCCTTTCGAAACAAACTCCCTTTGCTTAATGTAGTTTTTGATCACCCATGGTGCATTCTCGGGGATTTCAATGAATTAGCTAATCCGGATGAGAAACACGGAGGTACCACACTTTTGCTGGAAAGAACCCATCGGCTTAGAAATTTTTTCGGCAAATTGATGGTTTTAGTCTCCCTCCCATTGGACGAAGTTTTACATGGAAGAAATGTTTTAGAGGAGATATGATTTATGAACAATTAGACAGAGCGGTTGTTAGGAAATATTGGGCAAATGTTTATCCAAAGGCCGAAGTAAGGCATTGTCCTTTTCTTTCTCGGATCACTGCCACATTCTTCTCGATACTAACCCTAGGACTATTATACAAAAGAATCGGAGTTTTAGATTCCAGCCTCACTAGGCTAACTCTCCGAAAGTGGAGGATATTGTCCAAAACATTTGGAAACGCAATGTTAACGGGACAAACCTATTTCGACTAGTTACTAAATTAAAGAGAATAAAAGGTGAACTCAAAGTTTGGAATAAAATTACAACCAATAATTTTCGAAATAAAATGGAAAGGAACACCGAAAGATTAACTTATGTGGAAAACATGCTTATAAATGAGCCTACAAGCCCAAGATTAAACCATTGGTTTAATCGACTTATAAGGCAAAGATAAAAATTATTGCTCTTTAATCAACGTTATTGGGGTAAGTTTTCCGGATATAAATGGCTAACGGAAGGGGACATAAATTCTAGCTTTTTCATAAAAGTGTTACAGCACGAAAGAGAAGAAAAATGATTACTAGAATCAAAGACACGTCCGGTGTCCGGATAGAAGATATGCAAACCATTGGGAACATATTTGTTAACGATTTTAGCAGCCGATTTATGTCTAATCCTAATCCGATCAGATCCTCAAACCCTCTAATTATAGTATTAAATGATCAGCAATGGTATAAGCTCACAAAAAGATTTTCTTTCGAAGAGATTAAGGTTGCAATTTTCCAAATGGATGCCTCAAAATCATAAGGATCGGATGGTTTTGGACCGTGCTTCTTCCAAACATACTGGGTGATAATGAAGCACGATCTAGTTACCATGGTAAATGAATTCCACGTTAAAGGAAAAATCTTTAAAGAAATTAATCATACCTTTATCGCTCTCATACCGAAAGTCGATGATCCTAGTGCTACGAACCACTTTAGACCTATTAGCCTATGCAATACCTTATATAAAATTATTACTAAAGTCTTGGCAAATTGACTTCGCTCATGCTTAAGTAGCTTAATCTCTCCCCTTCAATGTGCGTTCGTTCCGGGTAGACAAATCCACGATAATATCTTTTAGCCCATGAAGTTATGCATAAATTCAAAGATGTAAATACTAAAACAACATGGGTGGCGCTAAAACTCGATATGGAAAAAGCCTACAATAAGGTCGAATGGGATTTTCTGTTCCAATGCATGTCTGCTATGGGTTTTCCCCATAAATGGATTGAGTGGATCGAGAGAATGTATCTCCTCGATATCTTACTCTATTCGATAAATGACCAACCTATTGGGTTCTTGCTCCCTATAAGAGGTCTTAGACAAGGTGATCCTTTGTCACCTTATCTATTTCTTAGCTGTATGGAAACTCTATCTCGCTAACCTCTTTAAAAAAAGTAAAAGTAAGAAAAGTGGGATAAGAGTTAAACTTTGTGCAAAAGGAGAGGTCATTCCAGCTCTCTTCTTCGCAGATGATAGCCTCGCTCTTTTGCAAAGCCAAAGGCCAATTTTTCTATTCCCTTAAGAGAATCATAGATGAGTTTTGTGCGTCCTCTGGACAATTGATCAACTTCCATAAATCATCCATGATTTTCTCATCCAATACCACCAAAAGGGATAAGGAAATAGCATCGACCATTTTCACATCCCTATAGTTGAATCTCTTGGTAAATATTTAGGTTGCGTAGCAGTTCAAGGAAAGAAAAAAATACCTTTATTCTCTCCTATTGTTGATAATGCTAATAAAAATCTTATTACTTGGAACAGGAAGAGTGGTTCCGATTCATCAAACCTCGAATCTCTCCCTGCCCATACAATACAATGTTTCAAACTTCTAAAATTTACTTCGAGTTCGTTGGACAAAATAGGAATTTCTTCTAGAAATCCACCAATAACAAAGGTATACCCATGATTACATGGGATCGCATATGCCAACCAAAGTATATAGGGGTTGGGTTTACGAAAAATGAAGGATATTAATATTGCTTTTCAGTGTAAACTCATTTGGAAATGATTAAGGGTCTATTTGGACCTAGGAAAATAGCTTGGAAAGAAAAAAATTTGGAAAATGATTTTTTTTTCCTTTGTTTGGATTAAAGAAAAAGAGATGGAAAAAAATTTAAAAGAAAGTATGGGAAAAGGTTAAGGAAAGTTAGTGTAAAATATTTTCTTTACTAAAACTAGAGGAAAATTGTTGGAAAATAAACTCAAGCTTCCACGAAGGCCCCCTTTGCTCTTCGCTCACTGCTCCACCCCTCCGCGTCCTGCTCCACCGGCGTCTTTCTTTTCCGGTGCTAAGGAGGACCTCCCCGAGCCCCTTGCCTCCAACGGCTTTTTCTCATCGGGCTCTCCTCTCCTTGCGGTATTCTCCGCCGGTGCTCTTCTTTTCCATCGGTCTCTATCCTTCAAGCAACGATTTCTCTCCTCCGGTAAATCTCTCTCTCTCTCCTCTAGTAACCCATCCCCTTCTCATATCTCACAACTAGGGTTTTAGGGCTCAATCTGGATTCGAGTGTTTTTGGGTTCATTTGGACAAATTATGTGAATTTGTGGGCATTTGATATTGTGTATTTGTGATTGGGTGGATTTATCCATCTAGGATGGTTCAATTTCTGTAGATACAAGGAGAAATTTAATTGAAAAATTCTTGTCATTCATGATTTCGTCTAATTTTTGTCTCGAACAATGTTGTAATTGGTAATATAGTGTCTATTCAAAATTTCAATGAGTTCCATCCACATACATGATTTCGTCCGAATAGTGATTTAACTTAATAAACTTGCTACTTGTAGGCTCTTTCTGTTATGATGTTTAATGTGATAAGACAAATTCGCAATGAACTTGTAGGTAATATTTTCCAACTTCACAACCGAAAATGGATAAGGATTTAGTAATATGGATATGGATTTCAAATGACAATGTAAGTGGGAGTTAGTAATATGGATATGGATTTCAAATGACAATGTAAACTTCCTTTACGAGCATAAATTTCTTGGACGTGAAATGAGAATTTGCATAAACGAATACTCGAGCTATATAACGGTAAATTTCAAACAGACCATTCTTCTATCTTTAATATGTACATTCTTTCAACATCGAGGTTATAAACACAGGCTAATTTTTGTTGTAATCAGCTCCTTAATATTTAAGGATTTCATTCCAATTACTAAAGAACACCACATCACTATTTGCCAACTCGATGAGTGTTTTTGGATACTACTATATATAGCTTATGCTAAGGTATATAGAATTTTGGATAAGAAAATCTAAGCTGAACCAGAAGTAATCTTTTCAAACTTCACAACAGACAAAATGAGCACATAATTAATGCCAAATGCTCTCTCGGTGGAAAAGGGAAAGGTCAAATGATAAAACTTATAAGCACCCATAACCTCTACCTCTAGCAAAGAGGAGAAACATTTGCTTACACCTGAGCATTTCTGAATTAAATTTAAGACTATAATAGTTTCTAGCAACAAAGTGGACCACAAACACGAAAAATAAATTAGTAACTTGGATGTGGCTTGAATTGGGTTAGTTTTGGTAACTTGGATGTGGTTTGAATTGAGTTAGTTCTGGTAACTTGGATGTGGTTTGATTTGGGTTAGTTTTGGATTGTGTTGGAGCTTTGATTGCCAAATTAGTAACTAATTTTATCTCTAATTTTGTTTCTAATGCTTTCTTGTGTTAATAGGTTGATGCTCCGAGTGATATATCTCAAATGAAGGTCTATCAAGCTCTTTGTGCGATTCCAATTCAGTTAGAGCTTTTCTTGCTTGTCCAAGTGCTCGTCATGCTTTGTGGTTGAAAGTGAAGTTTGGCAATGATATCTAATTTGTTAGCATCTTATCTGTTATGGATTGTAAATATTGTCTTTGATTTTAAAAACGTTTGGAGAGATGATGGATAGTACGAGTGCTACTTTTGGGATTGTTAGGGATTTAATTTTAGCATTTGATTTTTGACGACAATGTCAAAAACGGTCATGAGCTCCTTGTTAAATTTGGTTTTTAGTGACAATGTTAAAAACAATTATAAGCTCTTCGTCAAATTTGGTTTTTGATTTTTGCAACGTGATGGTAATTTCTTATTGATTATTATTCTTATTGATTATTATATGTTGTAAGTAATTAGTTTAGTCATGGTTAAATAGTTTAATGAAGTTAGAAACTCACTAGGTTAGTTTTTTTAAAATTTTTCTAATCAATTTTCCTACTTCCAAACAATGGAAAAATTGTTAGTTGGAAATTTTTTCCTTGTGTTTTTCTCTAATCCAAACAAGGGAAAAAATAAGTTTCTCTTAACTTTTTTCCTTCTCATTTTTTTCCTCTAAATTTTCTTTCCAACCTACTTTCCTAGGTCCAAACAGAGCCTAAAGGAACCTGATAATTTATGGACACAACATATGAGGAGTAAGTATACGAGACAAAATGATCTGTTTAAAGTTAATCCGAAAGGCACATGATTCATGGGTATGGAAAACTTTGTCCGATCTGCTATACAACTTTTAGTAAAGGAATTAGAAGGAAAACTGGGAATGGGAAAGATATTCTTTTCTAGTATGATATTTGGTGTGATGACCAAAATCTACTATAGATGACAAGGTTTGACCCCCAATCAATCAATTTACAAAGTAGAGTGAGTAAGTTTATTACAAATGATAATAGCTAGGATGTCCCAAAGCTGGAGACCATCCAGCCAATGAACTTAGTAAACATTATCAAAAGTATACCACTTCTTCATTCCCTACAAAAGATGAAAATTGTTGTGGACTTTCGGGAACGATATATTTTCCACAAAAACAGATCACAAATCTAGCACAAAACGCTGTAAGGCGGGATCCATGGGAAGGGAGATAGATCCGGAAAATTAACTTACCACCAAAGATCAAAATTTTTATTTGGCAATTGCTGCAAAAAGGAATTCCACTAAAAAGAATTTATCTAGAAGAGGGTTGCAAGTTGACCCCATGTTGGGAAGAATTAAGTTCTAAAATTGTAACCACAAGTGCACGGCGTAGTTGTAGCTAATCGGCAAGCACGAGTCGTGTGCACAAAGAGTTGTGTTTCAAATATCAAAGCTATCTTAAACTTTCTATCTGTCCGAATCAACGGAGTTGAGAGATATGATGACTAATATAATCCTAGAAAGCAATAAAAGAATGCTTGGGTTGCGATTTTACCACTTAATAAACTAACTAATCAAGACAAGCCTAAACCTAACCAAGTCTATGCAAACATTTAGGAGTGGTCGGTTGCACCATCAAAGGTCACTCAAGCCACACTTTCGAGGGTCATAAGCTAATCTAATTGCACCATCAAAGGTCACTCAAGCCACACTTTAGTGGGATTAGCCCAATTAAAATACAAGAGTAGAAACCTATGGACCTAGTTAGGATTCGGGCTATTTTTATGTCAAAATCCCGACTATCCTCTATACCCACACTAGTAAATTGGCTCCACATTTCAGTGATAGACCAATCACCCAAAAATCAAGATGAAAATCCCTTTCAAGCATTTCATCAAACACGTGGTGGGCATGAGAAACAATCCCAAATAACAAGCATAAACTAGTTGGGTTAAGGCCTAAACGAGATTAATTAGCCGTTAGGGAGGCTAATAACAACCAAAGCAATCAACTTTAACAACTAATTAACATAAAAACATGAAATAAATATAAAAACTACACTAAAAAACAAACTAACACAAACCGACTTGAACATGAACATAAACTAGATAATTAAACTCAAGCATGGAAAGAAGCAATCAATCTAACTATAATTAACATCTAGATTAATAAAAATTGAATCTTGAAACTAAATTGAGCAATCAAAGTATTAAACTAAAAGTAAAGAAGAAGAGAGAAAGAGAAAACTTATGCTTGAATTGAAATTGAAGGCTTGAATCCCAAAATCTTGTACAAATCTCTACACTAATCTCCCCTAATGGGGTTTTATTTTGGCTAAGTAAGAACCCTAGTAGGTCCCCTAAAATCCCTAAAAACCGAGCTCCAATAAATTAGAGCCAAAATTGTCATTTATAATCTGTAAAAACCGAGAAAAATCAAAGCTGGGAAGTTGCACGGCCGTGCGGGTTCCGCACAGTACCGTGCACGTTTCGAAAGATTCTGGTCGGTTGCACAGCTGTGCAAGTTTTGCACTAGTACTCGTGCGACTTCGCACCTCTGTACGAAGTTGCACCGACCCTGTGCACACCATTATCTTCCTCGTTTTGCTTCCTTTTTGGCTCCAACTTTTTGTTATTATGTCAATTTGATTTATTACCTACAAAAGTAAGAAAAACAAGTAAAAATGCTAAAACTAAATTATTTTACAAGTTAAAATCTAAGTAAATAAGGGTATAAATGACGTAATATTTGGACCGAACAAATATCCCCACACCTAGCTTTTGCTCGTCCTCGAGCAAAAAAAATAAATAAAACCTAACTCACTTTCGCAGGAATCGCGATTGCACTTAACACATGAAACAAGCCCTTTAAACCCCTTAGTAGCCCAAGTGGACGAGTGAGATCTCGTGAGGGTTTGTAGAAGATATACCCACAAAATCTTGCAAAAGAAAAACAAAAGAGAAAAAGAAAATACAAAATCTTTTTGGTTTTTCGAAAATTTTTACAAACATATACACAAAGTGCGAAGGAATTGTACACATTGT
Organism: Talinum fruticosum; assembly: GCA_021018815.1. Lineage (NCBI taxonomy): Eukaryota > Viridiplantae > Streptophyta > Magnoliopsida > Caryophyllales > Talinaceae > Talinum > Talinum fruticosum. Next base: position 9,959,263 of record JAITYX010000010.1, on the reverse strand, counting down.
AATCAACCATATCACCCCCATACGTCGGATATTAACATGCGTATAAAGACAATGTACACATCAAGACACTTGATCTTCTATTAATGACATCGACATACCAATTTTTCACCCCAAACAGTAAATAATGGTTAAGTTAAACTGGTAGAACCTCACTTCTCCACCACTATGTAGGTAAAATGCAAATGCAATCAAGAGAACTTTTTAAGGATTGTAATGGGGCTAAGGTTCATGGGTAAGAAGGGAAATTAATTTGGGAAATGTGGAGCTAAATAGTCAAAGCCTAATGACTAAGGAGCAAAAACACTTCCAAATATGACTTAAAACTTCTCTGCCAATTCACCTTTTCAAGTACAAACAAATCCAAGAGAACCTAAAGAATGAGCATAATTTTTGTGAATTTTCCTCATGCCAATCACTTATTCTTTTTTTTTCATTTTTTTTTCAATTTTTCTCTTTTTTTCATTTTTTTGAACAAATAGTATTGGCATATTAATCATGAATATAACTCAATTCCAAAGGGTATAATAACCATTAGGGATACATCTAACTTTACATAAATATAAATCCCCCTTTTCAAACCATAGAAACAAACAAAACACCATTTATATACAACCCAAAATTACCCATCTCAAGAAGTGTTGCTCCACCTGGACCTGACATAGGTATAAGAAATATATATGGGTCAAGGGTAAAGTGGATGTAGGTATAATAAAGAACATGTTAAAGCTTAAAGGGCGAGCAAAAAGGGTATATATATAGTAGGGTGGCTTTTTGGCTGATGTAGTTTAAAAATCAATGAATGTCTCTATCATATTACATAAGACATATGCCAAATGTGATCTCAAAGAGAGACAGAACAAGTTATAGAGGAAATACACTAAGGAAGAGTCACACATGAAATGAAATATGCGACTAAAATTGATGAATTAGTCTTTAAGGTTCAAAATCTCACAAGTTTCTCAACCTAAGTCAAACTAACTCAAAAATTGAATGTCGGGATTCAAATAGGACATAGAATGACACATTTTGGATCAAAATCTATTATATACATCATAAATATATACAAACTAATAGCCAAGTAACAAGGGGTCAAAGTTAATCAAAATGCCATAAACTCCCCAAAAATGATTTTTTTAAAAAAATCAAAAATCTTTTACAATTTTGAAAATTTTTTCACTTTTTTTTTCAAAATATTGAAGTATGGCTTCTCCTCCCTACACCTAAATCTCACAATGTCCTCATTGGGAGCCAAGGAGCAACCACACCAACAAAAAAGACTCAATTACATACAAAAATACTACCACAAAAACAAAAGTAAAAACAAAATATGAATATATACATATGGGTGATCATGGCCATCATGGCTCAACAACATCCAAAGTTTATCCTCAAAATGATCACCCTACAAAAGCACAATCGTAAATATCCACCACTAAAAACAAAAAGAAAAACACAACCTTAAATATCCACAACTAAAAACAGAGAAAAAAATACAAAGAAAGAAAGAAAGAAAATATAAGAAAAAGAGAAAGAGAGTCGAGTATACTAGGTTAAGTGCTCGGGTGCACCTAAACTAATGCCTCCTAAGTACTAGGAAGGTTTGAGGAGCATTAGCCACTCCTCCTCATCTCAAAATTAAACTCCAACTCGAGACGTCGTCGAGCTCTAAGGAGCTTATCAAATACCCGAGCACAAAACTCAAATGAATGTGAGTAAGAGAACACAACAACAAATAAATCGGTAATATTCAGTGATCTCTTAAATTTATCAAAAGCCTTAGAAAAATCAAAATAGTGATCAAAGAAGGTAGTCCACATGATTTTTCTAAGCATGTCCTCTAGGTAAGCATGAAAAAGGTCAAAGGAAGGAATCTAACCTCCAAAGGTACCTAGGACACAATATTGTCAACCACATCCCCCTCAAGCATAATAGATGAGTAATTCACATTGCCCACATCTAAATTAGAATCACAAATCAAATAGGTAGTGAGCTCGGAAAAATGATACTCGGGGGAGGGGAGGGTGGTGAACAAATAAAGGAAGTAGGGATTAAAGCAAGTGGGTCGGGAGACACATGATCATCAACATCAAGACTAGTAGGCGATGTCTCGACCACAACCACCTCACATGACTCCCTAAAGGAGTCTCCTGATTGAACACCTCAACTAAAACATCTTCCGATTCACAATATAGATCATCCTCACCATCTAAACTAGCATCAATACCAAAGGCGGACTTAGTGTTATCCCTATGTGTACTAGGTAAGGATGGAGCAACTGTGGGAAATGTAGTAAAGGGAGGTTCAATCTCTTTATCTAGTCCGGACTCTAAAGAAAAGGAGGACTCATCATCATCATCATCATCATCATAGAAAAATGCCTCAATTTTAGCGGAACTAAAACTAAGGTCAATTTCATGCGATAGGTTAGACTCCCTAATCTTAATAAGACATGCAAGTTGCTCATTTTATTCATCCATAGCCCTTATCAATTTATAAATATAAGCATAATGTTCAGGAGATGAAATATAAGGACAAGAACTATTATCATGATCAAAAGAGTTACACTTTTCACACCAAAGAAGGATATGATCAAGAATACAAGGGGATTGGATGTAAGATCTATCATGAAAAGTACAAGGGTCGGGACATGAAAATCCAGAATCATTACATGCCTTTTCAAATTGACAAGTATCCCAAGCAATCTATTCAAGTAAATCCCACGCTTCATCAATACTTTTAGCACAAAAATCCCAATACTCTAAAAGAGCATGTGTTTCACTATTCACACCCTCATAGACAACATTTAATACTTCCCATTCCTCCAAACAGTTATCAAAAAGATCAAGAAGAGCATTAAGTCGATCAAAGTACGGATAGAATAATTCATGCTCATACTGCAGATAATGGTAAGTAGACATGATTTCAATTTTTTTTATAATAATTTTTTAATTTTTTTGGATTTTTCAATTAAATGCCTAGTTTAGAATGCTCTAGTAAACTCTAATATTGAAATGAACAACTCCCAAGCAACGGCGCCAAAAACTTGTTGGGAAGAATTAAGTTCTAAAATTGTAACCGCAAGTGTACGATGTAGTTGTAGCTAGCCGGCAAGCACGGGTCGTGTCCACGAGAGTTGTGTTTCAAATATCAAAGTTATCTTATACTTTCTATCTATGCGAATCAACGAAGTTGAGAGATATGATGACTAATATAATCCTAGAAAGTAATAAAAGAATACTTGGGTTGCGATTTTAGCACTTAATAAACTAACTAATCAAGACAAGCCTCAACCTAACCAAGTCTATGCAAGCATTTAGAAGTGGTCGGTTGCACCATCAAAGGCCACTCAAGCCACACTTTCGAGGGTCATAAGCTAATCTAATTGTTCTAACCACCTACTTTCGTGGGATTAGCCCAATTAGAATATAAGAGTAGAAACCTATGGACCTAGCTAGGATTCGGGCTATTTTCATGCCAAAATCCCGGCTATCCTCTATACCCACACTAGTAAATTGGCTCCATCTTTCAGAGATAGACCAATCACCTAAAAATCAAGATGAAAATCCCTTTCAAGCATTTCATCGAACACATGGTGGGCATGAGAAACAATCCCAAATAACAAGCATAAACTAGTTGTATTAAGGCCTAAACGAGATTAATTAGCCATTAGAGAGGCTAATAACAACCAATGCAATCAACTTTAACAACTAATTAACATAAAAACATGAAATAAACATAAAAACTACTCTAACGAACAAACTAACACAAACCGACTTGAACATGAACATAAACTAGATAATTAAACTCAAGCATGAAAACAAGCAATCAATCTAACTATAATTAACATTTATATTAATAAAAATTGAATCTTGAAACTAAATTGAGCAATCAAAGTATTAAACTAGAAGTAAAGAAGAAGAGAGAAAGATAAAACTTATGCTTGAATTGAAATTGAAGGCTTGAATCCCAAAATTTTGTACAAATCTCTACACTAATCTCCCCTAATGGGGTTTTATTTTGGCTAGGTAAGAACCCTAGGAGGTCCCTTAAAATCCCTAAAAACCGAGCTCCCATAAATTAGAGCCAAAATTGTCATTTTATAACCTATAAAAACCGAGAAAAATCAAAATTAGGAAATTGCACGGCCGTGCGGAGTTCTCGCATGGGTACTGTGCGGGTTTCGAAAGCTTTTGGTCGGTTCGCACAGCTGTGTAAGTTCTCGCATTGGTACTTGTGCGACTTCGCACCACTCGTGCGGAAGTTGCGCTGCCCTCGTGCACAGCATTATCTTCCTCGTTTTGCTTCCTTTTGACTCAAACTTTTTGTTATTGTGTCAATTTGATTTATTACTTACAAAAGTAAGAAAAACAAGTAAAAATCCTAAAATAAAATGATTTTACAAGTCAAAAACTAAGTATATAAGGGTATAAATGACGTAATATTTGGACCGAACACCCCACTTGCAATTTATGTAATTTATAGGATGAAACAGATGACCACCTCTTTTTTTTATGCATGCGAACACAACAAGTGTGGACAATAGCTTCAAACCACCAATGGTTACACTCCATTAACTTCATATCTCCCACCTCTAGCGGAAGATGTATCATCCAGGCAGCTTGCTCCTCCCTACATCCAGAGCATCTCCAAAGGTTTCTTTTTCTTCTATAGAGTATTCGAAAGGAAAGAAATGCTCGCATTTTTAGAGATGAAGGTTTCAACCACATCGAACCCTAATTAGTGCAAAGAGAGCCTATGCGGAATGGAAGTCAAGAACAAAGCTCTCTCCAAAGGACTACAGACAATAGGATGAATGAGAATAGGCCAATGAAAATACACTTGGTTAAATGGAACAAGCCTTCAACCGGATGGATCAAGCTTAACTTTGATGGATCACTCAAAAATAGAAGTGCAACTATGGGTTTCCTACTACAGGATGACCAAGGGAATCTAATCATGGCTGGAGCAGCCCAACCGGGTCTCACATCTATTTTAGTTGTTGAAGCTAGTGCGCTTAGATATGGTCTCCAAGAGATAGTCAAAGCAAACATTAATTCACTTCGATTGAGGGAGATAACAAAGTCATCATCAAGGCTATTCAAGGTATCATCAAGCCACCGTGGCAGATTGATTTTATCATCAAAGACATCACTCACTTGATGTCTTATTTTAGGAACTGTACTTTCAATCATGTATATAGAGAAGCAAATTGTGCGGCAAATTGGTCGACACATCGAGGGCACAAGTTTTACGTGTCGTCCATCCGGGGATATTGTCCATCCCATCTCATCTCTTTGATTATGGCAAATGACACTTTAGGTAGAACCCTTGTGAGAAGGGCTTCCTAGAGTTTGCCTTGTATTCCTCTTTACCCATTCACCAAAAAAAGAAGAAGAAGAAGAAGAAGAAGAAGAAGAAAAAGAAGACGAACCCATTGAAGAAGAACATAAGAAGAAGACGAAGAAAGAAGAGAGGTTTAGTTATCTCCAGTCGAGCGTGGTCATGAATAAATCACGCAAACAATGTTGGTCATTTTCGTTCATCTTGTGGTAATTAGTTATGAAGGAAGTAACCAAAATGAAAACAATATGTTACATCAGGAAGAAAATGTATGTTCTATTACGTGGTAAATTATTCTACAACCTTAGTGAATTTTGCCCTTATAAAATGGGATAATTTGATTACATTTACATTCTAAGGCGTCTTTCATCGGTGTCGGTTGATTTCATGGTATTTCACATTTGTTCATATGAATATATAATATTTATCCATGAGTAATGTTTATTTGTTCACGTAAATAAAATAATTTGTTCACAAGTGACCATCGTATTGCTTTAGAATATTGTAGATGGTAATATGAATATACGATGTGATTAGCTATAATATTTATTTGTTTATTGAACTTGAATGGTTTGTTCATAGTTATCGTACTCATTTGTTAATATGCATGTCATCATTGTTCAAGGATATTAAACTATTTATTTAAGGATGACAAACTATTTGTTCAATGATATCAAACTATTTGTTCATTACGGAAAATGTAGTTGTTCATCATCGATAAATAATTTTTTTCATTGTATATTGCTTATTTGTTCATTTCTAAATATTCATTTGCTTATTTAGCATATTGTATATTCGTTCATTAGGAATCTGAATATTTCGATGTGATTTGCCATTGTGTTTATTTATTCACTGTAATGAAATAATTTGTTCATTATTTAGACTGTTTTGTTCATGAATACTTGTTTTTTAATTGCTCATGACACTAATTTCTAAATTTTTACTTGCAGTAGAGAAGGAACTTTAGAAACAGAACGCGAGTGTATTGAAATTGAAATGGTTAGTAGGGATTCGTGCACAATTGAAGAAGATTGCGATAAGGATCAACCATTGTCTTTACGAAAGTTCTCCATTCTTTAAAAGTGGAAGAAACTTCATAAGGAGGAGGAGCTAAGAAAACCGATAGTTTGTTCATTTGTATAGTATAATTTATTCATACTATTCTACTTGTTTGTTCATTTAAGTAATATAGTTTGTTCATTATACAAATATATTTGTTCACCGACATAATATAATTATTTATTATATTATGCTTGGTTGTTCACCGAAATAATATATTTATTCATTAAAAGTATATGCATTGTATACTCACAATATATCTAATTAAAATTACACTCGATCATTATCAAAACACTACTACAGGAACCACTTTTAACTACGGTTAAAAATGACCTTTAACTACCGATTAAACGGCGTCGTCTATGTGGCCGTCGTTGTATATAACACTTTTGCTACGGTTTAAAACCGTAGTAATAGGTCACTATATGACGACGGTTCGGATGGAAAACCATAGTCATATGTCACTCTATGACTATGGTTCTTCACTCGAACCGTAGTCATAGGCCTCATTTTTAAAATAATTTTTCTCGTGTTTGCTTGCCCTTTGTACAAGTACAAATCATATACAACCTTACACATTCGGAATATACAAACCACAATCCAATACACTCTTCATCGAATATATACAAAACAACATATTCATCACATTTTGTATATGGTACAAGATAATGTGTAAAAATATATATACCTATGTAGATATATACCTATAACTATATGAATATTAAAATCACAAATTTGACCAATCAAATAATGAAGAATAACTGTAAATATATACCTATTTCTTTATACGGTTATATACAAACTCTGCCCAACCTTATTTTAACTTGTTGAGCACTTTATCCGTATAGGGAGCGGGTGGGTTCCTTCCTATGACATATTGTGACTAATGCCGTAAAGGACATATTAATTAGGTCAAGTGCAAGTGTTAATCAAGTTTAAAAAGAATATAATCAATTACAAGTGGATCAAATTGAACTTCGAACAATTGTAACTTTAAAGGTGCAAGTACAAGTATACCTCTTTAGGACTAGAATTTAAAAATATTTCCAACTATCATTGATGCATACAATCAATAATCAATTAATTTAATAAAAAAATTGATAATTATTTCAAGCGTTGAACGTGGGATGAAACTGACAGCAAATTAATTTTTTTTATCCAATAAGTTATAATAGGAAAGAGTTAGTTAGAAAAAGATAATTTTTGTTAATATTAATAGATAATGTGATGGAAATTAAAAGATTATGAGTTGAAAATTATTAATGATATGGTACCTAGGAGCATGTACTCTTAAGAGCATATCAGAATTTGCACTCAAGATTTGACAAGGATTTTCTAATGGAGAAGATATGATTACTCCTTTATTCATGAAAATTTAAATTTTTTAAATTAATTTGTTTTTATTTTTTTTATGAAAATAAAGCTTAAAAATTAATACAAGATTCAACAAGATTATCGGTAATAATTTTCAGATATTTAGTTAAGTTAACTAACTACTATAATATTTTTTAATTTATACAAAAAAATTTTAATATTAAAAAAATTGAAAAGTAATATAAGAAAATATAAGAAATTTTATTCACGAAAGTAAAAAAGAAATAGAATTAGGAATACAATGGAAGAATAGAACCCTAGAGGTATAAACAAGTTTTATTTTTCTAACATCATACCTTTAATTAATAAATATATTTAAAGAATTATTTAATAACAATTCTAATCTAACAATTTATGTTAAGGTCTACAGGTTAGCAGCCAATAAGTGAGTCAATCACTCAATCAAATTATCAGTTGAAATTACCTTCTCCTTGGTATGAGTCGAGAGAGCTTTTTATTATTATTCTTTTTGATTTTGAAAAATAAAGGAAGAGAAAGGTGAATGATTTGAATTTAAGTTTTTGACAATAATTTTTAAATATTTACTAGTTAAATAACTAAAAATTTATTTAAGATTAACAAATATCAAATTTTTAAATATGTTTACATTGATTAAGCTTATTTGAATTTATATAAAAACCATCTTCCATTTATATTTTTCATTCGTTTATGTTCAGTTATATTTATTCATGTTTGAAGTCATCATTATTATTATTATTATTATTATTATTATTATTATTATTATTATTATTCACAGGTCTGCTTTCTATCACTCTGATTCTTTTCTTGTTTCTTCTTCATCGATGTGATCCCGCAACCCATAAAAAGGAAGGGCAAACGAGGGTTCTTAGTTCTTACTATTGCAAGCCGTCTGTTCCCACCTTATGGAATGTTGTCTCCTCGCAAATGGCTGCAAGGCTCAGACCTTTGATCATTTCTAGCAAAATTTTGAGATGGGTTTTCTCAGTAAAATATTTTTCTTCAGCTTCCAGCGCAATTTATGCTCAAGATTGCCCAGAATCTTACCAAAGGAGAACAAATCATAATGAAATTGACCCTAGGGTACACTATTTAAAGAATAGGTTGTGCCCGGATGAGCTAATCCGGGTTTTGGATAGAACCCATGATCAGAACTCAGCTCTCAAGGTATTCAAATGGGCTTCTCTACAGAAACAGTTCAGGCATACTGCTAGCACTTATTCTAGTATTATACTAAAGCTGGGGTTTTCTAGGAATCTGGATGAAATGGAAGGATTTTGTAGGGAGATGGTTAAAGATAGGTGCCCTGGTGTTGAACAGGCTCTTGGTGATTTGGTGGATGTATTTGTTGGAAATGAAAGGTTAGATGAAGCCATAAGGGTAGTTTTGGTTATGAATTCTGGTGGGTACAAGCTTTGTATAGCCAAATGGAATGGTCTCTTATGTGCTCTTGTTGAGGATAATGGAGATTTTCGGAACGTGCTCCTGATTTATAAGGAGATGGTGAAATCAAGAACTGTTCCTGATGTTGATACTCTGAATTATCTGATAAAAGCATTATTTGATGCGAACATGGTTGATAAAGCTTTGGATCAATTCAGAAGAATGCAGAAGAAAAGATGTTCTCCTAACTGTAGGACCTTTGAAATTGTCATACATGGCCTTATGACTTCAGGCCAAGTGGATGAATCATTAGCTGTGATGAATGAGATGTTTGAAAATGGGGTCGATCCTGGCTTGAGCTTCTACGAGAAGGTTTCTGGTTTGTTTGGTAAGTTTATGCCCTTGTCATATTAATGTTGTGAATTCCACTCTATGTTATCTGTGTTCCAACGCTTGGACATAGAGGTGAATTCCACTCATGTCATTGTTCTTATTAGACAACTAGTTAGGTCAGCATATCCGATGCTTGCATTTGGTTTCTTGTTGCAATAGGTAGACCCAACATCTTATTTTGTCAAGCTAAATGACTCTAGTTCAGTCTATGATGTTTTGAATCCACATTTCAGTCTACTCTGTTGTCCTGCAAAGCAGGGGAACGTACTAACCTGCAGCTTGGGCTATCAGTTGACATTAGTCCTCTAGTGTCTGTCGAATCCCCTAATGCTTAGGTTTGTGTTTTGCTTAGTGCCTTCGGAAGATGATACTGGTTTGTATTTTGTAGTTGCTTCAAGAATCATCACACAAAAGCTGCATTTGCTAGAACTACTCTGGAGCAAATTGATATGGAGCCACTATTTCGTTTTTCTGTTGTGCTTTTTAGAATTGGAAGTTGCATTCTGATAGTCATTTTCCGAGTAGATCTATTTTTGGAAATTCAATACATTTCAAGTGTCATGTTCTAGCTTCAAGAGCAACAGATAGTATGATAGGAACTCCCAATTCTCGATCAAATACAGCCAACCTGAAGTGTTATGAAAGACTGGGATAAGAAACATTGTCGTGCTGGCTCAATCCCCACAAGTCCACAACCTTTTCCAGTGGAGTTCATTGCTATTCGTATTTCCCTGCTTCATGGCTGCCAAGGATTGCACTGAAAATGAGCATAGCCATCATATCATAGACATTTGTGAGTCTCATGTTGGGTTAAAGTGTTTGAAAAGGACATTTGGGAAGATTGAGTAACTTCATGCTAATATCTGGTTTTGCAGCATGAAGCCTCTTGTAGCCATATTATACTACTCAGGAGTAGCACAAATGAGGACAATTGCCTAAGCAGGGTCTAGGGAAATCCAATCATAGGAAATCTTATAGTAGAGAGAGCAATTTCTTTCATTTTTTAAGTTTTAAGAAAAGAAGAGATCAATTTCGAGAGGCCACAAAAACTTAGAGGTAGCACTATTGGATAACAATGCATCGCACTTCCCCATGCACCCTTGATCAAGCAAAAAGTCTGAAAATCGGCATCTCTATTGTAGGACAAAAATACGTTATCAATGGCTAGAAAGGAGAAGGAGGAGAATGCTCGTGTCGTGGTATGATCACCGACCGAAAGCAAAAACGGCCCGACTACCGTGCAATCATGATAGCCGGTTGCTCCCTAAGGTTTCCACAGCAACTTCACTTACGTGCACTCGAAGCGAAGTAAATGGAGTTTGCAGAAACTATACCCGGAGAAGTAGAAAAAGTAGAGAGGAGAGGAAGAGGATTGAGTGTGTTGAATTGAGGAGAGGAGCTCGGTGTTTATAGTGGAAAATTATGACCGTTGGAGCAAAAATCGTGGAGAAAATCAAGGAAGAAGTGAAGGATTTTTCTCCACTACTGAGGATATCAAGCCACGAAAATCTCCGACTAACGATCACGCATGGAATGAGTCAACAAAAGTCAAATGAAATTTCTCCAAAAAGAATATATACTCTAGGCCCACGGCCCACAGCCCGCGGCTCGTGCTGTGCCGCGCCCGTGCACGGGCGGGCGGGCGGCGCGCGCGCACGTGTGTTGGTTCATACTCCCTCATCTTCAAACCATAGTGCCAATATTCAAATAGTAGCCGGGAGAGGGAGATATATAAACCCAATGAATTCCTAGCAAAACTTCAATGTGGGACTTTAGAAGAACAAGAGACATGCCAATTTCCAACAATCCCCCACAAATGGCATGTAACTGAAGGAAAAGAATTTTTCCGGCATAGGAAGGGTAAATACTTAAATGTCAATGTCTTTCGATTGAATTGACACATAGTGAAATGAGGCAACATCAAGTTATATCAAGTGAACTAATCTTGAACTTGATACACCTTAGACGAGGCCCCCACAACACATATCAAACTTCAAATTTTTGCATACTCCGCGATAGAAAGATTTGTGCTTTATAAAGGCCATGCGCATACCTCGGGGTCTCATAAGTGCTCTAGAGAGACATCCCAAGTTTCTCATAGAAGGTGGCCGGACCTTCACACTTACGTAGGTAGTTCCATCAAGTCTATCTCAATATAGACCACCGTATAATGGATATGGAACTATTAAGAGCATAATATTGCTCAACCTCACAAACAATTAGTCGTGAATCCATCAAGTGCTTCTCAATAGCACCACCTTAGTAGGCTATGGATTTATTAAGAGCATAAATAGCTCATCCTTTATAAACACTATCGAGTACATCATAGGAATAGGAATGTAATGTATTTTTGAAGTCTCGGTCTAGCTTCGTTTGACCACTAAAAGGGTATCCACCATACTTGCTTCAATCTATGGGCTTAAGTCCCATCCCTCGACGTTTCGAGTACCACTTGTCTCGTTAGTCCTTTAGTAATTGGGAATGTTCCTTTCGGATCTCACAAACTCAAGGGAAATAACACCATGTTTACTCGCACCATGTCTAATACGGATATGTCTTTTCTTTCCGTTGTAGACACTCGTTGTGTGCAACGCCGATTGCCGATCGCGAGTCACAATGCGGGGAAATTGATGTATCTTTCCTTTCCCACACTCGGCATGTCTGCTAATAGGTTCTTTAACTATTCTACTTCTTGACCTGCGAACTCAAGAGCAATAAATTCGGACTCCATAATGGAGCGAGCTATACAATTCTATTTTGCAGATTTCCACGAAATAGCTCATCCACCTAAAACAAACACATAACCACTAGCGAGCTCACTTCATCGTTATCGGATACCCAGTTTGCATCACAAATTCCTTCTAACACAACAGGAAATTTGTTAAAACACCAATCAATAGTGCCTTTTAAGTATTTTAGTAAGCGAAAAAGTGCATCCCAATGTTCTTGACTACGGTTACGAGTGTACCGACTCGGTCTACTAACTCGCATAAGCAATGTCGGGACGAGTGTAATTCATGAGATACATGATACTTCCTATAATTTTAGCATACTTAGATCGAGACATAGTAGGTCCTCTCGTTATTTTTAAGATGTATGCTAGGGTCATAGGGAGTTCTAACAGTACTACCTCAAAGCAGCTTGAACCTTCGTAAAATTTTTTCAATGTAGTGAGACTAACAGAGAGAAAACTCACTGTTGGTTTTTGTGACTTTGACCCCTTAGGATCACGTCGCCTTCTCCTAAGTCCTTCATTTCGAAATAAGAGGATAACATCTTCTTAGTCTCATTAACAACGTGTAAGCTAGTACCAAAAATTAGCATGTCATCCACATATAAGCATATAATCACACAATCCGATTCAAAGGATTTGGAATAGAAAAGAGAATCGGATGCATTTACTATGAATCCATTTTGCTTTAAGGTATTATCAAACTTTTCATACCATTGTTTGGGAGCTTGCTTTAGACCATAAAGAGATTTTCTTAGCTTACACACTTTATGCTCCCGACTAGGAATCTCACAACCCTCGAGTTGAGACATATAAATCTCTTCTTCTAAATCACCATTTAGAAAAGCAGTCTTTACATCCATTTGATGTACAACTAGATTGTTGATAACAACTAAGGCAATTAAGGTTTTGATGGTGGCATTTTTTGTCACTCGGGGAATAGGTATCAAAGAAATCAATTCCCTTCTTTTGATTAAACCCTCTAATTACCAACTTTGTTTTATACTTGTCTTAGAACCATCGGGTCTTAATTTCTTTGGAAGATCCACTTACTACCGATAGGCTTACAGTCTTTGGGTAAGTCTACTAACTCCCATGTTTTATTAGACTCTATGGAATCTAATTCACTTTTAATGGCTTCTTTCCAGAACCGACATCTATAGACCTCATAGTCTCTAGATAAGTTTTAGGATCTTCCTCAATAAGATAGATTGACACTAGTTCATCGGTTATGGCATCAACATCCAAGTTCTCAACTAGAAAAGAAGTAATAAAATCAGGACCATAGTTAAGTTCGACTCTGCATCTTTTACTTCTTCTAGGCTCATGAACTTGGTTATTAGAGACTCGAACTAGTAACGAGCAAGCTAACATTTTCATGCATAATATTGGTCACATTTTTCTTTAAAGGAAACACATGCTCAAAGAATACAGAGATCTCTAGATTCGTAAATGGTATGATCGAGTAATGACATGAATCTATATGCAGCACTATTTTGAGCATAACCAATAAACACGTAATCATAGGTCTTAGAACCAATATTAGGTCTCTTGAAGTCGGGTAAAGGAACCTTGGCCAAGCATCCCCATACTTTTAAGAATACTCAAATTTGGAGCATACCTTTTCTACAATTCATATGGGGTTTGGTATAACTTTTTATGAGGAACTCGTTTAGTATATAACAAGCGGTTAAAACAGACTTCCCCTACATGTTATCCGAAAGGCCCGAACTTAAAAGTATAACATTCATCATTTCTTTAAGAGTTCTGTTTTTCCTTTCAGCTATCCCATTATGTTGGAGAGTATAGGGGCACTATCCTCATGAATTATTCTTTTTTTGCACGTAAAGCGTAAGAGCATTGGTTCCATATTCACCACCTCTATCGGATCCGCCTCTTGATCTTTTTATCTAGTTGGTTTTCTACTTCGCTTTATATCTCAAGAACATTTCTTCAACCTCATCTTTGGATTTAAGGAGGTATACTCTAGTGAACCTAGAGTAGTCATCTACAAAGGTTATATAGTATCTTTTTCCACCTTTGCTAACCGTGTTCTTGAAGTCTGCTAAGTTTGAATGAAGTAATTCTAGTAGTTCAGCTTTGTCTAATAGTTACGAGCTTAAATGATTTCTTAGCATATTTTGCTTCTACACAAACAGGACATTTCGATATGCTTTCAATATTAACGTAAGGGATTAAATGCATATTACGAAGTCTTTTTAATGAAGCAAAATTAACATGTCCAAATCTACCATGCCATAAATCAATAGACTCAAGAATATAAGCGTAACTAAAAGCATTTCCATTAATTTCGGAGGCAACATTCGTAACAAATAAACCCCTTTTGATCCCCCATTAAGATATCCCTTTTCAACAAAGTCTTTATTCCAAGAGATGATAGCCACCCCTCCATCTAAAACAACTTTAATGCCAAGCAAGATTAAGAAGATCACCGTAAACTAAGTTTCTACGAAGGGAAGGGACATACAACACATTAGTTAAGCATAACTTTTTCCGTAAGTGAAATTGAGAAGAACTTTCCCTTTAGCAGCTTGTTAAATTTCTCATGTAGACATGTTCTCCATCAGCAACATCTTCAAATTCGTGCATCGGCTCCTTGTTGGCGCGAAGTGCCTTGAAGCTCCAGAGTCCAGGATCCACTCGCTTGGTTCTCGCAACCAGGTTTGCCTCCACAATGGATCGCACAAATTATCTCATCGTCTTCTGCGAGGTTGACTTGTGCAGTGAGCTTGGCCCGTAGGTTTTGCAGCTCCTTGTGGACTAGATTTCGATTTGGTCCTTTGCGAAGATTGCACTCGGTAGGCCTTGTGTCCCGGCTTACCGCAGACATAGCACGTTACCTTCGTTTCGAATTTTGTTGCTTGACTTGTTCATCCGGTTCTCGCTGTTTGGGATTGTTCCGCCTCCGATTGAACTTCCCTTGACCTTTGAACCCGTCTTTATTTGTTTGCAGAGAAGATTCAACTAGATTAGCTTCGAAGAGTTTAAAGAAAGAGAGTCCATCTTATCTTTAAGACGATTAGCCTCTTCGGTTCTCATGTGACTAATCGGCTCCGCAGGCGAGATCCTTTTTCTTGTGCTTAAGTTGATTTCTATAGTCACTCCGGAATGGTGGGAATTTCTCAATGAGTACATTGGCTTGAAGGATATCACACATCTTCATGCCTTCGTTGACGACTTCAAGCACACGAGTTCTTGTAAACATGAACTTGCTCCATGATTGGCTTGTCATCCGTAATATGGAATTTTAGCCATTCGCCAACCATGTACTTCTTTTGCCAAAGATCATCCGCATCATATTTAATTTACGCTTTTTCCCATATAACCTTAGCGCATTTATAGTCAATAAATAAATCAAATAATGGGTTAGTCATATGGTGTAGCAGGTAGCCTCGGACAGCTTTTGTTGTCTTTCTCCAATTTCTTCTTAGCAACATCGATAGTGGAGGCGGTGCTCTTCTCTTTGTCTTTGTCCGTTGCAGTAGAAGTTTCGAACTTGTCATCAACAATGTTTGTGGACGTAACGTAATCCACATCCAATTGTTCGAAAAGAATAAGCGACTTCCGGGACTAGCGTTTGTAGTTGGTTTCATCAAGGGGTTCAATTTTTGAAAGATCGGGAAGAGCTTTGTGGAAGTTTACGACCATTGATAATAAGAATTGTAATAGATTTTTGCTTTCGGATTGTAGGATAAAAATACGTTATAAATGCTAGAAAGGAGAAGGAGGAGAATGCTATGTAGTAGTATGATCACCGACCGAAAGCAAAAACGGCCCGACTACGGTGCAATCGTGATAGCCGGTTGCTCCCTAAGGTTTCCACAAAGAACTTCACTTACGTGCACTCGAAAGCGAAATAAATGGAGTTTGTAGAAACTATGCCCGAGAGAAGTAGAAGAACTAGAGATGAGAGGAAGAGGATTGAGTGTGTTGAACCGAGGAGAGGAGCTCGGCTTTTATAGTGGAAAATTATGACCGTTGGAGCAAAAATCGTGGAGAAAATCAAGGAAGAAATGGAGGATTTTTCTCCACTACCGAGGATATCAAGCCACGAAAATCTCCGACTAACAATCACGCATGGAATGAGTTAACGAAAGTCAAATGAAATTTCTCCAATAAAGAATATATACGCTAGGCCCACAGCCAACGGCCGGCGGCCCGCGCCGTGCTTGCGCTCGGACCGGCGGGCGAGCAACGCGCCCGCACGTGTGTTGGTCCATACTCCCTCATCTCCAAACCATAATGCCAATATTCAAATAGTAGCCAAAAGAGAGAGATGTATAAACCTAATTGCCACCTACAACCTCCATGCCTTTCCCTTGTGCTCTTTGCAATGGTCCATTGCAAATTCATTGTGGCCCTTTGGATCCAAGAAGGGATGCCAATTGTGCTCTTTGCAATGGTCTATTGCATATCCTAGATTTGGCTATGTAAGCGAGCAACAAAGCAATTTCGTTGGACAAGTTGAGACGGAAACTAAAGTCTACATGGAACCTGTACAAGCATGTCATCAATATCTTGGTTGTCTTAAAAAATGTCTCTTTCCACAGGTGACATTCTTTCTAGGGATATCCGTTTTCTTGGGGAGGTGCATTTTCTCCAACTTCCATAACAAACATTTCGCATTGTTCGATTCCGTGTGCTAAGTTCAACCATAAACCTCAACCTTGACTCCTTTGTCTGTGGTCAATGTTAATAGGTACTCGGACGCATAAGGCCAAGGTTCGAATCTTTATAGAGATGCTCATCGATAATGAATCCGGTGATTGATTGCAAGTCTTTCGGTCACTTACGAGCAAGAAGTTATGTATTATACAGCTTAAATCTTGTTGCCATGAACCTATAGGCTTTGGTGATATTGGAATTCCGCACAATAGAAAGGGCTAGATTCTCCTGGATTTTGAGACCGTGTTTCCGCATTTTGGAGGTTACGACTTACAACTCGCCAAGATGGGCGGGACATGATACCAGTGTCCATTATCGTTCCTAAAAACTTCACCAATTAATTAAGATGGGCGGATCTCATCGTTGGAGGAAAAAATTGGATATTAAGAATAATTTTTTATTTACAATTTGACACCATTGACGATCGTAAGAAGTTAGTTGGTGCAGTGGCTAGGCTATGTTTTCGGAAGGCGTGTTCGATCATAGTGAGGACCTCGTGTTCGACTTCCAAGTAGTACCCTTTTTTCCCCTTCGCTTGCATTTATTTTTTAAAGTCTAAGAAGTTTCGAGTCCTTGAATTTATTTTGCCAATACTCTCGACAACCCAAAAACCCTAGCTAGCACGTGGAAGTGTAAGTGGCCACCACCCTCACCCCCAGGTTCAATCGGGAATTGTGTGGGTGGGGAGTGAGTCGAGCTTTGACGCCCTCCCCATCCCTCCACCCATTAAGTCTTCTGGACTTATCCTTGAGATATGGGGCCCGGAAGGTAGCCTACTTACCCAAAAAAAAAGAACACCCTAGCTAGCACCCACCCCATCCCCGTTCTCTTCCTCCTTTCCAGTCCAGGCTCTCCCTACAGCTGTGCATTAATCCATCTCCGGTGGCCGGCCACCCGCACTCGGCTCCAGCCGCTCCTGCCGCTTCTCTCTCTCCCCGTGCTTTGCTGGCTCGCTACGTTGTTGTTGGTGCTCGCTCTCTCCCCGCATTGCTAGTTGCCACCGCCAAGCGTCGCCCTCTTTGCTCGATTCTTGCTAGTCGCCAGCGCCGCCCTTAGCCGTGAAGACTCCCTTGCTAGCTCCACTAGGTAATTAATCTAATTCTCATAAAAATTTAATATTGAGATTTATTTTCCGAATTAAATTAAATTCTTTCATTTCATAGCATATTTTTGTTTGATTGAATTTAGGTTTGTGAATTAAGTATTGTTTTAGAATTTTATAGATTGTAATTATGGATTGTTTTATTTGATTGTTTTATTTGATATTATTATTGGATAGAGCCATAAGTTATTTCATGGCAATAAAATGTAATTTTGAGTTTATGAAGAAGAATGCAATTTTGATTCGAATTATTTTGAGTTTGTGAAAAACAATGTAACTTTGATTCAAATTGAGAAATTTAGGGCTTGTAAAATAATCTAATG
This sequence comes from Talinum fruticosum, assembly GCA_021018815.1. Lineage (NCBI taxonomy): Eukaryota > Viridiplantae > Streptophyta > Magnoliopsida > Caryophyllales > Talinaceae > Talinum > Talinum fruticosum. Next base: position 9,940,893 of record JAITYX010000010.1, on the reverse strand, counting down.
TAAGACTTTTATGGAACGAAGAATGTAATTTTGTTTCAAATTGAGTAATTTTGAGTTTGTATTAGTTGTTTAATTTTATTTTAGAATTATAACAAAAATTACGCTGAGTTATCTCAAGTTCTTGTCTAACTATATTTAATGCCTAATTTCGACCAATAATGTCGAAAAACGAGTGTTTACACGGGATTTTTAAAAATAATACTTAAAAGCCCCAATTTACCCTTCTCTCTCTCCATTAGCCTCAACTTCATCCACTTCCCCTCTCAAAGTCTCTCTCTTCTCTCTCTCTCTCTCCCCATGGCAATGGCCTCAAAGAGCTCTACCATTGGAGAGTACCTAAAATGGAGGAAACGCATAATACCACCTATGTCAACCGCACCAGTAGATCTAATTCACAGCCCAAATATCCCTTCAATCATCCTATCAACTTGCTGCAAATCCGTAACTTCCTCTCTCCTTCTCTCAAGTCCGACCAAGTTGTGGAGGTTGGGTTTGCTCCGACAAGCATTTCCGCTTAAGGAGTAGCATCGATTGTGAACGAGAGCAACGGAAAAGGAGGAGAGAAGGAGAACAAAGAGGTAGAAACAGGGAGGGAGAACAAAGAGGTAGAAACAGAGAGGGAGAACAAAGAGCAAGTGACAGAGAGGAAGACCGAGAATGGGGAGCAAGAGGGACAGAGAAAGGAGTGAAAAGGGAGACTAAGAACAAGACAAATGGCGAGAGAACAAAAGAAACAGAAAGTAGGGGACGAAAGAGAGAAGATGAACAGAGAACGAACAACCATTACAAAGACAGAAAAAGAGTTGGAGAGCAGGGATGAGGGGGAAAAAGGAGAGACAGAAAAAGAGCCAACAAAAAGAGAGATAGAAAAAGAGCCAACATTGTATCATAGATAAATGATTGGTATTATAGATATTTTACACCTCAGTCCACCCTCCAAATCAAAATTAGACCTTAAATATAGTTTACATCATAATTTAAGGTATTTTAAAACCATTTTCGAAAACATTTAGTCTAAAATATTATTGCCAAAAACTTGAGGTACCTTAGCGTAGTTTTTTGACAATTATAATATATTAGTTATTTAATTTTATTTTTAATACTTTGAATTTAAAAAAAAATCAATTTTAGTAATTTTTTTAATTTTACAATTATAAATTTTTTTCGATCTTGAGACCACTCTATTTAAATCTTGGATCCGTCACTGAATGCGGTATTCTACAAGTTCTGAGATAGCAAAATTTGCTTAAAGCAATATGCTGTAAAGGACAAATTTTTATGCCTTGGGCGAGATATCAATTCAGGGTCATGATTATAGGTGGAAGACAGATATTTCCAGAAATAACCCATCTATTTTCCAGAGCAGCCGTTGAGTACATCTGAATCTTTTGCACTCTGCTTTGACAGGATTTACGCTGGGCTTTCTCTTGTTTATGCAGGGCTATTTCCTCACTATACACGTGGAGATATGAGTGTTTTTGTCTTTGATAAAATGACGGGGTAGAAGGACTTGATTCCAACGAACAACACCAACAGCAGAACCAAGAAAAGGAACGCAGAGGAGATATAGAGAGGAAAAGCATGGGAACTCAAAAGGATATGGCTATGAACAGCACCGTTCTCCATTCTTATCCATGACTTGAGAGAGAATGGCTGCTCAACAATCTCCAGTATTCTGGCTCCTCTAGGCCAATTTCCGTATCCACCATATCCGGTATGCCTAGCATAGCACAACCACATTTTCTTGTATGGGCAGCACCAGTCATTGCCGTGGTCATGACCCACAAACACAGCCTGCCAACAGGAAGGGAAATAGCTTGATAGATAATTCGTAGCGCTAATGAAGCAAAGAAATTTAAGCATGTCATTTCATTTTCACAAACAATCCATCAATACCAACTTTCCAAGGTACTTATAATTTGACGAAATCCCTACTGATGTCAAATGGTGATCAAGTCTAAGAGATGCATCTAAAAAGCCTTATTTTTTAAAAAAAAGAAAAAAACCACGGGATCCATCTACAAATCGTAGGAGGCATGAGCATTCTTGTAGTCTATCATTATTATAAAAGAAACCCTATGTTAATAAGCCCACTACCTAAGGGCACCAATAACATTAGGCTTGTTAGGTAAATAACAGAAAACTGAGAACCATAAGAGCCCCCAAAAAGGCAGAAAAAGCATTCATAGACATCATAGATATCACATATGGGTGATTTAGATAGTGTTTGAATTGAGTAAATTTCAGGCGGAATAATCAAGTCACATCAGGTTTTCGCTGCATCTTTCCAAGTCCAGGTTATTTTTGGTTTGCAGTCAATCCAATAAATTCACAATGGATAGCAAGCAGTATATGATCAGTTAAATTTTTACCTTTCTGGTCAGGATACGATCAATGCAGAAACGGGGTCAAAAGCTGGATTTTCTTATTTCAGGTCTAAGTAGAGTAATTTGGGGTACGTAATCAGGGTTGAGTCAATGCCACCATGTGTAAAATCAAATGAATATCTCATGCTCAAACAGCAACTCTCACATAAGTTGTACAGGGATAAACAAGCTGAGTCATACGTCTGAAAGCACCAATAGACCACCACAAATAAATGAAATTACTAGTATGCAGAAAAGTCATGCTGTTCGATAATGGACACTCAATGCACTCCCTCCAGTTCAGAAAATGAGGACATGATGAAAATTACAAACCTTATGGCATGAAGTGCAGTATACTGCATTACAGCTTACACCAAAGGATAAAGGCTCAAAGAAAGAGAGTTTAATTGGAGCCAAGGGCGGCTGAACAACCTCAAACAACTATTATATAGGCAATACCGATTGTTCATACTAAGGCGCATCAATTATATGTATAGTGGTATTTGGTTGCGTGGTACATCGCATAAGCTAACAAGTAATAATCATAGAAACACAAGTTACCTGTACTGAAGGCCGAGATTCCAAGATCTCCATGATCCCCATCTCGTCTTCTTGAGTACATACTCTCTCTTTATTTATTGAACCTTTACAAGGCCATGGAACTAAAAGCCAAGGAGGTGCAACCTTCTGATATGCTTTACTAGGTATGTGCCAAAAAAGTATTTCAGGAATCCTGCAAGATAATAAAACTGCATTAGTCATGAGTGATTTACAAACAATGAGAAAGAAAAATATTGTCCATCATTTAGAAGCAAGTATAAAATAAGCTATCTCTAGTTCCATCACATTTGAGTTGATCTTCCTTGCCTCTTAACCTAACTTGCATATCCTTGCAACTGTTTGAGAGGAACCATAATAAATTGAAACAAGAAGATTGGACGTAGAATGATCAACAATTACTTCAACTAGACGTTGTACAGGTTTGAGAAAAGGTGCACTTCCATATTCAGTACCTAGAATCGGGATTAATTTCTTCAGACATGGCTTTGAACCACTTTGCTTGGGCACTTGAAATTATTTCAGGATAGGAACCCCTCCTGAATCTAGAAAATACATAAGTGCCACAGGCAGCTCTGGATTATCTGATGATGAGATCAGAAGAACATAATTGGATACACTTGGCCAAAGATATCTGGGTCCATGTTGAGATAATGACAATGTCTTATTTCTAATCTCATGAGTCATCAGTTCCAGTCGTGTTGTGCCCTTGAAGCTGCAGTTTTCATCCCCTGCCATGCATGGTACAAATTAATAACATCAAATCAATTAGTCTCTAGAGGCCTCAATGTGAAGATGAGTTGCCTTGATTTATATATTTGATTTCCCCAGGGAAGGGAGGTGTGAGGTGTTCACAGCATCAAATTAGAATGGCACAGATTGCAAGTTTGCAACACATAATTACCGGTTGATTCAAATTTGAAAGCTTAGCTCATAGAAGTAAATGACACTTGCCGGCATATGATGGATCAGATGCTGGGCAATACAGTGGGGGAACCCCAGTTCTTGAAAACCACTCTTTAGGCCACTCAAAATGTGCATCGTCGTGATTTCCAAACACAGAAGCCCAAGGGATGCCCCTATCTCTTGTCGGTGAGATTGCTTGATCCCTATAGAGGCTTGCATTTGCAACACCAACATTATTGGCCGTGACAACATCTCCGAGATACACTACAAAATCTGCAATGTATCTTAGTATCAGGCCATCATAATAGCAACGAACACAAGACAGATGAATATCTTCCACTCAGCTCACAGTCACTTAATAGAGGCGGTAAACCAACAATAAATCCAGAACATGAGGAAGAATAGAGTGAACACAGTAAAGACTTGTCTGTAGTGTACATGGATAAGTGCCTGTGGTATAAAATTTTTGCAAATTGATTCGCTCCCATTGTAATAGTCGCTTTGAGTTAATCAATGATTCTGACATTTATTCAAACAGAGTGCAAAGCATGAAATTTTAGGTTAATCAAAAACTTCTTTCATATAGTTTCTTTTGCAATTACTTTCTTGGTCAGTAGGAATCCCTTCCTGAAACCAAACCCAAATAACAAATTTCAAAACCCTATTTTATACAATCGCCCCCGCGCAAGAAAAAAAATGGATGTCCCTAAGGCCTAAGATAAAGACTCAGACCATAAATTTCCTCATCCCATAAACTTGCTAAGGACTAACGTCACAAAATCCCAATTTTCCAATCAAATTTCATAAACCCCAGCTTGAACATTAGAAAACCAAAGAACCAATTAAAAAAAAAAAAGAAAGAAAGAAAGCAAAGTTATAACGAAAATTAGTCGGGGACCCGGGTTTTCTTGATCGAGGAGAGAGGACATGGCTGTGATGGAGTCAACGTCTTGCTTTGGACCCCGAGTCACTCCAAGCGTTCTCGCCGAAGTGCAAATCCGCGAAAATGGCGATCTTAAAGGAAGAACCTCCTTGCCGTGGCTGCAGATACTTCAAACCAAATGCGAATTGGGTGCCTAACAGGCCCCAAATCTGAACAAAGATCACTAGCATGAGAGAGAAACCTCTTCTTCTTCCATTATTCAGCCCCATTAAGTGTAACGCCCCGATCACTATTACCTAATAATCCCTAACTTAAAGAGTATTATGTATGGTGGCAGCGGAATGAAATGATCGAAACGTTACCGCCGTCCTAAGAATAGGACCAAGCTAAGTAAACTAAATAAAAATGAAATACAATTTGCATATCTAAATGTTACTCGTCGGTTGGGTCCTTATGATGATAACTACTTACAACCCAAGTGGTTATGGCACACATGGTATTTAAACGGGACCCAAAGTATAACTTAGAGGCTTGCTTACATATATTTCAATACAATCTCTTATACTTCTTTATCGTGAGAACTTACGCAACCTCCGATGATCTTCAAAATTTGTCTCAAGCCACGATTGAGGTGAAATCAATGTGAGCATCTATACACCATCGAACCACAAATGCAACATCTCCAGCTATATTTTGCCTTCGTCGGTCTTGGTAGGTAATTGATTGTTCAACAATGCTTTTCCTAAAACAAAAACAAGTAAAATATTTCAAAAAGTGAGTCGAAACTCGGTATGGACATTCTTGCATGGTCAAATTGCTTTGAAAACATTTTAATTGAGCGCACGCATTTCAATTCATTTTAGTTCGAAATTAGAGGGAGAGAATATGAGTCAAACTTGATTGCCGGTTATTATCCGAAGTGAAACCCTTTGTATAATTGATGCGATCTTTGAATAACGTGCACACCTCCCCGGCCAACCACCAAGTTGAAGTCGCGCGGTGAAATTGAAAGGCGTAAGCCTTGATAATTGATAATTGATAATTGATGAGGTACCACTTAATTAGGTGACAAAATTTGATTTGCAAATGATTCATTATTAGTTATACATATAAAAAATGTTGAGATTTTCCGAAATAGGTGAATTTTCGAAAGGTACAAGCAATGAACGTACCTGAAAATCGTTATTTCTCCCCTTTTACAGAAATTTAAATTACGAGCTAGTCGGCAACGGAAGTGGCCTCAATTCCGTTTGAAATAAATTTTTGTTGTTAATAACGTTACTCTTGAGTTTCAATAATTGAATTCGTATAAGTGCTTGCAATTTGTTTCATTTCCTTTATTTAATACATAACCAGTTGAACTAAGATTTTTATTACTCAATTCTATTGCGTTAGTCTCGTTTGAAATCTTGTCTACAACACATATTCATCAAAGAAGTTGATCGGGCTATTTATGTGATTTTATTCATTAGTCGAATCGGATTAATGATATATATGTATATATATTCAAAAATTTATCTTAGTTATTAACACCTGTTTGACAAGCGTAAAATATCCTCTAATGGTTTTTATTATCGTTGCAATCATTGTTATATCAAACCAAAATCTTACTTTCAATCCTATCCTTAAGTCACCTTTCACCTTATCTTATCATTTATTCCCCAAATTAATCCATTTGCTCCACAAATTAACTAATTTAAAAATTCCTCATACATCAAAACACACTAATATAAACTTGTATGCATCTTTTCCTCAACAAAATCCACATCTACATATACAATTAAGTACACTAAATTTCTCAAAGTTTTACATACATTCAACTCCACTTCTTATCCCACTTCGATCTCTATATATACATTCTTTTTCTTTTGCTCAAATATATCCAATTCCAACTACAATGAAAACCATCAAATTCACTCAAAATCTATATCAAAACATCCCTAATTTAATTCACTAACTCATAATTTTTACAAATTCACCAACTCACAATTTCACCAGAGCAATCTATTCATTCACTTTCACAACAATCATTCCACCAAAATCCCAAATCACAATTATTCACAATAACTAAAATTTTTCTAATTCAACCTTTAAATTCACACCGTAAACATCCTTCTAACCCATATAATTTAATTAACAATTATAATCAATAAGTAAATAATAAAGTGTTATAATCTAGGGTTTAGGGTTTTTACCTTCAAAACCCAAAGAGTGGAAGCCAAGAAGGAGAGGGAGTCGTGGTGGTGCACAGCTGGGCTCCAGCGGCTACTGGGAAGCACCGGAGTCGATTTCCGGCGGCCAAGCTGCGGCCGGTGGCTGGCCTACGAGTGGGCGGCAGCAGGGATGGCAGGGCGAGAGAGAGAGCGCAGAGGGAGAGAGCGAGAGCGACAGATAGAGAGAGGAGAGGGAAACACCGGCGCCGGTTTTCTGACCGGCGTCGGTCGCGTTGGTGGCCGGAGGAGAGGCGGCAGCAGGTGGAGTCAGGGTGTACGTGCGAGGGAGATGGAGAGCACCGGAGGAGAGTTGAGGAAAAGTGAAAATGTTTTGCCTTAACCCAATTATGAAGCTGATATTTTTTTTCGTTGTCTTTTTTTTTGGATAATTTCAGAAATCATTTCTGGATTCTTCTAAAAAAAATCAGCTTGTTTTATTTATGTATTTTTTTTTCTTTGTTTCCAATTAACTCTAGAAAATTCTGATTTTTATTTGTTATTATTATTCTTACTTTATTTCATTTAATTAGTATTGCATATAAATTATACGATCCATTCTTAAATATAACGATTTGTTGAAAATATAATTTTTAATGGGCTTCTAACCATGTAATTTCACATTTATATGTATTATATATTAATACAATTTTTAAATTTCCTTTTAAATATATGCATTAATTTACAATTATCATTATGAAAATTTTATTGGAGGTCGACTTCGTCGCCTTAGTTACATGACACATATATAAAAAAATAATTTAAATATAGAATATTGAATTGAAGTGTGCGCACTTGATTACATAAATTTTATAATTAATAAGATAAATAATATGATTTAGGTTCAGATGGTTAGATTAATAAAGGGAGATGGGATTACTGGAAGGGCATAGCTGACACGAGAGAGAGACAGAGAGACACTGTTTGGACTGCGAGATTTGTTGGCCATTTTAAGGGAAATGGCAAGGAAGAGTGTGGTTCGGAAAACCGGAACCTCAGCCTTGGGGTCAAGACAAAAGTCCGAACCGGAGTTTGACAAACAGCGCGGCAAAACACAAAATTTCCCTGCGGTGGGGCCCCATGTGTTTGTTTTCTTTCTCTCTCTTCCACGCAATTTTGGAGTTACCTGGCGGAGGGTGGGCCCCGTTCATGGACAAGTGGGATGGGGGCCCAACTCCAACTCGCTCATGTTTACTCTCGATTTTGCAAGAATTTTCTAATGGAGAAGATATGGTTACTCCTTTATTCATGAAAATTTAAATTTTTTAGATTAATTTGTTTTTTTTTAATCCATAGATTAATTTGTTTTTGTTATTTCTTTCATGAAAATAAAGCGTAAAACTTAATACAAAATTCAACAAGATTATCGGCAATAACTTTCAGATTTTTATTATTATTCTTTTTGATTTTGAAAAATAAAGGAAGAGAAAGGTTAATGATTTGAATTTAGATTTTTGATAATAATTTTTAAATATTTATTAGTTAAATAACTAAAAATTTATTTAAGATTAATAAATATCAAATCTTTAAATATATTTATATTGATTAAACTTGTTTGAACTTACATAAAAATAACAATCTATTTATATTTTCTACTCGTTTAATTCTTATTTATTTATGGTTGATGCCATTATTATTATTATTATTATTATTATTATTATTATTATTATTATTATCACTATTCTATTATTATTATTATTATTATTATTATTATTATTATTATTATTATTATGTCTATTTATTTTTACTCTTTTTCTATTTATTTTTATTCTTTTCTATTTTTTTTTAACGTTGAACAACCCCTAGAAACTTGTAGAATTACCATTTACCACCGACAGTAATCCCAGTATGCTTGCCTAGTAGAATTACTCCTATTATGGAGGAACATAGAGAGAGAGAGAGGGGGAGAAAGAAAAGGCCCAATAATGGAATTTGGTGGACGAACCAACCCGACCCGACCCGATCAGATTCAATCAGCTGTTCACGAGAGTGAACAAACTAGGTTCCCCGGGTTCATCCGTTGTCTCTCTCTCCCTCAACTCAGGAAGGACGGCAAGCAAGCAAGTAGCTATTCCTTGGGGTTTTTGGATTCATCGATGTGAATTTACTTCACTAATTCCGTACCCAATTTGCGCAATACACACAGGTTTGCTTTCTATCACTCTGATTCTTTTCTTGGTTCTTCTTCATCGATGTGATCCCGCAACCCATAAAAAGGAAGGGCAAACGAGGGTTCTTGGTTATTACCATTGCGAGCCGTCTGTTCCCCACCTTATGGAATGTTGTCTCCTCGCAAATGGCTGCAAAGCTCAGACCTTTGATCATTTCAAGCAAAATTTTGAGATGGGTTTTCTCAGTAAAATATTTTTCTTCAGCTTCCAGCGCAATTTATGCTCAAGATTGCCCAGAATCTTACCAAAAGAGAACAAATCATAATGAAATTGACCCTAGGGTACACTATTTAAAGAATAGGTTGTGCCCGGATGAGCTAATCCAGGTTTTGGATAGAACCCATGATCAGAACTCAGCTCTCAAGGTATTCAAATGGGCTTCTCTTCAGAAACAGTTCAGGCATACTGCTAGCACTTATTCTAGTATTATACTAAAGCTGGGGTTTTCTAGGAATCTGGATGAAATGGAAGGATTTTGTAGGGAGATGGTTAAAGATAGGTGCCCTGGTGTTGAACAGGCTCTTGGTGATTTGGTGGATGTATTTGTTGGAAATGAAAGGTTAGATGAAGCCATAAGGGTAGTTTTGGTTATGAATTCTGGTGGGTACAAGCTTTCCATAGCCAAATGGAATGGTCTCTTATGTGCTCTTCTTGAGTACAATAGAGATTTTCGGAACGTGCTCCTGATTTATAAGGAGATGGTGAAATCAAGAACTGTTCCTGATGTTGATACTCTGAATTATCTGATAAAAGCATTATTTGATGCGAACATGGTTGATAAAGCTTTGGATCAATTCAGAAGAATGCAGAAGAAAAGATGTTCTCCAAACTGTAGGACCTTTGAAATTGTCATACACGGCCTTATGACTTCAGGCCAAGTGGATGAATCATTAGCTGTGATGAATGAGATGTTTGAAAATGGGGTCGATCCTGACTTGAGCTTCTACACTCGTGTCATACCATTGTTGTGTGGAGAGAATAAACTAAGAGAAGCACTGATGCTATTTGACATGATGAGAGCTTCACAATTTCAGCCTGATTTTTGCATTTATGAACCTCTTGCTAAATGTTTGTGTGCAAATTGTCATTTCAGAGAAGCAACAGAGCTTTTTTGTGAGATGAGAAACGCTGGCTTCAGCCTTTCATGCGAATTGCTCATGGAGATTTCAAATGCACACTGTAAACTGGGGAATTTTGATGAGGCAAGAAATTTGTTAGAGGATAATGATATCCTTGATCCTACTCCTTACAATATATTGCTTCAATGTTACTGTGATTCTCACAACTTACTAGCTGCAAAAGAACTGCTTTGTAAAATGTTTCTGCTGAGTGCTGCTGATAAGGTATCTTGGAATATCATCATACGAGTGCTTTGCAATGCCAAGAATGCTAAACAAGCTTATGAACTCCTTGGCAAGATGATTGTTTCATCATATGCAGCTGACTCTGCTACTTACTCCGCCCTTGTTGTTGGCAACTGTAATTTGAGCAAGTATGAGGATGCTATGAAACTATTTAAGCAAGTTAGCGAGAAGGATGGTATTTTGGATTCTGATTCTTATGCCAAGCTAATTGAAGGACTCTGCAACGAGGACAAGTTTCAAGAGGCTGCTGAAGTGTTCATGTACATGTCAGCAAGGGATTGCATTCTTGATTGCTCCTTGTTCAGTGGCTTGGTCAAAGGTGTTTGTGCAATAGGAAGATTAGAGGAAGCAATTGCGCTGCTAAAGTTTGGTCATCATTGCATGAATCCAGTGAATACTTCCATTTATACCCCAATAATGGAGGGTCTGCTCAAACAGAATAGGCCTAACGTTGCTTTAGTTTTTCTCCCTCAAATTCTGAGACGTGGTTTAATTCTTGATGCAGAAGCATATTGCATTCTCATCCAATGCATGGCTGCCATACGCCAAACTAAATGTTGTATTTTATTTCTAAACCTAATGATGTGTGAAGGTCTACTTCCTGATGTTGAAACATTTGCTAGCCTTTTGTCATATTTGTCCAGCCATTCGGAATTACACAGGATATGGGGGATAATTAATAAACTTTGTTGGAAAAATGAAGTCCTTGACCCAGCAATGTACAACATGTTGATCCATGCATTGTGGAAAGAGGGTTACAGAACTGAGGCATGTGAGCTGGTTGACTCTATGTTGGAGAAGGGGTGGGTCCCGGATGCTAATACGCATGGACTGTTGATTGGATCCCTTGATAAAGAGGCTGAGCATCCATTACTACAACATGAGAAGTTGGATGCACAGGATGAAGTTAGTAGCATTCTATCTGAGGGATTAGAGGAAACATAGCTACTTCGGAACAATTTACGCCAATCGTATTTTTGCTAGCTACAACATCAGCGTCATGGTAAAACCTGTACAGCCAGCTGACCTACATCTACAAGAAGTTTCTGGTTTGTTTGGTAAGTTTATGCCCTTGTCATATTAATGTTGTGAATTCCACTCTATGTTATCTGTGTTCCAACGCTTGGACGTAGAGGTGAATTCCACTCATGTCAGTGTTCTTAGACAACTAGTTAGGTCAGCGTATCCGGTGCTTGCATTTGGTTTCTTGTGGCAATAGGTAGACCCAACATCTTATTTTGTCAAGCTAAATGACTCTAGTTTAGTCTATGATGTTTTGAATCCACATTTCAGTCTACTCCGTTGTCCTGCAAAGCAGGGGAGCGTACTAACCTGCAGCTTGGGCTATCGGTTGACATTTGTCCTCTAGTGTCTGTCGAATCCCCTAATGCTTAGGTTTGTGTTTTGCTTAGTGCCTTCGGAAGATGATACTGGTTTGTATTTTGTAGTTGCTTCAAGAATCATCACACAAAAGCTGCATGCTAGAACTACTCTGGAGCAAATTGATACGGAGCCACTATTTCGTTTTTCTGTTGTGCTTTTTAGAAGTGGAAGTTGCATTCTGATAGTCATTTTCTGAGTAGATCTATTGTTATGGTAACGTGGAAACTCAATGCATTTCAATTGTCATGTTCTAGCTTCAAGAGCAACAGATAGTATCGTAGGAACTCCCAATTCTCAATCAAATACAGCCAACCTGAAGTGTTGTGAAAGACTGGGATAAGAAACATTGTTGTGCAGGCTCAATCCCCACAAGTCCACAACCTTTGCCAGTGGAGTTCATTGCTATCAGTATTTCCCTGCTTCATGGCTGCCAAGGATTGCACTGAAAATGAGCATAGCCATCATATCATAGACATTTGTGAGTCTCATGTTGGGTTGAAGTGTTAGAAAAGGACATTTGGGGAGAGTGAGTAACTTCATGCTAATATCTGGTTTTGCAGCATGAAGCCTCTTGTAGTTTACTATGCTACTCACGAGGAGCACAAATGAGGACAATTGCCTAAGCAGGGTCTAGGGAAATCCAATCATAGGAAACCTTACCGTAGAGAGAGCAATTTCTTTCATTTTTTAAGTTTTAAAAAAGAAGAGATCAATTTTGAGAGGCCACAAAAACTTAGAGGTAGCACTATTGGATAACAACACATCCCACTTCCCCCATGCACCCTTGATCAAGCAAAAAGTCCGAAAATCGGCATCTCTATAAGTAACATCGGATCCTAATTGCCACCTACAACCTCCATGCCTTTCTCTTGTGCTCTTTGCAATGGTCCATAGCAAATTCATTGTGGCCCTTTGGATCCAAGAAGGGATGCCAATTGTGCTCTTTGCTATGGTCCATTGCATATCCTAGATTTGGCTATGTAAGCAGCAACAAAGCAATTTGCTGGACAAGTTGAGACGGAAACTAAAGTCAATATAGAACTGTACAAGCATGTCATTAATATCTTAGTTGTCTTAAAAGAATGTCTCTTTTCCACTAATGGTGACAGGTGACATTCTTTCTAGGGATATCCGTTTTCTTGAGGGAGGTGCATTTTCTCCAACTTCCATAACAAACATTTCTGCATTGTTCTGATTCCATGTACTAAGTTCAACCATAAACCTCAACCTTGACTCCCTTGCTGTGGTCGATGTTAACAGGTACTCGGACGCATAAGGCCAGGGTTCGAATCTTTATAGAGATGCTCATTGATAATGAATCTGGTGATTGATTGCAAGTCTTTCGGCCACTTACAAGCAAGAAGTTATGTATCATACAGTTAAATCTTGCTCCCCTAAACCTGTAGGCTTTGGTGATACTGGAATTCTGCACAGTAGAAAGGGCTAGATTCTCCTGGATTTTGAGACCGTGTTCTTGCATTTTGGAGGTAACGACTTACAACTGCCAAGATGGGCAGGACATGATACCAGGTGTCCATTATCGTTCCCAAAAACTTCACCAATTAATTAAGCTAGCATCCAAATTGGGCTATAGGGGACCTTGCTTCACCAGCCTAGACACCCTGGAGGTGAAGCACGTCAGATTGTCAGGTGGCAAGCCACTTTTTCGGTATTCCTGTGGAAAGCAAGCTTGGATCATGCACTAACTAGATGTGTCTATATCAATGTTTGCATATAATGCTTGTGTTGTGATTATCAATCTGTCAGTGCCTTTAGGGATCAAAGTCGGGCAAGACAAAACACTGTAGCTTGCTACATATCAAACTCAGGATGCTGAAGTTGAGTTCCTCTCTATCTGCATTTTTCAAATACTGTACATTCCATCGAGAAACAGCAAAAACAAATAATTGCTGTTAGTGCTGAATGTCTCTCGTTCTCTCATGAATTGTATAACAAATGAATAATACTACTCAGCTATTATATCCCACTGAAGTAGGGTGTTGATCCAAATTTTCAGACTCTGAAAATGCACAAGATCCAAAGAGAAACGCCAAATCTGGCATTGATTCAACAGATTGATTGCATTACAAATCATGTCTTTGCAAATATTTTACAAAGGAGCCAAGACAGGGATCACCACCATTCACATTCACTTTCACATTCAGATTCACAATCACAATCCGTTCATCACTACCAGGTGCCAAAAAAACCCCAGCTTCCTACCATAACTACATTCAACATACATCTTAACACAAGAAAGAACAGACCTTCCACTTCCACCTGTGAATAAACAAAAGAACAACATTATTTGCACCTTTCTAACACTTCTCTGGCCCTGTACCACCACCACCACTACCATGATTCTTATCACTAATATTACAACTATTCTGCAAAGGCGGAGGAGCCGACTGCCCTCCCACCGGCACTGGCACCGGCCCGTCTGTACTCAGCCGACCCGCATTCTTAATCTCAGGCACTGGAAGAACAGCAGCTGAAGCTCCATTGTTTGCCCTACCCATCATCACACCATTCTTCTCCACCCTCGCCACCCCTACATTCAGACCCTTCGAGCCCATCGAGACTGGGCTAGCGTTCACTGCCGGGCGCCTGTTTCCGGTGCCCATCATGGAAAACCGGGCCGAGAGGGCCATGACATGATCAATGGCTTCCTTAGCCCTCTTCCTAGCCACTGCAGCCTCCTTAACCCTCCTCTCCGCATCCACCTTCACCACGGCCGCCGCCTTGTTCATCGAAATCGCCGCTATTCTCGCCGCCGCCAGAAAAACCTTCGCCGCCCTCTCATCAAGAACCTGCTCTTCAACTACACCCTTCTTCGAATCCAAGCAATCCCCACCGTTGTATTGACCCTCGCGACCTTTCTTAGGTCTTCGGAAGTCGAAGAACTTGAAGGAAGGGTTCGAGCATGGAGGGCAGAGGTATGGCGATTTGGGCACGTTGGGGGGACGCACGTGGAGTGAGAGAGAGAGGAGCACTTGAAGCACGTGAGGGTCTTGCTGCCACCATTGTTAATGGAGGTCGAAGGAAGAGGGATGGCATCGTGGAGAGAGAAACAGGTGGGGCAAAATAACGTCGGATGCAGCTTGAGAACGCACGAGGTGCAGAGTTTGCGGTAGAGACCTCGGAGTCGGACGTTGTGGAGGATCCATCGGTCGTCGGAGCAGCAATGGCCGCACACCGTTGCGATGGCGCCGGCGGCGGAGGGCGGCGGATGTGGTGGGGGAGGATTCTGGGTCATTTCGACGGCATTTGATGGGGGAGAAGGGTCTCCGACGACGGGGTTTAGGGTTGGGAGAGAGAAATGTGGTGGTTTAGGGTTAGGGTTTTCCGGGGAGAGGGAAGATGAGGGAAATTAGGGTTTTGGTTTTGAGGATGAGGAGAGAGACGATGGCAAGGGCGAAAGGGCAAGCGGAGTAGGAATTCCACTGGTAATTTTGGGGTGAAATGGACCAAACGATGTCGTTGTTTGTTTGTATGTAATTTTAAATCTATCAAATTCATCTTAAATGTGTAACATCAAACCGTATCAAATCAAATGGAAACTTTTTCAACAATAGGAACGTAAATTATAGATGCATTAATATATTTCAGATTCTGAAAACAATACCAAATCAAATTAATTTGAACCTTTTTCAATGGTAAAAAGTTATTTCAATTGCATATAAATTTTTGTTTGCTTAAAAATTTCTGACTTCAATGCTATGATTGAAGTTAAATTTTATATTTTTGTATTAAATATAAGAAATAAGAGTTTGAATAAAATTTGGGTATTTTATTAGTAATTTTACACTCTTCACACAAGTATTTTTTTAAAAAAAATTGAACTACTTATCCTCAATCAAGCCAAAGTGAGCCGAGCCTTGCTAAGCTCGACTCGGGTCAGGATCGGTTTAATTGGAGCCTAACCCGAGCCGAGCTCGAGCGCTCGACAAGCCGGCTCGCTTACACCCTATCCTTATGAGAATTATGTGTGAAGTTTTGCTTGTTTATCTTTTATAAATTACTAAGTATTTAGGGGTGGTGATCTAATCCAAAGGAAACCGTTAGTAACAACTCATTTAAGCTATAACGAAAATAGACGGTAAGGGCCTTGCAAACCAACTAATCCAAAGAGACCCAAAAAAAAAAAAAAAAAAAAGGAAGGGAGACACCTCGAAAACATTAT
This sequence comes from Talinum fruticosum, assembly GCA_021018815.1. Taxonomy (NCBI): domain Eukaryota; kingdom Viridiplantae; phylum Streptophyta; class Magnoliopsida; order Caryophyllales; family Talinaceae; genus Talinum; species Talinum fruticosum. Next base: position 9,924,869 of record JAITYX010000010.1, on the reverse strand, counting down.
GTTCGGAATTGGGGGTAGTTTTGTTTTGGAGTTAAAAAATTAAGTGATAAGAAAGTAGGTTGGCTTTCTTTCAGTCTTTATAGATGATCTTTTTAGGCAATTAGATAAAGCACATAAAGCATTGGAAGAAATTATTAGTAATTTTCATTCCATATAAAAGGAAATATTAGTGACTATATATCACCTACTATGTAGTTTCAAAGACCGCGTATAACGATTGGTATAGACAATATTGAACAATGACTTCAAACATTTTGTTTTTTTTTTTTGTTTGGAGAATGTGTAAAGAGAAAAATACAGCAAACTCTAGGCAACCTTTCTTATAAGGGTTCTACCTAAAGTATAATTTGTCGGAATCAAAGAGATGAGAGAGGATGGACAATATCCCTAGATGGATGGCATTGATAACTTTATGCCCTTATCGTGCAAGCAAACTCTACCGCACAATTTGTTTCTCTAAATATATAATTGATAGTACAATTCCTAAAATAAGACATCAAGCAAGTAATGTCTTTGATGATAAAGTCAATTTATCAAGGTGAATTGTTGTTGCTTTTAATAGCCCCGATGATGACCTTATTATCCCCTTAATATGAAGTAAATTAATGACTTCAAATATAATACTTTAAACTATATTAGTCTTTTATAATTATACGAGAGTTTGATAGTTGTGAATTTTTTAAAAAAAAGAAGACAAGTGACGTACATAAACAAAATGGGACAAGATAACTAATATGACATTTTATAGGTAACATAAACTATATAATACACCTCCTCATTTTCGAAGACATCCTAGTATTTGTTGTGACTTTTTACTTAAAAAATAAAAAAATTTGTAAAAAATTCCTGTTTAAGTTGTTCCAGAACCTTAACCTTTTTCTATTGTTGAACACAAACGTACTTTAGATTGGATTTAAAGTAGATTTGTGTTTCGCAACAAAAAGACAATTTTGTTTTGACGAGTATATTACTTGTGAATTGACAGAGTTAGCGGAATCAAAAAGCTATGGATGAACTCAAAATCCAACCTTTTTCAAACACTAGGGTTATACTCTTGTTATGCAATAATATTAATTAATTTTTTAATAATATAATTTTTTTTATTTTTAATTAATTTATAACAATAAAAATTAATCATAATTTTTTAATATACTTTTTATTCTTAATGTCCATTATATTTAATATTAATGTGAATAGTTTCAACATTAAATTGAATTAAAATTACATCCTATATGGTATCATACATAGCATCTTATGTTAGTTCAACTCAACTTTTAATATATATATATATATATATATGATGATGATAGTGATTTAGGAGTCCCGTGTTGAAGGGCTCTTGGGCAATGGATCAAAGGTATACCATGCTTTTATGAATTTAGAATCAAGCATAATTTAGAATCAAGCAAGACATATGCTAAAACGAGTCTATGGGCTTGACTTCCATAGCCTTTAAACTTCACAAATATTTGTTTTAGTCATTGAATTGATTTTTTTTTCAATCATGTCATTAATTATCTGAAATATTCAAATATGTCCTAGTTGTAACCGATTTGTGCCCCTGTGACATATAACAAAAAAGGAGGAAAAGGTCATAAACGGGTTACAATCGGTAAGTTGTGGATTCTAAAGACATATTTCAATGTTTTTAGATCATCAATGCAAAATTTACTCCCTTTCATATATTCTCTTCGTCTTTAAATGACTCGACCTCTTTGACTTATTTGTGGTCAATTTTAATAAACTTTGACTATAAATTAAAAAAAAGATTAATTTGACATTTTGACGAATTGCGACCAAAATATTAGGTCAAAAGTTTCTAAAATAATTTTCAGTAACGTAATTTTTTGTTTAATTTGTGAGAAAATAATAGTCTAACTAATTTTTATTGACTAAAAAAAGTCAAAATGGACACTCATTTAAACACGTACGGAGTATAATAATGCTCAACCCATATTCCTCACGCCATAGACTCTTTACCTGCCTAAGCTCAAGAGGTGGCCTGATTTGGCAAGGGAAAGGATAAAAGAACGGGTTTTGTTAGGGGGTAGACCTATAAATTCGGGCTGGCGGGATAAATATGGGTCGGGTGTATTCGGGGTTCGGGTAAAATACGGGTTAGGTATATTTTGAGTTTGGATAAAATACGGACGGTCATATATCGAGTTATACCGGTTTCGGGTCAACCCAACAGATCATGAACGTCTTTTTATCGGTTATTTTTCTTTGTTTAATTATAACAATTCAACATATTTTTGCTTGAAATTGCCCATAATTTAAGGAAAGAGTATAGTATTTGTATTTTCGTTAAAAATATCAAAAAATATTCAAAAATTTCATTATAATATTTATGTGAAGACCCCATTGAGTCGAACAGTTTGACCGTTAAACCCGTTTAAATAAGGCTAACAATGGGTTGAATAATAATAACTTGTTATGTTAATGATTCGTTTAAGATTTTGATTTTTTTCAGCTTTTCTATTATAACTAGGAGATTTATATGCATATTTACTCGCATTTTAAAACAGATCGAAAAAGGGTTGACATGCTCAACGAGTCCCATTTTGTTCGAGTAGGAAAATTTTGACTTTGTTTGAACTCGACCCATTAACCATCCTAGGCATTATGGTTTAAGTACGGTTAAAATAGTTTTAAATAAATGAGAATTAGAGATTTATAATAAACTAAAATTTATTTTAATTAAAATATCAAAATTTTACATCATTATGATAATCTTATTTCTAAAAATATATTATTTAAGAAATGGGGTAGGTATATTTATTTCACCAAAAATACAACAATATAACTTGTGCATTTTTAATATTTTAATATATCACACCATTTGAATCCATACATATTTTATTGAAATTAACTATGTATAATTTTTGTATATCATATTTTTTATAAGAAAGAAGTTAAGATATGAAATAGTATTAGTGTTCGTTTGTAAAAATGATTGTGATAAATATGTAAAGTCGCTCCAAATGATGTGATATAATAAATAACTAGTACTAACAAAGTGATAAAATAACATAAAATCATATAATGATATAAACATTCAATCAACAAGTCACAAAACTAAAATTGTTGTTTTTATAACCTTGACCCAACGGGTCAAATGGGTTGTGGTCGGATTTGGCCCAATAATTTACTGATTTTTCGGGGTTAGGTTTTTTCGGGTTCGGATTGAAAAAATCATGACCAAAATTTAGAATTTTCGGTCGGATTCGAGTCGGGCAGTTTTTGTCAAGTCTAGTTAGGGAAAAACAAAACAATCGGGTGCTCAATCCCAAACTCGGATTCGGTTTAGACTCGGCGAGTTCGGACTTGCACTCTGTTGAATTGGGTTTGAGACCTGTTTCAACTCTTTAGTGAGTACCTGGTCCATATTTTTTTAAAACTATATTATACATAATTTATTCTTATCAACAGCAACCCCGATTGATTTCATTTTTTTAGCCCCCTCTTAGTTTAGAGTCACTGCTTGCTCTCTCTTCTTTACTCTCTCGGAGCATCTCCAAGTGGGTGAGTCTGCTTTTAGGCTCACCCAGTGGGAGCCCACATTGACACATCAGCAAATGGTATACTTTTTCTATCTCCTAAATCCTTACTTCCACAATACAAGGCTCACCAACAAGGCTCCCATATTTAAATAATATTTATGCAACCTACTCATCAACATATTTAATTATTTTCATATCTTATATTTTGCATTATTATTTATTTTTATAATATATAAAAAAATTATTTGGCACACTATGAAGATTGAATTAATTAATTTAGGTTATGAATTTTTTTTTGATACGAAGGTTATGAAAATTTTTTAAACAAGTGATGTAATTATATTTAAAATTAAATTAAATAAAAAAGATACTTGTAAAATTGATAGGTATTTATGGAGTAAAAATACCAAAAAATATATAAAAGTAACTGTTTTAAAAAATTAATATTATAAAAAAATTTAACGAGACCAAAAAAAAATTACAACAACTAAACACAGACTTCCAAATTAATTTTCCATCCACTCTTACTAATTAATTAGGCCCAATTCTCCATCTTCAAAATTAATTATCCAACCCCCAATTAATTACAACCCTAATTTTCCAAGTCGAGTCCATTTTTCGAGCCCGCTCCACCGGTCGAACTTGCCACGTCAGCCACGGGCGTCCACTTCCCGAGCTCCGCGAGCACGAGCCAACGCGCGCTCCTTGGGAAACAGCGCGCTGCTTGTGGGACGTCGCGCCTCGGGCGGCGCGCCACATCGAGCGCGCTTCCCGGACGCTCCTTGCGCTGCTAAAGATCTCACTTGTTGCTGGCACTTCGACGGAGCTACCGCCACTTACTCGCCCTCGTTGTCACTCAAGTCTCACCTTCTTAGTTAGCCTCAATATTCGAACTTCTCAATCTATTCTCTCGCTCTCTCACTCGCTATCATGTCACCTTTCTCCGGCGCTTCTCTCGGATATCTCGCCGACAATCCTCATTGTCACTCAAACTTACTCATCTCGTTGTCTCTCTCTCTCTCAAGTTGTGAAGCGGAAAGTCACGAAACTCCAGGTTATGAAACCAACCGAGTATTCGATCCCGAACCTAGTTCCCACCGATTTTGGGACTAATTCCACAATTGAGGATCCGCATCGGTTCCATATTTTAAGATACAATTCTAACCGGGTTCGGGATCGGATCCACCAACTAGGACTCGGATACTCGGTTATGCTCAGCCTTAGTTTTTGTGGCATACGAAATGTAACAATCTTCTATGACTTCCCAAGAGCAAAGATTTTTAAAAACACTTGACCGGAAAGTTCTTCAAGAAGAAATAAACACTCTAGATTCGAGAATTTGAGGACTTCAAAATTCTCAATCGTTGTAAATGACTAAATCCTATCAACTACAGTGAAATTGGGACCAATTTAGGGCACGTTTGAATTGACATATATATTAACATTTATTTATGTTTTTTGTTTGGTTCTACTCATTTCCACTATAACAACTCATTTCATCTATAATAGTTATTTTTACTCATTTCTATCCGTTTCAACTCATTTCAACTCGTTTATACTCATTTCTACTATAATAATTATTTATGCTGATTTTATCGTCCATTTCGAACAGGCCATTTATGGGCTAACCTCATGATGCCAAAAAAACCCAATTCTGTGTGTTAACTTAACCGATAAAGTCTCTAAAGTTTAGTACTCTACATATACTTTAGTTAAATCAAATTTGCATCATACTTTAAGCCTCCTTTTACACCCAAAATGGAAAAAAACGATCCAATTAGGTCATCGTTGGGCTGGCTCTATGCTACCATGAATACTCTTCTTCAAAGGCCGGAAATGGCAAGCAAGTTGATGAGAGAAGCTGCAGCTGCCATAGATACAAGGACGTGTTGAGGGAGGCAATGTACTCAAGTATGGAAACCTAAAGGTGGTACAAAGATTTTACGGTGACATTCAGACCAGTTATTTCCATCAGATCATACAGGCCAAACAAATCATATATACATACAAGCCCTTCACTGATGAGATGAGAAAAGGTCTAACAAAATTCATATGAACCCTAGTTTTAATGTAAAAAGCTTGTGTTGACCTCCTATCACTTCTGTCAATCCACATTCCGTAAAAATGACAGTGCTTCAGTGCTCAACTTCTGCTGGAGATCACAAATCAATCCTGATGAAATGAGAAAAAACTATTACAGTTAGCCAATTAGATGAAATTCAGTTACCAGGCTTCAATGAAATCACAGGTATCAAACTGCAACACATCAAGTACTAATGAAAACAACGCACCACTCAGGATGGATCGCTGAAGCAGATATGAGAAAACATAAACGTATGCAAACTTACCAAAGAAAAGCAAGCTGTTTCATACAGGAAAGTAGGATTCATGTACATGGAGCATTGACACATGCTAGCTTCTATAAGAAAAATCTTCATTAAGTCCCATTGGTTCATTACACAAACTCAACCAGATAGAGTTCAGAAGTTCCAGTATATAACTAATTAAAGTTCATTGAATATCAATAAAGAAGGAAGTTAAAAAGGGAAATGAAAAAGAGGCTAAAGATACCGAAACAAGAACCTGAACAAACAAGTCCTGGATTTGCAACGAGCTAATAGGCCACAGCTTAGTAAACAAGCATCGGCTCCATTCACTAGTTCCCAAAAAATAAAAAACAAAGAGAAACAGAGAGGGGGATGAAAGAAAGAGAGGAGGTACAAGCAAGTACACAAAAAGGGAGGGTTCAAGCCATTGATAAAAAACAGTTGCATTTTTCAGGATAGCAGCCGCAGGCTTATCAACCAAAACATAGTCCAAATAGATAGCAGTCCTTAAACCTTATTATCTAAGCTCAATTTATATCACAAAGTGATTCAATTACTCAAACGCCGTTCCTAGTCAGCATAATATCAAGAGGTTCAAGGTACCCATGTCCATTGACTAGTCATGCAATAGGTTCCTGTAATCTGTGTAAGTTATAGTTAAAAGTGCAATTACATTCGTCAACGGCAAAAGCAAACCAACCAAATAAATGCCTTTAGCACTTAGACAATGCATTCAAACAAGGCCAGCACTGGTCCAAAAGATTAGCATGTTCAAGAATGCTATACAAATGAATGCAGCATTGGCAGTAATGTTCTTCAAGATAAGAGAAGACAAGCAAAGAAAGATATGCAGATTACAAATACTATTAATCTGCTAAAGAATTTTGCTTACCGCTTTTATTCTGGTAAAAATTCTTTGCAAGTTGATTTATTGTGTCCCATGCCTCTGCATCTACTGCACTGCAGCTGACGTTTGACAACTTCCTGAGAACCAAACCTCTTTTTGTGGGCCGGCCTGGTGGCCGACGTGTAGGAGGAGGTGTAACTGTTACTGCACCCTGAGAAGAATCATTCTGCACAGGCCGGTTAACGGTTGGCAGAGGATGAAGCGTCTCAGAGTACGTTAACCTGTAGCTCTCAACCGTGAAATAGCGGGAACAATATTCATATGGGCTCCGCCCAATGCAGCCAATGACAGCTAAAGCATGACAGCAAGGAAGACCTGTTAACTGCCAGCCTTTGCAGCTACAATCCCACTGATCGATATCTACTATTTCTATGGTGTCTCCACGTACTTCAAAGGTACTGCCAGCCGATAGTAGAACTTGAAGGGAACGAACTTTCAAGCTTTCCTTCTCGAGTTTGTCTTCCATCGATGGGGTTAGCCTTCCTAACCATTGGTCTGAGTCTGATCGCCGTGCATAAATCAATTCCATTATCTTTGCCCGGATAACATCAACCATATGTGTTATGGGCAATTCATGTGCATCTGATGCCCAGCTATAAAAAATATCACCAAAGTTTGATGTCAGATGATTATACCTCGCTCCTCTAAAGAAAGCATTGGCCCAATGCTCAGGTTCACTCTGCATGACCCAGTTGTATGCTTCTACAGAGATGCTTTTAATGTTATCAACGTATCTCTGGAAACCCTCAAGCCTCAGAGCATAAGCAGCAGCATACAAATCTTCAATCAAGAGACGCTTCACCTCATGAGAAAACTGCCCTTTCAAGTCTTTGATAAGATGCTCTGTAAGGTAACGTAAGCAATAACTATGGTAAGATTCCTCATATATTTCAGCAATTGAGTCCTTCAAACCCTTCTGCCTATCAGCAACGAAGGTTATTGAGCCGGATATCTGCATTGCAGATTTCAGCTGAAATAAAAACCAACGCCAGTTTTCGTCAGTTTCTGCGTCAACCACAGCAAAAGCAACAGGGAAGACACCATCATCCCCATCTGCAGCATTTGCAGCTAGCAGTGTACCTTGGTATTTTGACTTCAGAGCTATACCATCAAGAAAAAGCAAAGGCCGGCAACTATGTCGGAACCCATACAATGAGGCATGGAACGAGACAAAAGACGGTGAAAACTAGAATCATCCTTGGTTGTAAAAGTAGCTAGGCTTCCAGGATTTGATTCCATTATCTTCTCACAGAAAACAGGTAGCTGACTATATGCCTCTTTGTAAGAACCCTGCAACTGTTCCTTTGCAATTTCCTTTCCACGCCAAGCTTGGAAGTAGTTCAATTGAATTCCATATTCCTGCTTAATATCATTGACAATATCCTTGGGCTTGTAACTTGGGAACAATTTTAACTTCTCCTTTATAATACCCGCAACCCAGCTCCTCGTCGCTTGGTAACCTGAAGTGTGAACGGCCCCTTCACAAGTATGTGTTGGATTCATTTTCTTTATGCAAATTAATTGAGTAGTTGACAACCTTGAAGCATGGATTCTCCATGGACAGCCTTCTTCTTTGCATTTAACGGTCACACGATGACTATCATTCTTCTTATATCTAAATGCAAATTGATTAGCAAGGGAAAATTTACGTAACGCTTCACGAAACTCTGTTACACTGTTAAATCTTTGACCGACACCTGTGATGTTGTTTTGCCATTGTTGAGCAGCTTTCACAAGTTTCTCATCACTGGAGCTGCTGAGCGGGAGCATAGGGGCAATTTCATTTGGCATAGCATCATCATGGGCATCGACATTGGCAATATCAAGTGGAGCAACAAAATGCATATCGCCAGGATGGTTAGTATCCTCCACCACATCAAGAGTGGCATCAATTGGAATCACTGCCTCAGACAAAGTAGTTCTGCTAGACCTATACATTGCAGCCACAAAGTTTCATGTCCAAAAGCCCAAATAACATAGGCCAAGCACAAACAGTCAAATACCATAGGCTAAGCAGCGAGGTAAATACCTACTGGCTGGCATGTTAGAGACTTCAGGGGTCACAACTTCTTCCATCATGACATAAATATCAACTGTGGCACAATTGTCATGGAACTTAATCATGCGTGTCAAGTCCTTGTCATTAGAAATCGTAATGAGAGTCTTCTTGTTCCCAGGAAGAAAGTACTTCATAGACACGGTGTTTGTGCTCCAATTAAACACCTCAGCAACCTCCATCTTGAAAGCACTGAACTTCATCTCATCATCGATATCAATAGCATGAGCATCTCCACCTTTATAGGTCATTAAACCATCATTATCTGTCTCAAACTGCCCTCCAGATTGACATATAGCAATTATTTTCTTCCCAGCCATGTCTAGTCCAGGGGAACAAACAATGCAAATTAATTCAATTGTGCATTGCAAAAAGGACTCATTTCAAGAGACACAGTTCCAAGCACAAGAACAGAACACACATTATGCTTCCCATCTCAGAAAACCAAAACCCAGAATCCAAATCAACCTCACTAAGCAATAAAAATCCAAACCCAATCCCCCAACTCCCAAATAACCACCAAATCAACAACAATTGTACAGCAAAAGAGCAACTGGTCACTGGAAAATCAGATGAAATATGGGCACACAGATATCATAAAACATAAAAACCAATAAAATTACCCCAAATCAGGATTAATCCTTACATAAACACAGTTCCACAACATCAATTTCACAGACCCAATACAAATTGAGCAAACACAATAACAATTATGAAGATGGGCATTGAAAATCAAGAGGAAAAAGAGAAGCAAACAAGAAAAAGAGAGAGATTGTACCTCGAATTTAGCAGTAGGGGGTGGAGCAGGGTGGACGAATGATGGATTTCGTGTGGGAATTTTGTGAGGAGTGGAAGAAGGCGCAGAAAGGTTGGTGTTGTCCGCATACGTCCAAATGCAGACCGACGGAGCCACGCGAGAGAAACGTGAGTGAGGAGAGGAGAGAGGGAGAGAATTGGATTTGGATTTAGGCGAAGAGAAGACCACTCACGAGTTACCGAGTTGGAAACCCAACTGGGTTCCGAGTTGACACGTGATTAATGGATTTTGTGGTCTGGTGAGGTGAGTTAAGTCTTGATTAATGATATGAGATGACAAAATATTCATCTGAATTATCATGAATTTTGTCTCCAAATCCCCAAATCTTAACGCAACCCGAGAAGGAAGGACCCATGAAAGGGTTAAAAAAATCGATATAGATTGTGTTTGAACCTTTTCCTCTAATAATAATTTCCTATAGGTTAAATTAGTTGAAGATTTTTCTATGGTAAATTCTAAGATTTTTGATAAATGTGTTTTTGAAGAATAAAGCATGGTAAATTTTTACATTGCATAAAATAATTAGTAATTTTATTATTCAAAAAAGAGGAATTGACATTAACTCTATTGTATTCCAGGAAGAAAAAGTTAAAAGAATATGTTTTTCTTATACACAGTACATGATATTAATAATGGAAGTTTCTCCAATGAAAGCTTGAATTAAAATAAAGTGATATAAAACACGTATTTACATGCATATTTGTTTAAATATAAAATAATACAACCAATAAAGTGTTAGTTGAAGTGTAGCGAGTCTCATCTCGATAAAGAGGTGAACACTATTAGAAAAAATTATGCAAATAATTTTATTATTGTATTATCTTTTTAGATATTATTGTTATCTCTTCCTTGATTCTAACTTGTTTTCTCTTCCTTAATTCTAGCATGGATTTAGGATTGTATTTTGTATAAGTATATTGTTCATCATTAATGAAATCCTACGAGATTATTTTCTATCATGGTATCGGAGCCCTAACGATCCTCTCCCACCTTACTTTGCTTCTCCTCTCGACATCCTCCCTTCTTCTCGGCAGTCCACCTCCTCGGCCTCCCTCCCTTCTTCCCTTATCAATGGCTCCTCCTACCTTTCACTCTGCCCTTGCCGTCAATAACATCAAACATCTCGATTACCCTTGAAATTTAAAAAGTGCAATACTCTTCTTGGGTCGAACTATTCAAGATTCAATGTCGGGTCTACCAAGTTCTTGACCATATCCTCCCCCTTCATCCAATACCGATTCGACACCTTCCTTCCCAGATTCCGACACTCGCTGAAACTAATGTAGTTGATCCCAATTTATGGTCTCGTCTTGATGCCATCGTCCTTCAATGGATTTATGGCACTATCTCTAATGAGTTTCTCACCACCATTATTAAACCCAATGTTACCGCTCACCGCACTCGGGAATGTTTAGCAAATATCTTTCAAGACAACAAATCTTCCCGAGCCTTCTACTTGGAAAATCAATTCAATCAAGTTTGTCTTGACAATTTTTCCAATATCTTGCCTACTATTAGGAACCGAAAATGATTGCTAGTCAACTCTCAAATGTTGATGTTCCGATCTCCCAACAACGGCTTGATTTACAATCGATTGCGGGGTTGAACGACAATTATGACAAGATGTGCCACCCTTCTCCAACAAACTACTCCTCTTCCCACCTTCTACAAAGCCCGGTCTCGGCTCATTCTTGAAGAAACCCGCAAAGCTAAACAACTTTCGGTCGCGGCCAACCTATCCAATGCAGTCCTCCTCACCACCGCACTCTGCTGCCGTGACCCACTTCTCTCCTCCCAACGCTGTTTCGTCGCTACCCACTACAGCTCTCAACCCGAGTCCACACCACGACAACTACCGTGGATGTGGCTGCGGTGGCCACCGGCAAACTTCTCCGACATCCTTTCAGCCCCGTGGTTGGCCACCGCAGCCCCAATGGTTGTTCCCTCATCATGGGCTGCCTGGCGCCAATAGGCCGCATCTCCCTATCCCTAGCCCACTCGCAGCTGCTCCTCGGCCCATCTCCAGCCAACCCAGGATATTAGGTCGGCAACGGCGAGCTCACATGGCCTAAACTCCCACCGACATTGACGCCGCTCTTCACACCATGACTCTTGTTGTCCCGGATGAAAATTGGTATATGGATATTGGTGTCTCTTCACATATGACGATCTCCCTGACTACTCTGTCATCTTATTTTAGTACGAGCAAAAATCATAATATTATTGTCGGTAATGGTAATGAAATTCCTGTCCATGGTTTAGGTAAAGCATACCTTCCTTCCCCACACCCTCCCTCGCCTTAAACAATGTCCTTTATGCCCCTAACCTTATTAAAAATTTGATCTCCGTTCGTCGTTTTACTACCGACAATAATGTGTCCGTTGAATTTGATCCGTTTGGCTTTTCCGTGAAGGACTTTATGATGGGGACAATTCTTATGAGGTGTGATAGTACCAGGGACCTCTATTCTCTTCCGCCCACTTCTCATGCTGTTTTGCTCTAGTTCATCTACCTTTGCAATCTGTTTCTCCTAATATTTGGCATAGTCGTTTAGGTCATCCGAGAGCACACGTGTTAAACTCCCTTAGGAATAAAAACTTTATAGATTGCAAGAATTTCCCCCACCCACAGTTTGTCAATCTTGTATTTTTGGTAAACATATCAAGTTGCCATTTTACCCCTCTTTCAATTATACTTCCATGCCTTTTGATATTATTCATAGTGATTTGTGGACATCCCCAATTTTAAGTTCTCGCTGGTCACAAATATTATTTGGTATTATTGGATGACTATACAAATTTTCTTTGGACTTTTCCTATTGGCCACAAATCTCATGTCTACTCTATCTTTCAAAATTTTAGTTCTTTTATCAACACTCAATTCAATGCCAACATCAAAAACTTTCAATGTGATAATCAGCATGAATTTGATAATAGTTTGTTCAAATTATTTTGCAACACTAATGGCATGACCTTCTGCTTCTCTTCCTCCCGTACTTCCCAACAAAATGGCAAAGATGAACGAAAGATTCGTACTATAAATAATATGATTCGTAATCTTCTCGCTCATGTTTCTCTTCCTCCCTCTTTTTGGCATCATGCTCTTCAAATGACAACTTACCTTCTCAATATTCTTCCTCACAAACTTCTAAATCGGTTCTCTCCCACTCAACTTCTTTACCATCATGACCCATCCTATACTCATCTTCGTGTCTTTAGTTGTCTATGTTATCCTCTTTTCCCTCTACTTCCATAAACAAACTACAACCAAGGTCTACTCGTATTTTCTTGGGTTATCCACAAAATCATCGTGGCTACAAGTGTTTTGATATAACCTCCAGCAAGATTCTAATTTCTCGTCACATTATTTTTGATGAGTCTCAATTCCTTGACTCCAAAATCAACTCCCCTTCTCCTTATTCTTATGATTTTCTCAATTCCGGGCTCAGCCCCATTATTTTTCAGCAATGGCTACATCCTTCATCTCGTGCCCCAACTTCCTCCTCTACCGATTCTGCAGTCCTCGGTTATTGTCAATTTGCGCCTCTTAGTCCGACGCATTTTTTGCCTCGCCCATCTAGCCCAATCCCTTCTCCCTCACTCACTCGGGTCCGCTATCGCCTGGGCCTAGCTGCAACCAGCCTAAAACCAACCGCAAACCTCTCTCCTTCACTCACATGCGTCCGCCACTTGCCTAGGCCTAGCCGGTCCAATTCTCACACCCTTCCGCCTCCATCACTGCCCGGGCCCATCTCTCCCCGATCAGCCTCGTTTTCCCTCTCCGCGGCCCGCTTTGCCCAACCTACCTGTGTTTGCTTTCTCTCCGCCCAATCCGACCAACCCAATCCACATTCTTCTTAGCCTTCTTAAACCATGACCACAAGGAGCATGCATGGCATCTTCAAGCCCAAACGACCTATCAACCTTTTTACCTCCTCATCACTTTCCCATCTACCCAAGTAACCCTAAGGATGCTTTATCCGACCCGAATTGGAAACAAGCTATGACCGATGAATTTGATACTCTTATTAAAAATAAGACTTGGGAGTTAGTACCCCACCCCTCTAATGTGAATGTGATTCGGTCTATGTAGATTTTTCATCACAAAAAGAATTCGATGGTTCTTTTGAGAGACACAAAACCCGACTTGTTGGTGATGGCGAGTCACTAAAAATTGGAGTTAATTGCATTGAAACTTTTAGCCTAGTGGTCTAACCAGCCACCATCCGGACAATCCTCGGCATTACTCTCTCAAACTCATGGCCCATTCATCACCTGAATGTTAAAAATGCTTTTCTACATAGGAATCTCTGTAAAGCTGTCTACATGCATCAAGCGCTTGGTTTTGTGACTCCAACTACCCCGACCATGTCTCGCTTACTCAAGAAGTCACTATATGGTCTCAAGCAAGCTCCTGGGTCGGGTATCGGCGTTTTGCGATTATGTCTCCACCATTGGCTTCTTCCACGAGTAAGTTTGATCATTCTCTCTTCATTTACCGAAGGATTCGGACATGGCTTACATCCTTCTATATGTGGACGACATCATCCTTACCACCTCTTATGACTCCCTTCATAGGCATATCATGACACTACTCGGTTCCGAGTTTTCCATGAAGGATTTGGGCCCATTAAGCTATTTTTTAAGCATTGTTGTCACTCAAGCATGCAAATGGTCTTTTCCTTAGCCAAAAGGAGTATGCCGAAGACATGCTTAACCGAGCTCGCATGGCCTCTTGTAAACCTCGCTCTCACATTGGTCAACACCAAAGGAAAATTTCCTGCTTCCATAGATTCTTCCTACCCGGATCCTAAACTTTATCGCAGTCTCGCTGGTGCTCTCCAATATCTCACTTTTACTAGGCTCGACATCTCTTATGTTGTGCAACAAGTTTGTCTTTACATGCACAATTTCATGCAAGCTCACATGACCTCCCTCAAATGCATATTGTGATACATTCAGGGTACTCTTGCTTTTGGCCTTCACCTATATCGCTCCTCTTTATCGGGACTTCGGTCATACATCGATGCTAATTAGGGTAGGTGTCCTGATACTCGGTGTTCGATATCCGGCTACTGTGTCTTTTTAGATGACAACCCCATATCTTGGTCCTCAAAGAGCCAACCTACTTTGTCCCGATCTAGTGCCGAGGTCGAATATCGAGGTGTTGCAAATGTGGTTGCTGAATCCTGCCGGCTTCGCAATCTCTTTCTTGAGCTTCATTGTCCCATCTCTAAAGCTACTTTGATCTATTGTGACAATGTTAGTGTTATCTACCTTTCGGCAATCCCGTCCAACATCGGCGCAGTAAACACATTGAAAATGGGCATACACTTCGTCGGAGAAAAAGTAGCTCATGGTCAAGTTCGGGTTCTTCATGTTCCTTCTCGTACCAAGTTGTTGATATTTTTAATCAAGGGACTCCCACGTGTTTTATTCACTTATTTCAGAACGACCTCACCGTTCGGCAGCCTCCCGCTTAGATTACTGGGTGTATTAGATAAAATTATGTAAATAATTTTATTGTTGTATTATCCTTTTAAATATTATTGTTATCTCTTCCTTGTTTCTAGCCCGTTATCTCTTCCTTAGTTCTAGCCTAGATTTAGGATTGTATTTTATATAGGTATATTGTTCATCATTAATGAAACCCTACGGGATTATCTTCTATCAAACACAAATTTGAATTCCCATAAACACACTTGTTGAGAGAAAAAGTAGCTCATGGTCAAGTTCGGGTTATTCATGTTCCTTCTCGGTACCAAATTGCCGATATTTTTACCAAGGGACTTCCACGTGTTCTATTCACTAATTTTAGGGACAGTCTCGGCGTTCGACAACCTCCCGCTTAGACTCGTAGGGTGTATTAGATAAAATTATGTAAATAATTTTATTATTGTATTATCCTTTTAGATATTATTGTTATCTCTTCCTTGATTTCCTATTATCTCTTCCTTGATTCTAGCCTGGATTTAGGATTGTATTTTGTATAAGTATATTGTTCATCATTAATGAAACCCTGTAGGATTATATTCTATCAAACACAAATTCGAATTCCCAAGAACACACTTGTTGAGAGGGCTTTCACATTAAATACTTACAACCCTTAATCAAACAAAAACTAAATAAAAAATAATACAAAAACTACGCTGAGTTAACTCAAGTTCTTAGGCAACTATTTTGTAGACCCAATGTTCTCAAAAATGATTTTAAAATACCTTAAATTATATGATAAACTATATTTAAGGCTCAATTCCGACCCGGAGGAGGTGTAAAATATCTATAATACCCATACTTTCTCTCTCTCTCTCTCTCTCTCTCTCTCTCTCTCTCACACACACACACACACACACACACATATATATATATATATATATATACACCTCTCTACTCTAGCCTCACCGACTTTTCTCTCGTCTCTCGATGGCCCCTTGCTCTCTCTATTCATCTTCTCTGCTTTTTCTTCTTCCCTCTCTCGTCTCTTGCTCTCTCTGTTTCTCTCGTTCTCTCGCCCTTTGTCTCATTCTCGGTCTCCATCTTCACTCTTCTCTCTATGTCCCCCGTCACTCACCGTTTTTGCTTTTCCTCTCTTTGTCATTGCTAGCACTCGCCCCTCTCGGCTTCGCCACTTTGTTCTCCTTCTCTCCCTTTTTGTTTCTCTCGCTCACCGCAGCGCCTCTCCCCGACCGAAAACACTAGCCGAGGCAAACCCAAACTCCTAGAATTGGCCGGACTTGAGAGGAAATTGCAGATTCGCATCGAGTTGATTGGATGATTAAAGGGATATTTGGGTTGGGAATTGGAACTTCGGTATGGTTAAGTCGGAGTCGGGGGTTTCTCGGGTTTCCTCCATTTTAGGTGCTCTCCAATGGTGGAGTTTTTGAGGCCATTGCCATGGGAGACTAGTGTAACACCTAAATTTCTCATATATTTTCTTATAAAACTTAAAAGGAAATTAAAAAAATAGTTAATTTTTCTTCAAGGTAGGTAGATAATTTAGGGTGTTATGCCATATCAAAATTTTCATGTGAAAAGCTGGAAGTCTCTAGAGAGATATGGAGAAGCTCTAGAGAGAGAAAGTGAAAATCTGATATGGCTCCAATTGCTTCCAAACGGAAAAACATCTAGATCTAGATTACTTATCCTCTCATTTCCTTCACTGTCATTCAATCGGACTCGGATGTACAAGGCAAGTTTGCCTTGGTTATCTTCGAAAAACTTGTGAGCCCCTTCGTTCTCTACCTTCTTCTTTCGTTTCACCGATAATCTCTAGATCTACCCATTTCTATGGTGTATGTTTCTACTCGGTGGGTTGGTTTCGTGTTTGACCGATCCTAAAATAGCAGTGTTTATGTAAGATTGACACTTATTTTCGGTGTCTCTTCCGAGCAATTATCGGGTATCCATGCTCGAAGGCCATACCGGCTGGGATTTTGGGTCTTCGAGCCAGATCTGTTGCGAATCGGCGTCTTCGACTCTATGGATTTCTTTATTATGCAATTGCTCATTGATGGATTTCTTAATCGAAGGATTTTTGCCCGCTTTTCGGGTAAGTATCCGATATTTTTTATTATGAACTGGGTTGTGATTTCTCTGTCGAAGAACTTATCATGTCCGTAGTTGTCCGTGGGTGTTGAATTTTGTCCATGGTTTTTGCCCATTAGCCTATTTTCTCGGTTACGTGGTAAGATAGGGTTAGGCGGTGTTTGTCTCCGGCCAATTTTTACTTGTTTATGTTCTAGTTCTTGTGTCACTTGCTCTCGGTCTTGTGGTATGGAATGCTTCATTTTTTTACTCCGGGTTAGGTTATGGCAAATCTTCCCCATCCCCCTATTGGTGATGATTGATAGAGTCTTATCCTGGTTTCTCCTAATTTGCATAAGCTACTTGGTTATATGGTGTTCAATTCTTTAGATTTTTGCTCTCTCTTCATTACTTGTTATTGCCCGTGGTTTGTGTACTGTTGTGACTTTTTCTTACTTGAATTGTATGTCTCGGTTTGCCTATAAAAATTATGGGCTTGCACACCTCCTTGCTCCAACCTCCTCGCTTCCTCTCTTCACCGAACTTAAGTGGCTAATGTCCGAAACCATCCCTCAAACTCCCAATGGTTGTTCACTCCATTCGGACAAAAATTCCCGTGCTGATTCTACTCCCTAACCTACAAATACAAGAGTGTTGGTTGGAAGCACACATCCTCATCCAAGCAACTCTTTTGAACCCCCTTGTCTTCTTTCTCCGACAAGGTTTAAGTTCGGTATGGAGTGTCTTTATGATGGTCAACCTTCCGAAACTAAGTCGCCTTATGGTGTTGACCTCCAGGGAACTAGAGATGATCACTAGAATTCATTAGGCCATGATCCTCCTCCTTAGTTTCTTAACCTTAACTGCAAGGAAGTTTTTGTCCGGTCCCATCTTTTAACAATAATCTAGAATAACTTAGAGCCCTTTGTCTTTTGGGAAACCTTGGGGTGAGCCTCTACCAGTTTCTATTATTAAGGGAAAAACTAAGTTGGACTTGGAAGGTGATTAAGGGGTCCGTTGATTATGTTGATTTAGGGAATGGGTGGGTATTATTCCAATTTTCTAATGTTGATGACAAAAACTTTGTCCGGACTAATATACCTTGGTTTGTTTAGGATCTTAATCCGGTTCTTCGTGAGTGGATTCCGTTTTTTAATCCTTATGCTACCACTATTAAGAGAGTTGATCAATGGATCCGTATCCCAAGACTTCCCGGGAGTTTTGGGATTTTGATACACTTAACATACTCCTTAAACTAGTGGGAGAGGTGATTAAACTTGATCATCACACACTATTAAGATAAAGAGGTAAATTTGCTAGGGTTTGTGTCAACATAGATATTTCTCAGCCTCTTAGGGGTCCATCTCTATAGGTGACTCATCCCAATCTATCCCCCTTACCTATGAGGGCTTGCATGAAGTCTGTGCTATTTGTGGATGTGAGTCTCATTTACTTGATGCTTGCCCAAATGCCCAGATGGAGTCTAAAATCGAAGTGGTTATGGAAAAGTTTGGTAGCAAGGGTTTCTCTGTCTTAGGAAAAGATAATGCTTCTACTACTCAACCTCGCTTCGGTTGCCATTCCTCTTGCTCAAAAATGGATTCGAGTCTCTCCTAAAAAAGGGAAATTTTCTAAACTCGTTAAAGAAAATCTTAATGTTTCGAGGCATCATTTAAACTCTCCCATCATTCCGCTCCCTCAAGTTCTAATCATTCTCATGGTGGTACTGAGGGTTCTTTGCCACTTCAACTCGAAAACAAACCACCTATTTCTTCCACAACTCCTACTAATGAGTATTGCTCTCCACTTGATGATTGTATTCGTCTTATTCGTTGAAGAGATGGATAAAGGCATACTTCCAACCTCACAGTCACCTAATGCTCTTCTTGCTAGCTCTAGTCCTTCGACTACACGTCAAGCTTAGAATTTTGACCCTCTATTGGCTGAACCTATTTCTCCTCTCTCTAATGGTGATTCCGGCATGGATATGGACTTTTTGGAGGAAGGAGAAGGTGAAATTCGAGTCGAAGATTTCTGGAGATGGAAACTTCTGTTGGTGTGGAGGTTTTCGTCGACTCATCTAAGAAACGCAAGCTTAATGAGGATGGGGAAGATTTCTCCTCCCCTCACCCAAAGTGTAGATGAATTTGGGACATGCTAATGACTATTTTTGCTTACCTGACTGGCTTTTGTTAGGTGGAACTTATCCACTTATTGTAACCTACTTAGTGCATCCCATTTTGCTCTAGGTGTGGTTATGTACCCGTTATGGTCGTTAAGGAAGGGTTGTTTCAGCGTGGGAGGTAGGGATTACCGGCTAGTTTTATGTCTAGGCTTATATTTGGTGACTGTTGTATTGGACTTTCGGACTTGTAATGGTATTGGGCTTTATAAAACTACTGTGTTCTTATGTGCTTATTTCAATCTCCTTTGTGTTATTAGTTATTCGGATATTTCCTCCTTGTATCTTATCTTAAATCATTACTTGGTTCTCTTGTTGAAGAAACTCCTTGTACATGAGCAAATTCCATTCTTCTTCTTAGTCGTTGGTCATTTCACTGGGAGTTTGGTCGAGGATAAGGTGATTGGGTTAATTTTTTATTATGACTTTTCACTCATTTGCTTCCTGCTAGGATCTTTTCCTTGGTTTTTTTTTTCTATTGTATTTTCAATTGTTCGGATCGATCGGCATGGGATAACTACTTGCCTCTGTTTCGTAACACCCCAAAACCCACCCTAGGAGTATTACACCGCCGAGTTCCTCAAAGGAACTCCCAAGGCTCTTTCTCGGCATTGATTTGACTGTCTAACTCAACTCAAGGACAATAAGGATGGTTTTCCGAAAGGATTTGAGATTCCCTAAAATTGCGGCAAAGTTCTATTTGTAATATGGACTATCCCATAGGCTAAAAGCCTTAAAACCTGCATGAAAGTCACAATGAAACTCAACGAGCCACAAGCTCGGAGTACAGAGCTCAACGGCCACACGCCGGGTATATTCACAACCACAAAACTTATATTTCAAACTAGTTTACAACCAAGTCATGAACTCAGCAAAAACTAGATTTACAACCACTTGAGATCAAAGTTGCCGGAGAAAGGAAATCTACGGCTTGTCGAAGCTACTAATTCGGTCTCCATACATACCTTAAACTTACCATACATTACTTTCTATTACATAAGAAACCGAGTATATACAACATGTTAAACATGAAATTACATAAACCAACTCCAACTTGCGATCACCATCCAAGTCAAGCATTCCAGTGCAACCGTAT
This sequence comes from Talinum fruticosum, assembly GCA_021018815.1. Lineage (NCBI taxonomy): Eukaryota > Viridiplantae > Streptophyta > Magnoliopsida > Caryophyllales > Talinaceae > Talinum > Talinum fruticosum. The sequence goes on along the minus strand of JAITYX010000010.1, from coordinate 9,904,458 downwards.
CAAGGAGTACCTGCAATCTGGGAGGGAATTTGTGGGGGTGAGTAATAAACCACGGGCTCACCGGAGTCTCATACCCTTAAAATGGAAATTCCTTACACATAATACTCATAATAATGAAATCAACGAAAGCATAATAACATAATACAAATCTATATACCTTCAATGAAATCTCTTGCAACTTAAAGACCAGAATTCTTTTAATCATTCAAAAGCATGATTTCACATTCAAGAACAATTCTTTTCTTCTTTAAACAAAGTGGTGCAACCACCGTTACTTTCTTTCAAATGCTTTCAAACAGAATTTGAATCATTTCTACTCGAATCACTTTTCATAAATCACTTGCAATGAATTTCTTTTGGTGAATCACTTCCTAGGTTGTGGATCCGAACTAGCACTTCGCAATTTCTCATACTTTCTCCGATTTCTCTAGTTTCTCCGGGCGCGACCCCAAATGAAAGGCTCCGGGACCTATCTAGGAAGATTCCAATCGGGCGTCCTGCTACACAAGACCCCTAGCTAGCCACCCCTAGCTAGAATCCTTCCTTGTGCTAAACGATATAGGCAAAGTCGATTCACAATAGTTTCTTTAACACGTTCACTTATCAAGCTTGTTTCAAGCAACATTCTGAAATTAGTTTCACTTCTTGGGAACACGTTTTCGCGCTTAAAAAGCATATATCACAAAATCATATTCAAGTAGCATTCTGCGTAAAACATAGAATTTCTTTCAAAACTAACTTGGAACATCATTCAACATAATCACTTAGCACAATTAATCAAAACTCCTCTCGGACAATCCTCCTCGGCTCTTTTCCGACTATGCCTTTCTAAATCTATGAATTCAACGATATTAATTTCTTTTTCGAGCCACAATAACCACAAGTATTTACCACTTAACTCAAATGTCTTAACTTCTCACAATTTGCCATTTTCACCTTAATTTCTCCTCTTATGCCTTCTCATTACTAATCACACTCTTTCTTGCCCATACTTAGTCATATAACTCTTAAACTCACTTCACTAAATTTCTTTTAGCTCCATTTATCTTCTAGTTCAATTCACTCTCAAGGATTTAGATATGCCTTCAACTCAGTTTACCCTCACGATCACTAGCTCTCCATTTCCCTATCTCATCTGTGTACTAGTCAAGGTGATCTTGCACTTTTGTTTCTATTCTTAACTTGTTATTTTCCAACATAGGCCGTTACCTTCCAACATAAAGAACTTACGAATCTCTTATGGTTTAACTGAAGCATCACTTTATAGTTTAGACCCAAATCACCATTTCTTCATTTCTAACTGCTAATTGAGACCTTTACATTGCTCCTTTGCTCTATGCCACCTAATTCGTTCTAAACTTCCAGCATTCCGACTCAGCCCTAAACAACTACTAAATGCCTTCAAATTTCTAATTCAGCCTAAACAACTCAATCTAATTATCTCATATCCCAGTTCAGTGCTACTACTTCCTGAATTTCTTCTATGTTCCCAGCAAACATTCATCATTCAACATTCACAGCAAATTCATTTAGGTTTCGAAAATACTAATAGTTTAGAGTATAAGACTACCCACCTCGAATTAGAGATTAAAGGTTGCGAATTTCGGTTTAGTCTAGGTCAGTCTCTCGGTTTCCTTCCTCTTCCTCGCCTTCCTGCCCTGCTGCCAGCCCCAGTCTCGGCCCGGTTTCTCCGCGTTCCTCCTTGCCCGCCGCTATCGCCGGCCGTGGTTTCCTCGCTTGTTGGCCGTCGGTTTCCTTCTTCTCGCCCTCGCGCTCGCTCCAATTCTTCCGGTCTCGATTTCGCCTCCTTCGTGCCTCTGTTCCCTTCTTCGCGTTTGCCGGTCGTCTAGCCTTCGTTCGTTGTTCGGTGCACCGGCCTCCAGCCTCTTCTATGGCTCTCTCTCTCTCTCGCTCTGCGTTTTGCTCTCGCCCGACCTTTCTTCTCTCGCTTTCCCCTGCTCCTCCTTCTTTCCTCTGTTTTCCCTCGGCCTCTTTCCTTTCCCCGAGCCTTTCTTCTTTCTTTTCCCATTAATTTTCTCCTTTTTTCCTTTTTGTTGTGGCTGCCTTAGAAAATGCCAGCATACTACCCCTTTACACTAATCTCTCACTGCCTTTACCCACATAATCAATCTCCTTCATTGCCTTTTTTTTTTTTTTTTAACACAGGCTGTCCCGGATTTTAATTACTCGGTCCGAGCAGGGTATCGGGAGGAGATAATATAATCCGCTAATATAATTATAAAAGCGCGTAAAAATAGGAGCCCATGCTAAATAAAATATTTTACGCGTCGATTACTTAATTTAATCGACCTACTTAAAATTCCGGGTCTCACAGTTCTCGTATCAATTGGTCAAACTTTTTTAGGAAGGCAACATCAACCTGCAATTTTCTTCACTCTCCTCTTGCATAATTGGTATAACCTTTATAGGGATTATTTTTGTTTGGGCAATCTGTTATATGGTACTGCTTGGTTTCACTATCTCGTTTCTCATTCCGTCGGTTACGAGACCGGGTTTGTTGCCTTACGTATATTGGCTGTTAGTATATCTTTCACACGGGCCTGCGTAAACTTTAAATCTTTGTTCCGGGTTGAATTAACTCGCCTTTTATATGCATCTAGAATCTATATTTATGACGATATTACTAGTTATGTCGGCATGGACAACTTCGGGATTAAATGCAAGGTGTGGTATGGCTGTTTTATTTAGCTGGTTTGTCATGCCTACTTTCATGTGTATTGAGTGCTTTGTTCTCTGTTTTGTTTTGAAGGTGAGTGTAACTAATTCTCCGAATTGGTTACCAAGGCCATTCTGTCGGAACAATTTTTTACCGGTCCGAGCATGATGGACATTTTGAATGTGCGAAGTAGCCGGTATATTCCCTTATATAATGGTCAGAGATCTGGCTATAATGTTACCTTCCTCAAACTTCCTGAAAACATACATTGTTTTATGGTTGACTTATTTGTACTATGGTGGCAATCTTTACTTGTTTGCGTTGCCCCGTCATCGGGTTGGAAGCCATCTAGTTACTTGCCGACTAGTAAAGGGAAATTGGTCGATGACGATAGATCATGTCGTTCTAAGACCTTTTATAGCTCTCTACCTTTCTCTAACTATTTGGTTCGGGAAGGCTGGATTCAATGGGGTTGTCTCGTTAATGTATCATGCTTATGCAAAGGTTGTCTGTATTGTTTGGTTGGGACATGTTTTACATGTTCTTGCTTCTTTTTCTAGGATTTCGTGAATGTTGTAAAGCTATTATTGATGTTAGTTCACCGGATTTTTAGACTCCCTCATCTTATTTCGATTGTAGCTTTTTCCCTTTTCTAACCATTTGGTCCGAGAATTTTGGCTTCAATTCGGTTGTCTCATTAATGAAACATCTTTATGCAAAGGTTGGATTTTTGTTTTGTTGGGCATATTTAGGTGGGTTAATTTTTCTTGGCTTAGGCAACATATGAGTTTTTATACACATGCTAATTTTTTTCAAGGTGTCTAATTTTTACGTGAATGAAATACTATTGATAGTTCAACTGGTTTGCAGTTTCATTCCTCTAATTACTGATTACTTTCTTTGCTCTTATTCTATTTTGGGTTTGTGTAGTTTGAACTTTTTTGTTGGGCGAGAGGATTTTTAGGCTACACTGAAAATTCCAAGGCTCATTATCTAGACAACCCCGTTAGGAAAAGAACCTTGCTATGCAAGTTGGAAAAATGTGAATCTAAGTCTGTCATATTATTTTCAAACTTTGAGGGACACATTTCAATGGACATTTCCTCCTCTAATTATTGACATATTTTTTGGTTTCTCTTTACTTTTGGTTGGTAAATTTTTGGTTTGTTTTCTTTGGGCGAGAGAATTTTCAGGATTAATTGGAAATCCCAAGGCTTGTACCCTGGACTACCCCGATAGGGGAAGAACTTTGCCAAGCAAATAGGAAACTTTTGTATCCGAGTTGTTATGTTGCTTTCATGCTTTGAGGGACAGGATTCAATGGATATATGGATCGCGAGTTGTTTGGATGGTAATTGTATACTTAAGAATACGCTTGGTTATACTTTTGTATGGTTTCATTTTAGGGATCATTTACATACACCTCAAATCTTGGTTTGATTGGGGTGTTCTCCCACGTATGTTATGAAAATTGTTTATTGGAATGTCCAAGGGGCTAAAAAGCAGCAACTCAAACAAGAGATTTTAATTTTGATGCAGAAATTTAGGCCGGATTTTTGTTTTTGAGTGAAACAATGACCAATTTGACAAATACGAGAAAAATTATTTCTAAACTAGGATATGATCATTACGATTTTGTTTTACCACGTAATCATTGTGGTGGAATGTGGGTGTTGTGGAATAGCAGTAATATTAATGCCAATGTTCTTATTAAAGATCAAAGAGTCATTCATGTGCATATTCATGATAAAAAATTGCAAAAAGAATCTATTATTTCTGGTATTTATGGACCAACCCAAATAATCGACAAGATGACATTTTGGAATCAATTGCAGGATATAAATTGTCTTATTAATTTACCTTGGTGTATTATTGGAGACTTTAATGAAATGGAATGTTTAAATGAAAAAATTGGAGGAAAAAACTAGCATACATTAATGTCCACGAGAATGAGAGGCTTTCTTGCTCATATACAAGGAGAGAGTATTCCTATAACGGGAAGAATTTTTACATGGAAAATTTTTTAAGAGGGCAACTGATTTATGAGAGGTTAGACAGAGTGATTGGTCGATTGGATTGGAGGGAGGTTTACCCATACTCGTTAACTTATCATGGTCCGTTCTCTTGCTCGGATCATAGCTACATCCTATTGGATACCAACCCCGAAGTTAACATTCAAAAACATCAGGAATTTAGATTTCAGAATCAATGGTCTACCTATCATGAAGTAAAGAAAATAATTAAACAACGAATGGAATGTACAATGTCGCGGAACCCGGATGTTTAAAGTTGTCGACAAGCTAAAGCATATTAAAGCGAAACTTAAACAATGGGCTAGTAGAGCTTATAGCAATTATGCACAAAAGGTGGAGAGGAACTCTTCACGGTTGCAAAATATTGAAGATAAATTATTATTAGATCCGTGCAATGCTAGACTCATTAATTGGCATGCTCGGTTGATTAAACAAAGAGAAAGATTATTATTGTTTAATCGAAATATTGGGGGAAATTCTATAGAAAGGAATGACTCACTAAAGGAGATAGAAACTCAAAATTTTTTCATAGGTGTTGTGCCTATAGGAAACAAAAATCGAGTATCTTTAAAATTAAAGACGACTCGGGGTATGGATTGATGATAATGCAAATATACAGCAGAAGTTTGTGTCCGATTTTACACAAAGGTATAGGTCTCGAGTCAGAACCAACATGATAACACTAACCACTACTAGGCAAAAAGTTATTTCGAATGACGAAAAAATTAGCTTATATTGCCAGTTACCCGAATGAGATTAAAATTGCGGTTTTCCAAATGAACCCAACGAAAGCCCTCGGCCCGAGATAGGTTTGGTGCGGGTTTTTTCAACAAGCATTGGAATATCATAGGAAATGACATTATTAAGTGTATCACAGATTTTTTTAATCATGGTAAGTTATTGAAAGAAGTCAATCACACCTTTATTGCTTTAATCCCCAAAATTACAAGCCCCGCTACTATAGCTCATTTCGGACCAATTAGTCTATGTATCACATTGTATAAGATTATTGACAAAGTCCTTGTTAATAGATTACATCCAAGATCTGCAAAAGATAATTAGTCCCTATCAAAGTGCCTTTGTGCCAAATAGAGATATTCATGATAACATTCTTTTGGCACGTGAAGTCATTAATAAGTTTGGAAATATTAAAGCTAAACAAGCTTATATAAGCCTTAAATTAGACATGGAAAAAGCTAATGACATAATAGAATGAGATTTTATTTTTACATGCCTAAAGGCTGGATCAATTGGATACGTGAATGCATTACGTCGGTATCATATTCTATTGTCATTAATGATGAATCTTGTTGGTTTTTCGGACCAACTAGAGGTCTTAGGCAAGGTGACCCTCTATCGGCGTACTTATTTATTATATGTATGGATGTACTCGCGTATAGATTGCATCTAGCTGCTATGCAACCAAAAATCAGGTATAGGGATCAAGATTTGCCCTCAATCGCAGAAATTACCTTGCTTACTATTTGCTAATGATAGTCTTCTTTTTTGCAAGACTAACTATGAAACATGTCTTAAGCTCCGGAACATCTTGGATGAATTTTATATTAAGTCAAGACAACTTATTAATTTTCAAAAGTCAGCTCTAGTATTTTCTAAAAATGCTACGGTTGCGGACAGGAATATGCTTACTTCGGTTTTTAATATACTGCGGACAGACTCATTAGGAAAATATTTAGGGTGTTCGGTGTTCGGAGGAAGGGCAACTTCCCACACTTTCTTAGATATTTTGCTTAAAGTAGGTATGAAACTTCAAAATTGGAAAGCTAATGCTCTTTCAAAGGCAGGGATGGTAGTTCTTATCCCGTCTAATTTGGAAGCTTTATCGGCACATAGAATGCAAGGTTTTAAGTCGTCGAAAAACACAACGGATTCACTTGATAAAATTAATAGGGATTTTTCTAGAAAAAACACAAGATATTAAAGGACTACCTATGGTGTCTTGGGACAAGATATGTATGCCAAAAAAATTATGAGGACTAAGTTTAAGGAAAGCGAAGCGGTTAATAAAGCTTTTTATGCAAACTTATATGAAAATATCTATATGATGATAAGAATTTTTGGGCTAAGACTATGAGATCCAAGTATCCATTAAATATTGATTTTTTCCAGAAAAATTAAACCTTCCGACTCTTGGGCATGAAAATGTTTGTTGAAAGAAAGGGATATTTTCAAAAAGGGTTTAAGATGGAAAATAGGTAATGGAAAAAAAGTAAAATTCTGGCATGATATTTGGTGTGGTAATTTAAAACCGATTGATTTTCATCATAGTAATAATTCGAATGTACCATCCTTGGATGCAACTGTTAGTCAACGTATCACCCCATTAAGGGAGTGGGATATGACCTGGCTTAGTTATTTCTTATCCAATGAAGTATGCCAATTAATTAAGACTATACATATTCCAGCTCATGATTTGGAAGACACTTTACGTTGGGGAATATCGAGTAGTGATGAGTTCATCTGTTAAGTCGGCTACGTGGAATGCACACAATATCCCATCCATTTCTTCGGCATGGAACTACGCCTGGATATGGAATATGGATGTCATGCCCACAGTGAAAATCTTTCCGTGGAAAATTGGACATAATGCTTTAGCTACAAGGACAACCTTATTAAAAGAGGTGTACTTGTTGACTCTCTTTGTTCACTATGTAAGACCGATGATGAATCGGTTAACCATCTTTTCTCACGAGTGCCCTTTTCGTGAAAGATACCTGGAATAAAGCATTTCAACATAAATGGTTGGATGTAAATTTGAATAATGCACGAGATAGTGTACGTAAATGATATTTTTCGCAAGGTTAGAGACTTGAAAAAACCCAATCAAATGACTCGAATGGTCCATTTATTATGGAGCATATGGAAAAATCGGAATGATATGGTCTTTAATAATAGAAACTATAGTGTTTTGGCCACAATACTGAAAGCCAAAACATTGTGGGTAGAATGGAGAGCCAGGGGTAGACTGGACTATCTCGTATAATCCATACTCAAGTACCCAATCTACATTACCATCTTCTTTATCACGGTTTGTCAACCGGCATAAACCACCAGGGGATTCATCAAAAATAATTTTGATGGATCCAAATCTTCTTCTTCAGCTGCGGGAGGATTCGTAATCGGGAATTGGGACGGGAGATTTATTCAACTCGGGACATATAATTTGGGACCAACATCTGTTTTGGAAGTCGAAGCTTTTGCTATGCGTAATGGAGTCGAAGCAGCGGTGCGGGCAAGCTTCCGATCAATTGTTTTGGAAGGAGATAACTAAGTTCTCATTGAGGGTATAAAGGGTGAGATACATATACTCGGGAAATCCATACACTTATACAGGATACACGTCGCTTTCTCAAGAGTTGCAACCGAGTCATTATCCGACATACATTCGAGTGAGGGGAAGAGAGCGAGTGATTGGGTAGCAAAATATGGACTTTGTATATCTAATTCTATGTCTTGGACATCGATTCCTTTATCCTCTTCTTTTCTCTCCATTCTAATGGAGGACAACTTGGATATAACCCTTGAGAGAAGGGCTACCTTCTACTTGATTGCTTACCATTTCAAAAAAATAAAAAAAAATTTTGGATGTTATGCTACATGTTTAAAACATGTAGCGCCAATACTCTAATTGATAAGTAGAGATAAAATGTCATAAATATGAAAAGGAACTAAAATAAAATTAAAGTTATTCTCCAAATGACATCTAACATTATTTCTAAGTAGTCAATATCTAAGTAATGAATTGTAGAAGGACGAAAAGAAAAGTGATCTTCTATGTGGTCGTCTCAAACTCTTTATTAGCCCCATATCTATTTAGTTGCTACCTAAAAACAATAAAAATAAACAAGAATGAGAACAAAATTCTCATTACTAAGCACTCAACTATGTAAAATAATTTTAATCTTTAAAAATAATTTTCTTGAAGATAAATAATTTTAAAGAAAATAATTCATTAAAACTTTTATACGCCTTGATGATAATGCTTCCTTCTTGAAGGTTCGATGAGTGATGAACAATGTGCATGCTTTGAGTAAGGTGATCACCTGGTTAATATCATTGTGCAATGGTTTCAATGAGGCCAAAAACAACACTTTGATACACTAGTACATATAAAATTTTTGTGTAGTAGAAAAACAGATTGGGAGAAGTGGTTGACACGTTTAATACCTTTTTAAGACTTATAAGTAACCTTCTAAGAGGTAGAGAATTAAATTAAGATAAGGATAGAGTGAAGAAGAGGTTGACATAAACATTTATAGGGAATTTTGAGATGAAAATTTTAATAGTATAGTCACTCAAAAGTCTCCATTTAAAGTGTAAAATTAAATTATATGGTTTATGATGGCTATTAATCCCTCACTAAAAACTTTAATCTTTGAGTGATCTTCATGAACCTAACCACAATCTTTGTAAAAATTATTTACCATGCGACACTTAGAATTTTCCATATGCCAATTACCATTAAACACACCCTTACTACTACTACTAATTCTTCTAAATTATTTTTGAGAACACTAGGTCTAAAAATAGTTATCCAAGAGTGTTTTGAAAAATAATGCAAAGTAGTTTTTAGCCATCCAAATTATAGACTACATTTTCATTTAAAAGAACGTTAATTTTAAATCTCATGGCTATATCACCGTTATAATTAGGATGACTTTAGTGAACTTGTAATCGACCCATTAATGTGGATAGATTAACCTCATTTTTGTGGATAATAGAAAATCCACTTCGTGACATTTTTAAAATTTTAACCAAAAACTTAAGTTCAAGCCTTCTAATTGGCCCTCTGCAACACAGACATCCATGTTCCAGAGGAAAAGATTCACACCCAAAGAATATGTAAGAGCAAAAACCAAAAGACGCCTAACTAAGAATGATTGTTGGTTCAGCAAATGATTATTAGTTCAAAAAACTAAGAATGATTGTTGGTCCAAATCTAAACGCAGCAAGTCTGCTGAAAGATACAGTAGGCTTAACACACAGAGAGAGAGAGAGAGGGGGAGGGTGGGGGTTTCCAACTTCTCAATTACTTATTTACAAACAACTCAGACAGAAGCCTCCTTAAGCAGCCAGAAAACCCGTCGTCTGTCAGTCACGCTGGGTTAGTTACCAGCATTCAAACATCAAAGCTGATGTACAAATTGATTTATGCCCAATTTATTCTCTGAACCGATCCTCAAAGCCAAATTTGATCAAGGTGGCTAAGGCCATGCAAAGCTTCTCTTTGCCATCACCTGCACATAAATTGAAACCAAGAAGAAATTGATCACCAGCAGAAAAGTATAAATCTTCATTTATCATGATCAGCAGCGAGGAAAAAGAGAATACTAAGGCATTTACATTAAAAATAAACTAGGTACATAAAGTATCTCAGACTAATCACCTATACAAGTATTTCCTCTCTTTTTCAAATTGTTGATAAAAACCACAAAGTGGCAGTTCAAGGATAGTACTACAAGGAGACACAATTGGAGCTAGCTATTACTGTATTAGTCTGTCAAAAGACAGAAGCAACTAATACAAGTGCTCTTTGCTGCCATTTAAATGAAGAACACATTCAAGATGTTCGATTAGTTTAAACACCTTAGAGGCTGTACTTTTTTTTATTTTTTGGAAGAACCTTAGAGGTTGTACTTAAAAATCACAGAAGATTGGTTATAATGTGAGTGGAAGAGCAACTCCAGACATCCAGCTTCTAGTTATTTCAGCAAGCAGTGGTCTCCTCAAAATGGGATGTGAAGTCATCCTAAAGTCCTCTTTGCTGCGATGATGACCACAGCACTCAGCTAGTTAGAGCCAGAAGCAGTTTGACTGGACATACAACAGTGAGTTAGTGACATAGGAAGGTGGCCAACATTAGCTATATGACCCTAGGCTTAATGATGTAAACCTAAGATTCCGGGTAGGAGGGAGGGGATGACACATAAGCCAAAGATTTGGAGAGCTGTGGAAGTTCTTATTTAAACGGATACTCAAGAGAGATGATCCATATAATTTATCCTAAATTAAAATAATAATTCATCATATAAACTAAGCTCTCATTAATCAGGATTTCTTCATAACACAGTTGATATTGCCTTTTCTACATGCCTGGTTGAGCCCAGAAGTCATACAGCAAGAAACAAGGCATTTTTCAAAGGACACCGGCAGAAGATTCTTCCTACATTCATGCTATTTGTGCACAAGAGAATAAGATTGATAGCAAATTTGGATCTGAGAAGATCCCAGAACTGCAAAAGCATGACCCAAACTGGTGGTGTTGTTCTTGGTGTTTGTCGTAGATTTAAGAATATCCATAGCCCATACAACAAAAGCAAAATATTTGAGTTAGAAACAGCGGCTGATCCAGGATTCAAATCAAGTGGTGTCGGGATCCTAGTAAATACACATATGGTTTTAAAAGTTTAGAATTTAAAGCTCAAAGAGAATAATGATTCCCTAACTACCTTCTTGAAAAATTTATGCATTTGGAACTTTTTTAGAATTAAAATTAAAGTTAGTTAAGAATCAAGAATCTTGCATCTTATAACTTAGCAAACTTGTAATTAATGAAGATAAAATTCAAAACAAGTTAGCACTAATCAAGCAACAAAATTTCACCAATATCCAATAATGAATAAAAAAATCATGGACAATTAGCGTCTAATCTTCATAGTTCACATATAAATTGAAAAATGAGCTATGGGCCAAAACCGAAAAAATGAGCCAAAGATGCAATTGACTATATTCTCAAAATATACTCTCACAAATTACTATATCATGAGCACAAAAAAAAAACACTATATTATACCCCAATATATTACAAGGTGACAACTACATTCTATTATATCTATAAACTATTAATTATATAATTTGATTAATTTTGATCTTCAATGTTTAAGCTAAAAACTAAATAATTAAAACCATCAATCAATTAAGTGGTATTTTTCACACTTCACAAAGAACTAAATAAGATGAGAGAGATTGAGAGGGAAGAAAAAAGCTTTGAGTGAAAATATGATGGTGCAATGTGTTGAACACGGGTGAAAGGACAAAATAATCAAGTAGGACAGTGTCATTGACGGGCTTTTACCACTAGGCTATGCAATTTTTATGGCTAGGATGGTGTTAAGCAGTATATATGCTTGAATTCTTTTTTTCTCTCAAATGTAATTTTTTCCCCCAAAATCGAGTGATGTTGCTTGACACCACTCGGTTACATGTAGATCCGCCATTTGGTTAGAAATTAAACAACGGTAATGAAGTACTAAGACTGGAGCCAATCAGTAACACGGGAAAAAATCAAAAGCTGCAGAGTTTAAAGAAAATAAAATAACAAAAGCAGTACCTTTTGGCTTTTCTAGCGACTCAGTTGTGCACAGGTAAACCCATCTTGAACCAGTTGATTAATTGCATCCCTGAACCGGTAGTACTCATCAACCGTGTTGTAAACTTGATGGGAAATACGAGCATATCCGGTCACACAATCGACACCTCCATCCTTAGGTGGCCGGTAATACATCGGAACCTCAACCCTGAAGTTCTCCCTGAGATGTGTCCTAAACTTCATAGCATCTTCCTCACTCTGAACCCCCAAACAAGAGGGTAATCCAACCATAACCAAGCTAGCACACATATCAGGAGAACAACCCAAATGTGTCCCCCAAGCTTTCACCAGCATCTCCCCCATCTCAATAACCTTCTCATGATTCCTCTTCATGATCCCGTCCAACCCACCCTCAAAACGATTAACAAATTCCAACACCTCGGGCACCACGAGCTGAGAACTATAGTCCCTAGTGCCAATCCAAGCACTTTCTACAGGCAACCCATTTCCATACTCGTGGGAAACAACCGGGTGATGCACATCATTCAGCTCCTCTCTCTTCCTACAGTATAAAAACGCAACAGAAGGGGGCAAAACAACCATTTATGCAAATTGCTAGCGTAAAAATCAGCCCCAATTTCCTCCATATCAACCTTAGTACATCCAATCGCATGAGCCCCATCAACAAAAACCTGATCAACCCCCTCTTCCCTGCAAATCTTAACCAGTTCCTTAACAGGCAAAACCACACAAGGCATAGAAGCAATATGATCAATCACAGCCAATCTAACCCTCCTATTTTCCGACTTAGCCTTATTCAAAACCTTCCGAAATTCATCAATTATATCACTAGGGTTATAGACCGGGAAAGGAAGAGGTACCTCAATGACATGCCCTCCGGCGCGCGAGACATACGCATGAACGGACTTTTTCACCGACCCATAAGCATAGTGAAGCATAACAGCGGCGTCACCCTTGTTGAATCTTTTCTCACTGAAGGCGCGTGCTACATACTGAAGGACGATTGCGGTGGCGGTGGTGGCGTTATCGACTAGGGAGAGCTCATCGAGGCGAGAGGCGTTGATGAGGGGGAGAAGAAGGCGGCGAGAGGCGTCAATGGCGGGGCGGAGGAGAGAGAAATAGAAGTAGTCGGGTTGGTGGAGAAAGAGGAGCTGCCAGCGACGTTGGGCATCGAGTACGGAGGCAGGGCAGCAGCCGAAGCTGCCATTGTTGATGCGAGCGAAGGAAGGGTCGTGGTGGAAGAATTCGGATTTGATTTCGGAGGGGAAATTAGGTTTAGGGTTTCGGGTTGTTCGGGAGGGTTGAGCTTGGGCTTCTTGTGGCTGTGGTTGTGGTTGTGGTTGTTGGAGTCGCCGTTCTGGGCGGAGTTGAGGTCGTCGGAAGCCATGGGAGAGACAAGACTGCTAGAGAGAGAGGTTAAGCGTTAGAGAGGGGAAACGTCAGAGAGAGAGAGAGTGCATCGTATTTTGCACATCATGGACTGAGAGTGGCCGGCCAAGACTTCTTTTTTCCTTTTCTTTAAGTATCGATATACATTCATAGATAAATATAAATATATAATGTATATAGATGTAGCTACGTAGCTCATATTATACTAGTAAGGATTTTGTACTGTATTAATCTTTATATAATAAAAAAGATTTTGGTATTACTTTTAATTCATTTTAAATACTTATTATTGTTATTTAATGTTGATCAATACTTATTAACATTCATCAATACTCGTCAAGATTGATAATACTTATATGCATATATCGATACACATTAAAAAGTTATTTATGATAAGTTAAAAAATGCACATCCTAATTAAGTTTAGTTAAGTTTGAATTAATGAAATTTCAATGTCTCATTGCCATGTAAACTTCGTCACTATATTTGCTTTTCAATATTTGTTGTGAACAACTTCCTCTGCTGTAAAATATGTTACATAGAATTATGTAATTTGAAAAACTTAACCTTCCCTTGACATGATTAGTCCCAGATGTTACGTAGAATTACATAACTTGAAAAACCTAGTCTTCCCTTAACATGACTAGCCCAATGGGAGCTAGAGGAGAGGAGGATAAATAATAAAGTTAGGTTTGTTTACCCTGAAAAACCAATCCTTAAATAAGGGCAAATTCGAATCAACGTTTATAAAAGCGTTTATAATCGCTAACGACTTATAACCACTCATAGACGTTCATAATCTGCTCATAACCATTCATAATAGACTTATAACAACTTATAACGAGTTAGTTATAACCGCTATAACAACTATCCAATGTAACAACTAATCATAAACTCATATTATTATTATTATTATTATTATTATTATTATTATTATTATTATTATTATTATTATTATTATTATTACTAGCCCAATGGGAGCTAGTAGTAGTAATAAAGTTAGGTTTGTCTAACGTGAAAAACCAATCCTCAAATAAGGTCCTCGTTCGAATTAACGTTTATAAAAGTATTTATAACCGCTAATGACTCATAACCACTCATAATCATTCATAATCGCTATAACGACTCATAACAGTTAGTTATAACCGCTATAACAACTACCCAATGTAACAACTAATCATAAACTCATATTATTATTATTATTATTATTATTATTATTATTATTATTATTATTATTATTATTATTATTATTATTATTATTATTATTATAAATTATTATATTTAAAAATTTTAGTAATATCATTTCTATAATTATTATCGTTATTATCATTGTTGTCGTTGTAACTTGTTATCATAATGTTCGTGATTATCATCGTTATATTACTCTTGCGACAATTTGATAATGTTTTTGGATAATATTTTCATACAACAACAACAACTACTACTACTACTATTACTACTTATTATTATTATTATTATTATTATTATTATTATTATTATTATTATTATTATTATTATTATTATTATTATTATTATTATTATTATTGCTTTCATTACTCCATGACATAATAATAATAATAATAATAATAATAATAATAATAATAATAAATAATAATGTATTATTATTATTATTATCATTTTATTGTTATTATTATTATTATTATTGTTATCATTATCATTAAAAAGTTAATTATTAATATTATTATTACCATTATAATAACTTATAAACGCTCATGACCGCTATAACGACTTATAACCGCTATACAACTCATAAGAGCTATAACCACTAATTATAATAGCTCATAACAACTCATAACAACTCATGAATGCTATAAACGCTATAACCACTAACCGCTAGTTTTTAATAGTTGAAACGAACAAGCCCTAAGAATGATCCTATTTCATTCTACTTTAACTTATAGTTTTATAACCGCTTATAACTTTTTACAATTACTTATAATTTTTCTAACTAAGTTTACAACTATCTTACAATTTCTTATAATTCTTTATAACCTTCCAGATTATGGCCTTTTATGGTTAAATAGATAGGGCCAATTTTCTAGATTTTAAACCCAAAATTTTAAAATACAAGCGTTGCGATAATCAATTGAATTGAGACTCTAGGTCCATGTGGAAGAAGTATTTATTCCCTAAAAATATGACAAAAGAAGAAGTTAGTATGTGATGCCTATAATTATCAAATAATGGTCTGACCACATGCTGTGTAGTGTAGGTTTTCATCTCAACCTCTCACTACTTCACTAGGTGGCTACCCCGTAAAAGAAATAGCACAAAGGGAAACTTTCATTGATTGGCCTGTTGAGGTTTAGTGGGGGTGGTCATATACACACATTTAGCAAGTGGACCAACAAAAGTGGCTTTCTTATTTGCTTATTGTAAAGCATGGAAAGTAGAGGTATTATGGCACTGCATTATGCGGTAGTTGGGGTGCCTAATCAAACTAGGGTAGCATGCGCTGTATTTATATCACAACTTAGGTTTACATATCTGTGAGTACGAGGTCTAAAATATATATACACGTTGTTACACTTCCTTTCTAAAGTATATATACACGCTGTTACACGTCCTTAATTTGTACGGGATGAGGGATGAAGCAACGGAGAGATTAGCCACGAACTGAAGAAAATTCCGTGACGTCACTGTCAACAACTTCAGACGGAGTTGGGATGTACTTGACCAGAATGTCACTTGCTAACCATCTCTCACAAACTGACAATCCACTTCAATATGCATACTGCAACTATGAAGAACATGATTTGCAGAAAGATAAATGAGGTAGATATTATCAATACAATGCATGAATATAATACAATTATTGTATAAGAATGATCATATGAAAGGCATTTCAACATGTGATATCAATATCTAGAATAATAACAAATTTCTCAGTAGATTTTTACCAGTTCAAAAAAGCAACTATTTTGCGAACCCAGAAAACATGTTCTTTGCATTATCTAAATTTGATTTACTTAGCCAGATTGCGGAAGGCATCTGAGGAAATATCCCTTCATTTTCCATTCTCAACCAGTTACATATGTTGACCCAACAAAACAATAAAAACTGCAATCAGAATGAAGCAAAAGTTGACTAGGTTTTCAGAGATCAGTAATCCTCATCATCATACAAACAAGAACAGATCCTGCCTACAGTTACCGGAAACGCTCCGTACCCCCACAATCCGGATACTAATTAAAGTAAATCTGTGCAACAAGTACAGAGCAATCCTAGAAGCTGCCCATCTGATGTAATCGACCCTTTCAGAAGATTTAGGAAATAGGCAGTACCTCACCATAATTGCATGTTAAACTGATCCTTTCACAAACGATTGGTGCTTCTCATACGGAGCCCCCACACCCCCCAAAAAAAAATTCCCAAAAAACGTAAAAGGAAATAGTCTATTACAATGTCAATCAACCAGGTAAACAACCATATGCTAATGACTAAAACATAACAATTACTCATAACTAAGTAGAGCAAAATCAATTACTCAAACAGATACCTAATTGTGTCTTATGTAGAGTGGTTGCCATTTTTTCTTTTTTGTCATAACTCATAAGCAACTATATTCTGGGGTTCATATTCAGGGCAGAAAAGGCAGACCAGCAGAGAAGAAGCTGAGCTAACAGATACAGCTCCGCAAGCTGCCCATCTGAGACTTCTAAGAACCATTACAATAAAGCCACAAGGATTTGAAAAAAAAAAAAAGGAACCAAATCCTTGCATTTCCTTAGACTGTAAAGTATAATATTACGGGGTTGCCCTAGACAGTTGCTTCCAAACAGAATTGCTTCTCTGTTGGACTAGGAGAGTAATTATCTCGATGGGAGACATTTGATCACCTCCAAGATTAAGCTTTTGTGACAAGTCATTTATAAAATACAAAGACGAAAAACAAAATCATAGGCCATGTCGAAGCTCCTTTTCAGCCTTTCACAGGTGTTAGAAAGTCTAGATTCAGCTATACATGTTTACGAACTGATCAATGAGGCTCTGGCCCAACTTTCCCAACACAGATCTTATGCTTTGGCACATAAATACCATCCAGACCTTGTACAACCGAAACATTTAGTTCAAAGCTTTCCTCCAACAAATGGGAGGAAATAATAATACAGATTATTGTCATTACTGGTGGAAAGTTTAAGCTATCGATTCTCAACACCCAGAACCTAGCAAAACATGGAAGCTTTTTGATTCACCCAAAATTTTACTATACAAAGTGCCCTTGATTGTGAATTTGATAAACAAATTATAACCATGTGACAAATTTCAGGAGACTTCGAAATGTGAAGAACTGGGAATGTCAACTTATTCTTTCCAACGAGTCAAAAGTTGAGGATATAAAACAAACATGTGACGAATGTGTGTTCGACTTTTTGATGACCAAGTGAAAAAAAAAAAGAAAACATTATCCATTATATTTCCACCAGCACATGAATAGGGGAAGTGCATTATCTTTGGGGTGGGAGCAAAGATTCTAAATGGAAGATGAAGGACGTGACAAGAACATTAACATATGCCACATCAACAGATGAAAAGATCCAAGCTCGAATAAGTATGCTCACGACTACATGCATAGCAATCAAATTACCAAAGCTAAACAGGCCTGCTACAAGGGTTTCAGGGGGGTTCGATAGTTCAGATACACTGGGACATTTTAAGTTCATTGTACCCAAAGTAAGTACCTAGGTTCAATCTTAATCACCAACACTTCTCTAGTGAGGGAAAGCATAGAGGAGTACAGGGTACAAAACCCCCTTTCCCAACCTCCAGGCTCCAGCCCCAACCCTTACCTTCCAAAACTAACACACAATAATACATTAAAGTTAATAAACTACGTAGCATGGTATTTGTGCAAGGTAAAAGAGAAACAGAAGGCAAAGTTAGAAGCACGCAGCCATAATGCAGTCTACAAAGGATCCGAAAAACCAAACCTCCGCCAACAGTATAGATCCTAGCAGTTTGTCTCATTAACGTGGACAAAGGTTTTACATGTGATCTCATCAACTCCATCCGACCCCCAAGTTCTCATCTTAATGCTATCAATAGGTTAGTTCTTGTTAATCGGAACCAAACTAGCCACCCGATTCTTTTTTTCCCTCTAAAATCCATTCTTCAGAGGTTTGTACCAATAGAATTTCACACGATGACCTCACTGATGTACAGCTGAGGCCCCTGATTAATCACAAGCAATAATTCATTAGGAAAAGTAAACTTTCTTTTCTGTTCTTTTTTAGGGAGGGGGGTATCTCCCTTATCAAGTTTTATGCTGGTTGTTGTCTCATGTCTGCCCCTAAAGTAACCTTTATAACTCCTCAGTTATAGAATGAGGATACACCAATCTTAGACATTTAAGAAATCATTTTGAGGTAACCCAAGTAAAAAAGACTGACACTCTTCTAAAAACAGAGGAAGCACAGCACAATATTAACAAACATACAGAACCAGAATCAGATGAGGCTGCTCAAAGTGCGATATTCCTTTGAGGAATTTCATCGAACATCTGGTGTACACTCCCAAAACCCTCTCGCTTTTGGGTTCACATCACATAGCTTATCAACATTCGTATCCTCAATACTCCCTCTTTAACTAAGCTAAAATTTTCCCACTTGGAAAGAAAAGGATACAACTGTTTTTGCTGCAATTCATGTTCATTCAAGCACAGCCCAAACCAAAAACAATCAAAACCCAGATTTCAAATAATTGAAACTTCTCAAATATTTCTTCTTTCCTCTTTTTTCTTTTCCAGTTTTTAGCAGCGAATTGATTGAGCTCAGAGTCCTTCACCTGTCGGCATTTTCACAGGAAAGTGTGCATCAGAGAGAGAGAGATGGATGGTGACAGGGACCTGAAACGTAGGGCCAAAAATTGGGCACGGTGAAGGTTCCACGCAATTTCTCTGGCGAAGAAATAAATTCACCAAATAAAAAAAATAAGAAAAATCCCGGGACCCGCGAGGAACACATGGTTTCCTCTTTCATATTTCCACTTTCGTTATTTCTTTCTTTTTATTTTTTTTTCAAACAAGATACTATGACTGATATGTGCAAATTTTAAAATTAAACATATAATAATAATTTTGATAGATTTTATTTATTAAGCCAATTAATATCCATAGATTTTCCCTTGCTGTAACTTAAAAACTCATTTTATTGACATGACTCCAATTACTAATATATGTTTTGAATAGTAGTTTTACTAAATAACTATCGGTATTAAGATATAAATTGGTTAAGTTTTTATGACGAATGTCTTGATATTTATGAAGAAAATATAAGTATAATCAGCAGATTTGAAATTTTTTCTCATTTCTTTACGCAACTTTTAAGTTCTAAGATGTGAAAATAGAGAGTTCTACATGGCAATTATAAAATTATTAATATTATTTGTGATCATAAATGAATTTCTCACCTATCTTTTAAATAATTTAGTTGGGGTTGTAAAATAGCCCCAAGGCTATCAATAAATACTTTTAAAATAAAAAAGAGAAAATTTAAACATAAAAATTTCATCCGTAATTATAATTTTTCGATATCTTATGAAAAATTTCAACAATCATTATGTTCTTTTTTTTTAATTTTATAACTGTTGGAGTGATAATGTTAATTTTAGATTTGGCCATTTGTATTATGAATCTATTATACAATGAGATGACCGGAAGAGATGACTGTCTGGTGAAAGTGACCTCTTATATATCTACACTCTTCACTCTAACTATCAACATCAGCATCAACCTTTGTGAATTATCAATAAGAAGACTCATTTATGACTTTAAACAAGACTAGTAAAACAAATTAGGGAGGTTGAAAAATACAAAATAGGGGAAATTTCCCCAGTGGGACCCAGTTACTGTGGTGACATTAAAAAAATGGCTGTACATATGTTTTTCCACTTTTCCTGGATGAATAAGAGAGAGAGAGAGAGAGAGAGAGTAGCAGAATAGAGCAGCCTCAGGAGCTACTGGAAGCTGTGGAAGGTATGATGAGTCCTCTTGTACTTTAAGATAAATTGCAATATTATTAATGGATGAGGTTGTTCCAGTTTTGATTAAAATATGCTCATTTGGAGAGTGATTTCCTGGTTTCATCAACTTCTCTGTTGCTTTATATGCTTTCTGTCTGTTTGTTCATTCTGCATAAACTATGGACATAGTATATATGCTTGAATCAACCTACCTATGTACCCTTTGATTATTTCTATCATGGGTAGAAAATTATTTCAATTTTTTGGTTCACCCTAATTGATTTTTCCATAATCTCTTCAAGTTCAAGTATGATTAGGTTTGGAAGAGCCCCATGTACTAATTTACTCCTCTTTTGGCAACTTTGCTCTTTGGGGTTTTGGGGGAGGGGGTTGAGAGTGAGGTGCAAAACATTCTACAGCATAACTTATTTTGAATGAGATTGTCTTACCTAAAAAAAAAAAAATGTAAACCATGAGAAAAAGTGGGTGGCTCAGGTAAGAAACTGACCAAAAAGAGGCCAATCTCATGAGAAATAATTCGTGAGACCGATGAATACAAGAACTGAACCTCTAACTTGACACCAGGGCGTCTTTTGATCCCTATTTTTTCTTGGGTTTCTTGATTGTATTTGAAGGATCATATCCAAGTAACTATGGCTGTAAGGTATTCAGGACATCCTTACATCAAGTGTTTAATCCCAACAATATGCTCAACTTAGGAGTGTTTACACCTTGGCTGACTTTTGCTCCTTAAAGGCCTATTATGTTTAAATCTTGAGATTTCATCAAGTGTGATAAGTTGTGCTGAAACTTATAAGCCTTTTCAGATATTTTTCATAACTGGTATAACAGTCATATAATATAATAGGATAAACACAAACATAGATATAATCACATTTTCTTTTATTTTTATACCATGTAGTCAAGTATATATGGATGTGAAATTCATGCCAAAAATTACAGTTAAACCCAATAATTGTCCATTTTTCATGTCAGGGTTTTACTGCACCTATGGATCCCAAGAATCTGTTGATAGTTCTCTGCTTTGGGGCTTTGATAAGCTCCTCCCTACTTCTGCCAGCTGAATCCTTGGTGAGAATGAGTCTGAAGAGGCGTCCATTGGATCGAGAAACTCTGAACGCCATGAGAGTTGTAAGAAAGATGGGCATAGATCAGCAAGGTTTAAGGGGTCTCCTCTCAAAATATGGAAATTCAGATGCTGACATAGTATACTTGAAGAATTACATAGATGCTCAATACTATGGAGAAATCGGTATTGGCACACCTCCACAAAAGTTCTCGGTTATATTCGATACTGGAAGTTCTAACCTCTGGGTCCCTTCATCGAAATGCTACTTCACTGTAAGTAATGGTGGCTACTGATATCCTCGATCGTGGCCTTTAATTGAATATTTCTATTGCTTATCACTTGCTTTATGCAGATAGCATGCTTTTTACATTCGAGGTACAACTCAAGAAAGTCAAGTACATACACCAGGAATGGTAAGACTAATATTTTCCTGGCATTTATTTTGTTCTCATACTTTGTATCAAAACCTTTTGGAGACCACATTTTTGAGGGCTCATGTTAGGGGTAAGATTGTGCACATCTTGATCTCCCCAGACCTCACTATTAAGGATCCGTACTTGTGGTTGTTGTAACACATCTATGTTTTTGAGTTGGTGTGTGAATCCTGTAATTGATGTAAAGTACCTCCAGGAAAACATTGTGAAATAAAGTATGGGACCGGATCCATCTCTGGGTTCTTCAGCCAGGATAATGTGCAAGTCGGAGACCTTACTGTCAAGGACCAGGTTCCTCTTTCAGCTATCATCTCTATCCTTTTCTGATGTTTTGATGTGTTAAGTTGCACATTTTTGCTGCAATTCTGGTAAAAATTTGTTGAGTATATCAGGTTTTCATCGAGGCAACTAGAGAAGGAAGCCTCACTTTTTTACTTGCAAAATTTGATGGCATATTGGGGCTTGGTTTTCAAGAAATTTCAGTTGGAAATGCTACTCCAGTATGGTAAGCCAAATCTCTGAACCGAATCTCCAATATGTCAGTTTTATTTGAGCATAGTTTTTGTGTTAAATGATGTCTTCATTTCACTTCAACTATGCTTGTTGGATGCTTTACAGTTTGACGTAAATGAAAAATAACAACTTCATTTAATACCCAATAAAATACAAGTTTTGAGAAAATAGCAAGTCCTGTAGCCAGTTATGTACCTATGTTACACACTTGTAGCCAAGACTGAGTAGCATATGATGGCGTGCCACCTATCGATATGCTAATATCCAACTTTGACATAGGGATAACATGGTGCAACAAGAGCTAGTAAGCAATGAGGTTTTCTCATTCTGGCTGAACAGAGACCCGACAGCCAAAGTTGGAGGGGAGATAGTTTTTGGAGGGGTGGATTCAAAGCATTATAAGGGGAAGCATACTTACGTTCCTCTGACCGAGAAAGGTTATTGGCAGGTTTGTGAAAACTGATAATCAAAATCCATTGCAAACTGCCTTAATTACTCTTTTATCACCTCTGAGCTGATCTTTTGCAATTTGTGTATTTCTGTTGCTTCTTTTCAGTTTGAAATGGGAGATTTCTTAGTTGGCAATTATTCAACAGGTAGCTTCAGATCTTTTCTTCAAAAAAAAAACTGTACTTAATTTGGGGTAGGATACAAAACCTAAGGATTTCTGTAGATAATTAGGCAATATCATGTCCAAATGTTCAATACAGAAACCCGTTAACTTAATACATTTTATGAAATGACAAGCCTGACATTTAGTTCCTTCCAGGCTTTTGTAAAGATGGTTGCGCCGCTATTGTAGATTCAGGGACATCTCTACTTGCTGGCCCTACGGTACATTCCTAGTTCGTAACGGATCAATTGGATTTACATTCTAGCCTGATTTACTTCTTGAATTTGTGATCTTTTGGTGGTGGAATTAGTTTGACTAATCAGTTTCCCTGGTGAATCTGCACATTTCAGAATGTTATCACAGAGATCAATCATGCCATTGGTGCCCAAGGTGTTCTCAGCAATGAATGCAAAGCCATCGTTTCTCAGTATGGAGAGATGATTTGGGATCTTTTGGTCTCCGGGGTATATTTGTGTTCCTTTTCTCCTAGCCTTACACTGATGCATTGTGCCCAGGCTTGTGACTCAATTAACAAGCGTAACTAACAGCTCATTCATCTGTTGACCTCTGGGTAGAATGTCAAACGAGAGTAACTAATAACTAACACAGATTGGTTCAAGTGATCTAGCATTTCTTGCCCTTAAAACAAGGTCTTAGGTGTAATGGGAGAGCTCTATCCCTTGTGGACCAATAGTAGCTCAACTCTAGTGACATGGAGGACCAAAAATACTACTGTAACTGGTGACTATCAACTTTATTAGACCTAACATGAACTTGAAAAAAGGCAACCGGATTTTGAGTTGACAGATTTTACGTCCTGTTAACCTAGCTGAATTTTCACGGCAAAGAATGTCTGTACTTTCAAGATGAACTTAATGGACCGAAGGATCTGAATTAGAAAAGCCTCAGACAGAGGTATAAACTTCCATCAGTCAAAACATCACCTATCTATACCCAGATTGAATGATCCATTTATTAGGTTTAGGTTTCATTCAACCCTTCTAAATCCACAACCCCAGCATCACTTCACTTGACCCAAAACATTTCTAATTGGATTTGTTTCTATGCAGTTGCAACCCAATAAAGTATGCTCTCAAATTGGCTTGTGTTTCCTCAATGGAGCAGAGTATGTCAGGTCAGGAAACTTACTTTCATGGCTCTAGGTTCTCTTGACTTAATCAAATTTGAATCTTATTCTCATTGAATGATCTATATTGGCAGTGCTGGGATCAAAACAGTGGTAGACCGAGAAAACAGGAAGAATATGTCGGTTGGAGATGACTTATTCTGCACTGCCTGTCAGATGACTGTGGTTTGGATCCAAAACCAATTGAAACTTGACAAGACTAAGGACCAAATACTGAACTACGTGAATGAGGTCATGAGATCTTCTGAAAATTGAAATGCCCTTCTAGTCAGATTTCTTTAGCCTCATTTTAAGTTTAATTACCCATATACATATTTATTCTAGGCTTGTGTTCTCTGAAATCTAAAGCTGTTCTTTTCTGCAGCTTTGTAATGCCATTCCAAGTCCAAGCCAAGAATCAGCAGTTGACTGTGATAATATCCCGAAATTACCGAATGTGACATTTACTATTGCAGATAAACCTTTCACGCTAACCCCAGAACAGGTTTGTCATTCATCAAACTCATCTTGTTCTACTTCTAGTCATTCTTTGCCCTTGAAATGGTATTTTGGGAGCTCTCAAATCCGAGCCTGACTTTCTTCGGATTGCTGGTATTGTGTTGTCCAATAGGTTAGTCTAGGTTGGCCATAGGCCAGGCCAGGCTGAGCCCTGGCTCAGTGTGGCTCACAGAAATCACGGGCTGTGTCAAACCGGACAAACAGGCTCAATCCTTGGACTCGGTCACAAGAGATAGAGCTTAGGTTGTAGCTTGGTCCACTAACTCATCTAAGCTGACTCCTTTATATGAGCCAAGTTCTCCACTTGTTCGGATATCATCCACTCAAGGAGCTTGAGTTTGATATTGTCCATGTATGACCAATTTAGAAATTTCACAGACAGGCTTAAAGACGCTGTAACTTTTGATGATTCCCAACTTCATGAACTTGATCTTTTCCTTCTCCATGGTTTCTACCATTGCTGCACATTCTATTCATTTTCTGATAATTTTTGCTGGCTAAATGGGTGTTATCTCCATCACTGACTTAAATTTCTCCTTGAACTTAAAGTACATTCTTAAAACCGGGGAAGGTCCTGCAACAATCTGCCTAAGCGGGTTCACTGCTTTTGATGTGCCCCTCCTCGCGGACCCCTGTGGTACATCTCATAATTTTAGCTTACATTAATCGAATGTTATTGTATTTCTAATATGAGTTAATTAATACTTTCAAAAATAATTTCAGGATTCTGGGAGATGTTTTCATGGGAGTTTATCACACAGTCTTTGACTCAGGCAATCTCCAGCTGGGTTTTGCTGAAGCTGCTTAAGTCTCTTGATCTCCAACTCATGTCCACTCTTGTAAATTAGAGATGAGATCAGTTGTAGTAGCCACAGTAGTAGTTGTTGAGATATAGATTGGAAAACGAGATGATATGAAACGAGTTTGTATGACTTGGAGTCCTGAATAATGGTCTGTATGGCATATGTTTATGAATGTCAATCTGTTTTGCGATGCTTTCTGAGAATTCTCTGTATCAGTTCGCTCTGACCCGTACGTATGCAGAGCTTCACAAAGCAAGAGGAAAGGGGTTCTTCATTCCCCTGTTTAAGGGCTCAACTAGTCAACTACTTAAGGCACTAGCCTTCGATTCTGATGTTTTAGAGTACAATTTGGAGCCAAAATCTTCCTACCATACAAAGAAAGAAAAATGAGGGACACTATAGAGAAATACCACCCAACGCACAGGGCGGTGGCACTTTTCATATGCAAGGCTTAGCCCTCCCTGTCTCCCCTAGTATGGACTGTTTACCCTCCAGGTTCAGGTTCGGCTGTCAACTAAATTGGAAAAGAAAAGGAAAAGAAAAATCGAAATTGAAATAAAATCAGTAGCCGAGTCAATCCAATTTAGTAATGTATTGTAATCTTTTTTCTTTCTTTTTTGAGTTTGAAGGTATTGTAATCTTTTTTCTTTCTTTTTTAAATTTACTTTCTATAGGGACTGACTAGGGTCAGGTAAGCTCCGAATGTAGCTAGAAATACCGATTAGGATAAGGTACGCTTGAGATGTAGCTATGTAGGACAGTAATGGGGCAAAAGGGTTCCAACTTAGGCCGAAATTGACTGCCCCTCACTTCTCTTTGAGGGAGTAAATGCGTGCAAAGATTAAAGCTTGGGGGAAGGTTTAGATGCCATCAAATGAAGGACGTTTGACCATGCATATTTCATAGTTAAATTGTTTGTTTGAAGAGCAACTATTCAAGGATTAGCTTCACCAAAAAGATTAAAGCAATGTTAACAGACTAAGAAAGGTTTTATTTCTAGTATCTAGCACAACCTTCATTTCGGACATGAACATTTCACAAGCGTACCTTACCTCATGTGGCGACATAATATTAGGGTTTCAGAGATTTAAATTTGAAACTTATAGTCCATAAAATTCTGATACCATATTCAACAAATCAACCGACTAAACAATCAAGCTGATGGTTGATGGCTCAATAAAGATTTTAGACTCCAACAACATAATTTGGTTTTTCTCCATCTTACATGGAAACTTCAATCATGAAGCTAATCTACATGAACTCTCAAATAATAATACACCTCCCAAACTTTGACAAACACTTGGAAGTAACACGCCCTCTAATTGTTATGGATTCCAAAGCAATGACAGCAAATCAAGACAGGAAATCAGAACATCAGTAACAATCAGAGATCACAACGTTCAACCAATCTGACAGTGACTGGAAGTCTGGAACTGCAAAGCAGATACCATTTCTAAAGTATGTTCTCAAAGGTGGCGAAATGAAACATTTTGAAACATGTTATATAAGTCCCAAAGGTGGGGAAATGCAATATCTTGAAACACCGTATGAGTTGAGTTCGTTGGTTTGCCAATACAGTGATCATGACTACTCTTCGTCGCTGTCATTGCCAAAGACGGAGGTCATGGGTACTTTAGGCTTCTTAATAGCACCACCAAATGAGACCTGTTAAATGCAAGAGGAAAAAAATAGACTAGTCATCACCATATGCTTCCTGGTGGAGGCAAGCAGTACAGACAGAAGGTATGAAATTTTCACACAATTCACAACAGAAATTGGCTTAAATAATTGAGTTCCTTGCATAATAAGGCGCAAAAGTTTGGATGAGTTATGATGAAAGCTCCCTAAGGTTTCAACTCAACAGTACTCAAGTTCCAATAGATCCATAGGATTTCCATGGTACCATTATATTACATCAGCAGAATATAACTAGAGTCTAGACCTGCCAAAAATGGATCTATAGCCTGACCCAAGTAACCCGAACCAGACCCAAATAAGATGACTTGACTCCAATGTGACGTTTTCCATCCCAACGTTGTTTCTCATTCCTTTTCTTTTTTTCTAAACAGATTTATTGGGCCAAACAAAGTAAAACATGATCCTAATTCAAACATGGCACAACCTGAATCAGAACTGAAATTAACATTCATCAAACCAAAATTAAATTGACTTTAACACAAACCTTAGATGTTCCACTTTTAGCAGAAAAGCCAAACTTCAGTGCTTTCCGCTGATCAGCGTCAGCTAGGGTGGCAGCACCCTTAGTCTCATTTGAAAGAGAAGCACTTGCAGATTGTTCTTGCCCTTGTATCTGCTGTTGCTTGTGAGCATCAGCCCTGATTATGAAAACCCCACAGTAAGATACAGAAAGATTGTTAATATCAAAACAGAAAAAACCTCAGTTCAAAAAGCCTACATTTGAGCAAACTTAGCCATCTCCCTTTCTTGCCGTTGCATTTCTCGTTTCAGCCGGTCATCACGGTTGCTACCATGCATCTCTCTCATCTCCTTAAAGCGCTGGTCAAGGACAAAATAAATTAGATAGGAAAACTCCCATAATGATGAAGCTCAAACAATCAGGTTTTAACTGCTCACCTTTCTGTGGTTATGATCATAAGAGCTCAAGTGAGCTTCGAATTCCATTGCCAACTTGTACTGCTTGTTACAGAGATCACAGAAGAATACTTTGCGTATTTCTTTCACCTCCGTTTGAATTTTCTGCTCCCGTTCTGCCATCACCTGGATTTTCAATATGTGCAGGAAGCAGGGAGAAGAACCCACCAGGTAATATAAACTGCAGGAAATTCTCAAGAGCTTCCAAAGGTGCCCTCAAAAGACATGCATATATGCTATATGCTGCCTTCTGCTATTAGATATAGGTTTCACAAAAAGTAATGAATTAAACCATTTTACCTAATACCTTCCTGGCTAATCTACACTTGAGAAATGTTGTGATGATACTAAATTGAAGGCATACCTCTCTCTTCCTTGCAACTTCCTCCGTCTCCTCTACCTCAATGTCTAGCTTTCTGCGTTGTATATTCTCTTCTGCAGTAAAATAATCATCCTCTTCTTGTTTCCCAATTCCAAGTTTTGGATCTCTTATCCCAGATTTTATTGGCTCAATTATACCTGCAGAGATTGATACAAAACAATTTTGTAATGTGAATAGTACCCGCAAAGTTACATGTCAAAACAGTTGGTACAGGAAACACTATTTATCTGAGGAGATTGTCCAGAGAGTAAAAGGATGTGGGCAATTATGAAAACCTAAATACACGAATGCAACAAATTAGACAAGCTTGAACAATGCAAAATTGCCTGCTCAACCTCTTTGATATAGAATTTAAGAACAGCTATGTCATCCCTAGAAAAAGAAGCATCCATGGCATAGTAAAGGATGCATCTCTTGGAATCATTCTCTGCTTAATGGAGTAGGTAAAGTAACCTATATTTAGATCTCCCCAGACCCTGCTAAGGTTGGACCTACACTGGGTATTTGTTGTGTTGCATGGTATAAACAAGGAGAATTTCTCTATGTATCACTTAGCATAATACCGAGTTAACTCATAATTTATTTAAAACAGAGAATTGGCAGTATGATCAGGATGCAGATTAGTACATTTAATGGAAACACATACCCTGCTCATTCTTCCCGAGTCCCTTCCCTTTCCAGCCCATTTTCTGAAGAAGCCTGAATCCAATATTAGATGATGTCAATTGCCTGTCTTCTGATGCTTGTTCAACATTATCTAAATCAACATTCTCAGTAGGCCTTTGATTGATAGGCAAACGAAAATCTTCACTGAAATCTTCACCAAATAAATCCTGATCAAGCAAAACAGATAAGAAAATGCGAAGTAATCACATTATCTTGCACCACCCAGCTATACTCAGAATTAGCAAACACGAGCATAGAGAAAAAGCTAAGCAGCTTCAACAAGACAATAGATCATCCACAAAAAAATGATTATCAAAAGACTTCAGCTCCTATGAGATAGTAATTCGTAATAAATAGCATAGACAAGTCACAGATCCACCTTCTTTTGCCAAAATCTAATCAAGAGTTCCTTTTATTTCCATTTTTTAGGAGATTACATTTCACATTGTGGTCCACCGTTGACAGGTTGTCTACAAATACAGCAAGAGAACATCAATAGCAAGCGCTGAGTAAAAAGATCCTTCACCTCCTTCCTCTCATGCCTACTATCCCGCATACTAGACTCCGCTCTGCTGCTGTTCCATCTGAAGTCCATCTCCTGTGAGCAGAGAAAGCAAATATTTTCACTACTTCCTGTTTTCATAAAAAGATGTTCTTCAATTGATACTGAAACATATTCCACGAGATTCTTTTGACGTAGCAATTAACAAAGCAAAGAATCAATATCTCAGCATATTGACAACCATGAAACAATCCCATGACCCCATGAAACATTCCCATGACCTAAGGGGAAAATTTTGCATGTGACATTATAATGAAGGTGAATCAAATTGCCACAAGATTTTGTTATAAGGCAAAAAGGTAGCTAGTGACAGCCAGCCTTTTAAATGCACCACATTTCTAGCTCCTCAAACAAACAAAGAACAGCACAGTTGTGGACAAAAAAGATTGGGATTTTTGGGTGATCAAAGACTTTCTCATTTGGGGGGTTGCTGATGTTGCAATTAAACCCTGTTTTCCTGCTTCATTTTTTTACAAAAATCGCATTCATCAGTGCATTTACTAAGGACCCCAGCCAGCACTTCATTAGGCTATCGTAACTGAAGATGTGACTAGAATCTCGACGATTTTATCAGAACACGTTATCAGTCCTCCGTTAATTAGGGATAACCAAAAAGGCAACTTCTTTCTCAATTTCTCCTCACTTTACCTTTCCACAAAGTGCCCAATAAATCATCATTATGGTCATTCTTATGTTCTATCTCGAAACAGGAAGACGACAAGTTCAGCAACAGTTTCATTCAACAGAGGTTAGCTTAAACACACACCATCTTCACAAAGCCCAATCTTAATTTAAGCTTCCAAAACTGGCAAATAAAATAATACGGTAAAAACAAAAAGGAAAGAACAGGAAAACAAAAATATCAAACCTCAGGGTTTGCTGCTTTCACACCAAATACTTAGAGAAGGGCTTAAATCTTAAATCTTATAACTCGCCAATACCAAATCAAAAATAGCAGAAGTACGACACACCACCAACGCTCCACATCAAAAGATTCAATCTTTTCAAAGGACTTATTCGCAGGAATAAGAAGAACGTACTGGGTTATACGGAATTAAAATCAAATCTATCGATTAAAACCCTAGGTTGAAAATTTTCAATTACCCAGATGGAGAGTAACAAAAATGAACAATTGGAATCGATAAATCAAAGGGATTAGTGAAATTCAAAGATTTCTAGCTGGGGATTTAACATTACCTGGTCGAAATCGCAAGGCACCTCTCTTGCCTCTGAAACTCCGCGTTTCGCTTTGCCCGAAACTCTTGAGCAATTCTAATTGCAATCACTGGCCCTTTGTTGAAAAGAATAAAAAATTTGAAAGTTACACCTTGTTAGTGCCATATACTGTTTTTAAAGTGAGAGCTTCTAGCTCAATTAGCATGGAAGTTGATTTTTCACACTTCTTTATCATTGTTTAAATTATGGTGAGTTTATAATTTTTTAATTGTGGCTTATAGATTTGGTTTTTGACAGGTCTAATTTATTTATTATG
This sequence comes from Talinum fruticosum, assembly GCA_021018815.1. Classification (NCBI taxonomy): domain Eukaryota; kingdom Viridiplantae; phylum Streptophyta; class Magnoliopsida; order Caryophyllales; family Talinaceae; genus Talinum; species Talinum fruticosum. The sequence goes on along the minus strand of JAITYX010000010.1, from coordinate 9,873,214 downwards.
GTTATTTTTTTCGTACATAAGTTATTAAATTTACACCTTATAATAGAGTTTAGTAGGTGAATCTACTTATTATTAAACAATAATTTATTTTTAAAAATCATAAAAAAGAAATTGTTGTTATTATTTTCTTTTGTGAGACTATTTCACATATTATTATCTTAGGACAACTTTTTAGATTAGATTATTTACATAATTCAATTGTACTTTTGGAAATATTTGACTACATTATCTAACAAATTAAATTGGAGAGAATGGAGTACTTCTAAAGAGGGACTCTGCTTCATGAAAATGTTATCATGGGAACCTAACTTCTTTGTGGTCACCCACCCAATTCACCCGTTAATTAGATTGCATTAAGTGTTAATTATATGGATGGGTTTGGTTTTTCAAGTTCCAAATAATCAACCCTTTTAATAAGCCCACAGTAATATGGTTGTCGTAAAATAAAAATCATGATAACTCTTATGATATGATTCATACATGTGGCTTGATCAAATCTCATTCTTTAGTTTATTCTAATTCAATTAGGATTCAAATTCTAATTTAAAAAATTTTCAAATTATCACTAAATAACTAGAAAAGCATTTTTCTTTCTAAGCAATGTTTCGATCCCAATAGAGGCTAAGATAAGAAAGAAAGAAAATAAAAAGTAATTAGAGAAGATTCTACCCCTCTCCCCCAAATAGTTTACGAATGATGTCCATTTTTTCGCCTTGAAGATATGGGCCATCATAACAAAGTCCCTTCACCGCAATAAATGCTAGCAATAAAAGCCCAATGGCTAATAGTGGAGGGAACCTGTTCAGGCAGATGAACTTAACCTATATTGGTGTATTCCAAAGAAGGACAACCTAGTGGATATGAAGGATTTCCGACCTATTAGTTTATGTAATGTTGTTTACAAGATCCTGTCCAAGTGTTCGAGTGAATCGACCGAGGAGTGTCCTCAAGGATTTAATAGGTCCCTTTTAGAATGCTTTTGTTCCATGGAGGAATATTACGGACAGTTGTCTTGACTCATGAAATTCTTTCCTACATAAAGGAGGTTAGAGGAGATGAGAAGGTAGCTCGCCTTAAAGGTCGATATGAGCAAAGCCTATGATAAAGTGAGATGGAATTTTTGGCCCAAGTGTTACATAAGATTGGGCTACTAGCGAGAATATTCTCCTGTATTATGCGATGCGTTACTACGGTGAAGGATGTAGTGTTGTTGAATGGTACGCCATCCGAGAGTTTCACACCGAAGCGGGGTTGAGACAAGAGGATCCGTTATCTCCATATCTCTTCCTGCTTTGTACGAAAGTTCTCTCAATTGGGCTTGCTAATGGATAGCAGCCAGGAGATATAAAAGGAATTTCGATGCCTCGATCGGCTCCCTCAATTTCACACTTATTCTTCGTGGATGATGCTCTATTCTTCTCGGAAGCCTCGGTTGATGTGTTGTTTAATCTAAAGAATTCCATCAAAAAATTTTGCAAAGCGTCGGGACAAATGATCAATGTGGAAAAATCGGCTATTATGGCCTCAAGAAATCTCTCACAGGAGGAGGTCCAAGGTTTCGGACTCATCTTCAATTATCAAATCAAGGATTGTTTTGATCGCTATTTGGGGTCGACACCTTTAATTCCGAGAACTAAGGTCCGAGTATTTTAGATTTTTGTTGGATGTTGTTCGAAGAAGACGCAGAGTTGGAAGATGGGTTTATTGTCACCGATAAGGAGGTTGCTTTTGATTAATACAATCTTAGCGACACTAAATAACCACATTATGGTAATATTTCGAGTTCCGCTAACAATTGTAAAGCTACGTAATGGATTACTTGTTAACATCTTTTGGGGTGGATTGACGGGGGTGAATAAGATACACTTGGAGGAAAAAGAGGTTTTGGCATTTCCAAAGGGGATGGGAGGTTTGGGATTGAGAGATGTGGGAATTATGAACTCTGCTCTACTCATGAGACAAGCTTGGCGCTTGCACTCGAATAGGGACTCATTATCGGCTAGAGTGTACAAAGGCAAAGTATGGTCCGGAATCGCCAATTCAAGGGATGAATGCAGGACAACAAAGGGTGAAGGGGTCGTGGGGATGGAAGGGATCTGTGTAAGGCAGCGAGCAAATTTAGAGAGGGGATGAGTTGGATGGTAGGGAGAGGAACATATATCCTTATTTCCGATTATAGGTGGGTGAAGACAGAGAATGTAACATTTAAAGGGGAGGCGGAAAGGTTGGAATGTCGGTGAAAAAAGTGTATTTCTTGATGAAGGAATTTAGTGTAGAATGGGATGTAGAGAAGGTTAGGAGACTCTTTCGGTTGGACTCGCCAAGAGGATTTTTGAGATACAGGTAAGAGAGGAGATGATGGGGATCGAGTTATTTTGGGATAATTCCATAGATGGTGAGTTCACAATGAAGACTGGTTATGCTTTCTTGCTCAAACAAAAGCGATAATGGAAGGATATTGGGTGGAGAATTGTGTATGGAAATGGTTGTGGGCACTACAAGTAGAACCGAAAGTTAAGGTTTTTCAATGGAAACTACTTAACAATGCACTCGCTGTTGGGACCTAATTTAGTCGTTAGAGGTTTAGTTGATGAAGCAAAATGTGTATTCTGTCGGAGGGAGAATGAGACATTGGAACATCTATTTAGAGACTACGAGTTAGTAAAGAAAATCTAGGCAGGAGGAGAGTTGGGATTGAGGATTAATCTTTTGCCTACGATATCTCTTTAGAGATGGTTTTGGGATTGGTTCGGTTATTTGAGGAAGATGGAGGTAGTGGGATTGAATGTTTTGTGGGGATGTTGTGGAAAATTTGGAAACATCACAATGAGGTTATCTTTAGAAGAATGAATGCTAATCCGCAAGAAGTCGTGATGGAGGTTACGATGTTAAGAAGCAAGTGGGCGAATCAAGAAAGCACAAGAATGGGGCTGATGATGAAACACACTTAGCGACGACAAGTATGAACTTTATAAAAGGAGTGTAGAGAAATGAGTTAAGAACTTAGGTTGTGGAAATAGATGGAGGATGGAATGTGAACACGATGAAGGGAGGGGCGACATAGATGATTCGATCAAAGAGTGGGTATGAGTGTCAAGGGTCGAAAGTAAGTTTTGGAGTTAGTGCACTATAGATGGAGTACTTAGCTGTTGAGGGAGGGTTGGAGGCAGCGTTGAAATTAGGTTGTTCCATATTTGCATTTGGACGGATTCGATTACAGTGGTTAAAGAGATAAAGGGGTTAGATAGGACTAAGGGATTTAAGGAGAAAATTGGAATTCAAATAAGAATTCATAAATTGATCTAGGTTTTTAGCTTTGTTTGTGTAGAAAAGTAGACAGGTTGTTGCTTTCTCAAGCACACAAGTTAGCCATTGCAGTTAGGGACAAGTAAGTTTGTTGTGTAATTTTCGTTTGTTTGCCAAAAAAAAAATAGTACAAGCCCAAAGGCTAAAATGTATAGGAAATTTAGAAAAGTTTTACTAGAAAAGACAACTTACTAAAGTCAAATGGCATCAAGTGAGTTTGGACATGTGATCACCATTACTCCATGTTGAGGATACTAGCACCCCATCCAATTACTCCTAACAAAATGCATCCTAGTAAGACTTTTCAATATGCTTTTTCATTGCATATGTGAAGCATCGCAAGTTATTTTTTCAATTTCTTACATCTTTGCTAAAGAATCAATTCTCTAATTTTGTTTTATTTTCATGAGCGAGAGGATAGGAGTTAAGTTGAAACTCCTTAATAGCATTTCAGTGTATATGAGATGACGTCCTTCTAAGTTTTAGACCATAGTGCAGCTTTCCTTTTGATGGAATGATGTAGGACATTAACGTCCAATTTCATCCGTTCAAAGACTACTCCATTTCTTTGTATCCACAAGCTCTAAATTATTGCAAACAAGGTGGCTATCAAGAATTTCTTCTTTAGTTTATTGTTGAATATCATGCTTATCCATTTTTCATAGAGTAGTCTCATAGAGTTTGAGCTACTAATGGTTTTCCCTAAGTCAACTGCAAGACTTCTCCAAACACTCCACGAGATTGAGCATTTTAATAACAAGTGGTCCACACTTTCTTCATGGTTTGAGCAAAAGATACACTTATTAGGGGTGAGCGGGACCGAGTACCTAATCATTTTGGTCGGACTTGGTGTAACGTCCCGAAATTTTTAATTTACTTATTTAATATTTTAAATCATAATTGAAGGTTTGCTCGGGAGAGTCTCGAGTCACCCTAGAGGGGGTGAATAGGGTGATAGAAAATTCTTTGCGAAAACACACTCTTTTTGACAGAAAAGAGGCAAAGACAGCTTCGAGTCTAAACACGGGGTCGAAAAGATTGGACTCGTAAAGCAATGAATCGGAATAAACAAGCACAGTGAAGGTCGTCTAAGTCTAGAATGAACTCGGAAAGAGAACACAGAGATTTTACGTAGAAACCCTCCTATGGCAGAAAACCACGGCCCGTGTCAATCCGGACACGAAGTCAAATCCACTATTTTGAGTCCACAAAATACCGTGAATCGATCGAACCCGAGTTGCTCCCTTGGACAACTCTATACAAGTTTTCCTAGACTCGAAGTTACCTTATCCGATCTAGCACTTCCTAGCCGAGATAACCCTTACAGCTAGGGACAACTAAGCTGAGTTAACCTTTACAGACTTAGTCAAGGGACCTTACAAAGAATGTAAGAAGAGTTTGTAACTTAGTACAAGACCTTACAACTCGGAGAGTACGGAATTACGGAATGGGAGTTGTAAGTAGAAGATTGGAAGTAAATACAATGACTTTTCTCAAGTATGTGTATTAACAATAGAATCGACAATCTTCAAGTCTTGTGAAGTGGCTTCTATTTATAGATAACCAAGCAGAGTAGCCGTTATCTCTTTCTCGCTGACCGAGAGTCCTCTCGTGACCGTTGATAATGGCTTTCCGAGTCACTCGTAAAGTATCCGTTGAAATATGGACGTTGGACAACGGTTTAACTCTCTTGGAAGTCCCAAAACCATCGGTTGTGTCTTGAAAAATAAGATGGAAACCACCGTTAGGCTTGGCGTTCCAGCTTTTCCGAATATGGAAGCAGACGGCTTCGACACAATCTTCCAGGACTAAAGCAGAGAAGGTGAAAAGCCATATCTCGCTGGTGATTTGACGTTCGAAGCCGGCTACTTTTGTAGTTAGAAAAGATATCCTCGATTGAATAACCAACAAAAGTAAAATACCTTCGGTTCTCAAAGTATAAAAATACTTTGGTCCAAGGTTAGACACGGATAAAATAATTATGATAATTACGCAATTGATTATCCGAGTCGGAGAAGAAATGGAATTTTCCGAGTCTAATATCCATGATACTCGGAATTCCATATGACTTAGTCTTAAGCAAAGAATCAAGTTCTATAACGAATATCGAGTGGGAAAAACTTGATATAGACTAAGCAGAGAAGAACTACGAATGCCGACTATGCAAACAAATAGAATAGATAACCATAAGTCGATTCCGAGTGAGAAACAGCTGAATACCTGGTATATTCAAAAGCGATTAGTCCGAGTGAGAGTGGACTCGGAATAAAGAACCAGCTTTTCGAGTCGCTAACCGAAAAGCGATAAAAGAGATAATTGAGGGCCGAAATACTTAGAGAAAATATTATTTTACTCAAGTAAGTTTCTAGGACGCGAGAGAATGCCTTGGAATCAAAACTCTATATGAATAACATCGTTATACCCGATTCCTTTTGCATGACTCGAAAGATATTGAGCAGATGTCCGAGTCTTCAATAATTAATGCAACGGAAAAACTAAACGGGCATTAATACAAGGTTAAACCTCAAAGAAAAATCATACTCAAACTTCCGAGTGTAACAACTTAACGTGATAAAAATTTAAACCTAAACACCAAAGAAATCTAAAGTACGAAATCCAAAGTCCATACATTAAAACAACAATATGGATTGTCAACAATGACCTCACTTTACATAAGACCCCGATCCCCATACAACCCATCAACATATGAAAATAAAACAGTTCATACAATGAGTTGAAACTCAATATTGCTCACCCCTAATAGTCAAACACAATTCAATACATTTCAAACATTGTGGATAAGAAGAAAAGTATTCAAACAAGTATACAAATGTTATTTAGCCACGATTCAAACAACTTATAAAAAGATTTATTCAAGATCTTGCTACATAGTTAGTTTATTAACTAAGTCCCATCTAATAACTCGCTTTAAGCATTATAAATCTTTAATTATCTATTGGTGAGCGACCCAACTGGGTTCCTGGCGTGCAACCTTAGTTTCATGGCATGCAACCGAAACTAACTCATGGCATACCGCTAAATAGTACCCGAAAACCTTGGCATACATTCCTTAATTATGGTCTCGTATCCGAAAACCTTAGTATACGTTTCTTATGGAGAGTCGTACCCAAAACCTTGCATGCATTGACCCACGAGACTTATTAGTCTCACTTAATAAATAGTAACATCCGCTAAACTCGCCATGATCTTTCTCTTTCTTAATTAATACTTTATGTAGAGTTTTTTCATTTAACTCGGAAGAACCATCATAACCCATAATATGAGTCCAACATTTAAAAACATTTCCTTAACCCAACGATTTCTTTAACTATAAGTTCAACAACAATTCCAAACAACTTCAAACACCATTTGAGTTTTTGTATTTTTTATTTTTTAATTTTTTTGTCAAGTTTCGGCCTATAATGATCCAATATTTCCAATGCACTCAATCTAATAAAACGAAGCATATAACCCTCTTATTGTGACTATTACAAAAATATAGATTGGGTACCCAAGTAATGGGACTCGTATCCGGGTCCAACTTTTCATTACCCGATCCTGGACCCGGTTGTAATTGGGTCCTGAAAATTGGACTCAATCCCGGACCCAATTCAAGTGGATTCGAGATTGGACCCGCTGGGTTCAAATCGGGTCCGAGGTTCGAGGTCGGGTACCCGGTCTTTTTGCTCACGTATAACACTTATTATCTTTAGGGGCTATTATTCCTTTTCTACACAACAAGTCTCTAGTATTGAGCTTCCCCATGAGAGCAATCCACATCATTATTTCAACTTTTGGTGAGCTATGTTCATCCATACTAAACACACTACTCGTCAACAATTACTCATTTATTGTCGTGAAACTGCTTGTGTTTTATGCCCGAAGCTCTTTATTGAGAGCTCTTGTCTCCCTTTTAAAAAGGCTTTATCATTCTTGTTTCTTACATGCTATGTTTGGATTAAAAAGCCATTAAGCATTTGTGCCTCCTTAAGCTCTTCAATTGTGAGTTGTCCTTTCCAAGTGAGTGTCCAACTCGTTACCTTTAAACCATCCCATATTGTAGATGAACTTTGTTTTGGGAAGATGATACATTAAATAACCTTGTATAGGTGGTCTTAAAAGGTTTCTTATACACCCATGAATCTTTCTAATATTTAATTTTTATGTCGACTTCAATTTGCATTATAAAATTTTGGAAAAAAAGCCTTCTAAACTATAGAGTCCTCCTTTGACGACTTCTTGATTTCCTTCCAGGGGCTTAGTACTTGTGACAATGTGTCTGCAGATAATGTTAATAAGCACATGAAAAACAAAATCTATTTATGATTTATGTTCGTTTATGTTCTTTTATTATTTTCGTTTATGTTCTTTTATATTCATTTATGTTCGTTCGTTTACGTTTGTTTCTTATTTATAACTCATTTCTTCTCGTTTATATTCGTTTATGTTCGTTTATGTTCATTTTTGTTCGTTTATATTTGTTTACGCTCTTTTATGTTCGTTTTGTATGTAAGTTCAAACATGTCCTAAGAAATGAAAGAATAAAAACGAACATAAAAGAACATAAATGAATATAACACAAACATAAAAGAACATAAACAAAGATAAAAAAATATAAACAAACATAAAACATAAATAGATTATGTTTTTCATGTAAAGTCGAACAAGCCCATAAACGAAACATAAGCATAAACGAACATAAAACAGCAGAAACGAACATAAACGAACATAAATTAATACAAACGAACATAAATGAGTTGTTGGTAACGAACATAAACGAACAAAATAAACGAACATAAAAGAACATAAACGAACATAAACGAACACAAAAGAACATAAACGAACATAGAAGAACATAAACGAACATAAAACATAAATAGATTCCGTTTTTCATGTAAAATCTAACAGTCCCTAAATCTTCATTATGGATATAGTTAACCACATATCTCCAAAAGGTTCCTTCCTCACAAACACACCTCCACCACCACTTGAATAATAGAGCTGCATTTTTAATTAAAATGTCCCCAGTTCCCAAGCCTCCTTAGTCTTTTGGTTTTTGCACTATTTTCCTTTTCACCAATGCATACTACTTTCCTTCACTTGTCCTACACCACATAAAGCTCTTTTGGATTTTAAAAATCTCATCAGCAACTTTCTTTTGAATAGGGATGGCAAGGAGGCGAGTCGGGGTCGGGAAGTGCCCTCCTCATCCCGCCCCGTCTCTGCTGCGGGGAGGAAACGTTTCCCGTTCTCGACCTCGATGGATCCTTGATCCCCAACGAGGTCCCGACCTTTATGCATAAGTCTTGAATCAAGTTCAGATTTGACCAATTTTACACCAAAAATCACTCAAAAAAGCCATAATTCTTAAAAAAAGATATAGTAATCAAGCTTGTCATAGTGGTGTGGTGAGGTTAAAGCGATTCAATAATATCTTATGAGCATATTAGTTCACCAATGGCAACTATCACTCTATCGGAGCAAGAAATGAACACCGAGATTGAAAAATCATCACTGCTCTCATGACATAGTGGTGGGTGGTCCTCCAAGTGGCGAGATGCAAGCCTCGATTTTAGCCAAAATGTACCTACATTTAAGGATGAGAGATATGAGTCTAGGTTTAAGATGCTCCGATAGAGCTTTTGCTTTAGTGAGATAGAGAGGAGAGAGAGAGAAAGCTTCTTTTTTTATTTTGAGGTAAGGAGAGAGAAAGACAGAGAGAGATAGAGAGGTAAAAAAGTGAAAGGGGTACAACTGGTAAAGGAGGAGGGTTTGTAATAATGGATGGATTTGTTTTTATATCTAGGTTTTAAAAATTATAAAATTCCCCAATTATCCTTTACAAGCATACTAAAATATGGGGAAAAAGGGAAACGGGGTGGGGAATGGGGACAAAACTCTCCCTATCCTCGCCCTGTTCCCCATTCGAGGAGAGGATTTTAGCCCACCTCGAGTCGGGGCCTCGACGGAGTCGGAAATTTCCCACCCCGTTGTCATCCCTACTTCTAAAGAGTGACAAATAGTACACTTGGGAGGCTCAGCACGACCTTAATTAGTACTAATTTGTCTGCTCAAGATAAGCATTTGGCCTTTTAAGATCCCAACTTTTGTTTTATAAATTTCCATGAAGATGATTTTCTCATATTGGTAATCGAACCAGTGTACACCCTAATACATTAGCTATATTTTGGGTCCAACTCTCACCTTTTCCTAAGACAATAAGATTTGACTTATTATAGTTTATCTCCAACCTAGAGAATGACTAGAAGTCTAGCAAGATTCCTTTTACGTTCGCAAGTAGTCTTCATTTACTTCACTAAATATTTGAATATCATTTGCAAATTGTAAGTGGCTAAGCTAAATTTTTCTTCTACCAACCTCGTATTCCTGTACACATTCCCAACTCTATTGCCCACTACCATCATTTCGTTGAAAACTTTCCCGATTAATACAAAGAGAAAAGGAGACAATGGAACTCCATGTCTAATGCCTCTTTCTATTATGAATGGTTTACATGGTGCTCCATTAAAAAGCAATAAAATTGATGTTGTTTATAAGCTTGTAGATATCCTCTCCTCCACTTCTCTCCAAAACCCATTTCTTTCATGACTTTGTCTAGACTCTTTCATCCAATTATATCATAAGCTTTTTGAAAGTCAAGCTTACAATGAAGTCTTTTAGTTAACTATTTCGTTGGCTATTAGGACCTAATCTAAGATTTGTCTACCGTGTACAAAATATTGTATGTGCTTCTCCAACTACATCATGTAGTGCTTCTTTTAGTCTTATACTCAAAAAAATTTCAATTACCTTGTAAATGGTACCAACCACACTCGATTGGCCTATAATAATTAATTTTCATTAGCCCTACTTCTTTGATATCAAAGTAACCCATGTAGTCTTTACAGTTAAAGGAAGTATGTCGAGTCTCAAAAATGGTTTAATATAAGAGAGGAACTCCTCCCATATACTTGTCCATATATGTTTGATGCATTTAATGTTGAAGCTATCATAGCTTGGAGCTTAGGAAAAATCACATCTCATTATGGCATCCTTAATTTCCTCTTTAATAATTGTTTCTTCAAGTTGTTGCTGCTCACCTGTAATTTTAGGTAACCCAAAGTGTGTTGATATATCAACGTTTGATAATTCCTATCTCGTGGACAAATTCCTAAAATGTCCGATAAATTTCTTTTGATTTTTGTACATAGGAATGACAACGGAACATGGGATCTCATTGTCCTAACGAGGCCCCACCCTCGGATGGGGAAAAATTTGTATCCCAAATAGGGAACATGGTAGGGATAGGGAAAAACATCTTCTTTGATCGAGAACGAGACAAATTTTTGTCCCCGTTCCCAGCACTATTCCCCCATTTTTTATTGTACATTTGTATTTTGAGTTTCAAGTAAACTAGTGAAGGTAATTTGGTAATATTGTATTGTTAAATCCTAAATATAAAACCTAACATTTACCCCATATCCCTTCTTTACCAGATCGTTTCTATACCCGATAATTGGGTCATTCGGTTCGGGTTGAATTCGAGTTAGTTCGGTTTGGGTTAATTTCTGGTCGATCTTGTTTGGAGTGCTGGTTCGGGTTCGGGTTCGGGTCAACTTCGGTTCGGTTCAACTTTGGGTCAACCTCGTTCGGGTTCGATTCGGGTTAATTTCGGATCAGGTCGTAATCAAAATTGTACCACTATAGGCACAAAAGTCCATCCTCAAAAAAATGTGGGTTGGGTCACTTTTATTTGGGTTAAATAGATTCGGGTCCGATTCGGTTTAGGTCATTTTGGGTTCGATTCGGTTTCGGTTCGGGTCATTTCGGTTCGGATCGGAATCGGGTTCATTAGATTTCGAGTCGGTTCGGTTCATTTCGGTTTTCGGGTCAAAATCGGTTCAACTGTTTCGGATGTCGGTTCGATTTGGGTTTCGGGTCATTCGGATTGACCTGTTCGGTTCAGTCAATTTTACGAGGTCTAATCGTTTCTCTTCTCTATCTCTCTCTCTTTCCCTCATCTCTTATTCTCAATCGTTTCTCCTCTTTCTCTCTCCTCTTTTGTTCTTACATTTGGAAGAAAGCTTCATCTTCCAATACTCCATCTCCATCTCAAAATATTATACTCTCACTCTCTACCATCTTCATATGAGATTCCGAGCATCCAAGTTAAGGCTTCCAACACGGAGCCATTTCCGGACCACTATCAATTGTTCCTAAAACCACTAGAAGCAATGACTCGCCTCGTTCTATACTCATTTGAGACCTCCAGTATTATCCATTGCTTTTCGCTTGCGCCGCTGCACTAAAGATCGGAGTCCAACAACTCTATTTCTTTGAAATTGAAACTTAGTTATCATTTTTTGTTTTTCTGAATTGTACATATTGAATCTTATTATCCGTTTTTGCAATGTTTTGATGTGAAATGGCTAAATTCTTTAAGGCTTGCTGGTTTTATTTATTTATTTTTTTATCTAAATTGATTTTAATTTGAGTTTGGCTGACCTTATTCACGGGGATCGGGGGCTTGTCGAGGCTAGGGAGAAACTCCCCAAAGCGGGGACGAGGCTGAGTTTAGGTAGCGAGGACGGGGACAGGGAGTAGAGTTGTACATTATTCGATCCAAAACCGGACCGGACAAAAAACCGAACAGGATCGGACAGGACCCATCGTATTTGATCCGGTACACGGTCCATAAAATTTTCTTATTCGAGTCTTCGATCCGCTCCGGTCAGGTCCACCGGATCTTCGGTCTAAACCGAGGACCAAATAAGTTACTAAAAAAATTTGAGTCCCCTCGCCTAGGATATTTATATATATAACTAATTAGAATTTCTAGTTGGGAATATATTCTAATTCTTTTTCGTCTTAAATTAGTCCCATTTGTTCTCTCTCTAGGTGTCAACATTTTTTGAGTTGGCCTATATCTAGCTATGCGATAATCTCTATTCGATCCACTTCGGTCGAGTCCAGGTTCGGTTTGGGCTTTTTCAATCTGGTCCAAGTCTAGACCGAAAATTATTTAGTCCCGTCCTTGATCCACTAATTTCTCTTATTCGATTTTCGGTCCAAATTGGTTAGATGCGGTCCGAGTTTGGACCGATGAATGTCCTTTCTGGGAGGGGACTCCTCAGCCCCTCTCCACCCTCTTGTAATCCCTATTTGCATAGTTTCGATTTCGGCACCCTCTATAATTATTTTTTTCAATTGGTTTCCTCTTCCTCCTCATTGTGGCCAACATATGAAAGTATTTAATGCTTTTATCCCCTTCTTTCAATGTTTTGCACCTGGATAATTGTCTTCGAGTATATCTCTTTTCCTGTCATCCAAATCCATAATTGTGTTTGCGAGTGCCTCCCTTCTATTGGACTCACAAGCATTCAACTCGGATTCTTGTGCTTTAGAGTCTAACTTATGTATTTCTTTAAAAAGGATTGGATTTTGCATTTAATGTAGCCAAAAACCTATTTAGTCCATCTTCTCAATGAAGCTTTGATAGCCTTGAGTTTCTTCTCAACGAGACATTGAAGTGGTTTGAATTCATTCCTCTAACTAGCAATCCAGGTGTTCGAAGGGCACAGGACCCAAGGGATATTAGAAGTAGATTGCATCAAAGGATAATGATATGATAACTTTCTATATTTGCACGAAACTTGAATATGCTTAAGTTTTTCAAAGAACTCCTATTCCATAAGGATTTTATAAATTCCGCTTAGTTGCATTCTTTCTCATCCCTGTGTACTTAAGGCTAATTATTAATATCCATCAACTACAAATCTTGGAACAACTCCCCTAGCTATTTCATGCTGTTTGTAAATGTCACATAACCTTGTTAGAGTATAAACCTATTCTTGGACCTTCAACCATTAGTTTAAGCTTTTGGTTGAGTTGGTTCTTAAACATGGTATCGAGTCTTTACGAGCAAGAGGTCTCGGGTTCAAATCTCGAGCAGCCTCCATATTAATTATTGCAAAAGGTAAGGAGGAACCTTTTGTTGCATCCACGTTTCAAGCCCAAAAGGCATTCGCGTGAGGGGCGTATTAGAGTATAAACCTATTTGTGGGCCTTCAATCATAAGCTTAAGCTTTTGGTTGAGTTGGTTCTTGAACATAACCTTATCTTTACGAGGGTGTTTGAACTTCATTGAAAACCCCCATCAATAGGAGTGGGGAGTTCAAATTTGCCTTCGAGTGCTCTAAGTTGGTTCCGTATATCCATTCTATCACTCCGGTCATTAGGAGCATAAATAACATAGATAACACATTGAAAACGTTCTTGCATGAGTTAGCCAACTACACTATCTACCGTTGCATGGTGAAATGTGTCCGCATCCTAAAAAATCTCTATGTGATATCGGTAGTAAGCCTTCGGAGTTTTCTACAACTTCCACCTGAATTCATTCGAAATGTCCTTAGCATTTCCTCTTCCCATTGATTTAAAATACTATGCTTGGTCTCAATCAAACCTAAGAAGTTTTGATTCTCTTCTTTGACAATATTTTGATAGACTTCTTTTTATTGTCTTTACTAATACCTCTAACATTCCAAACTACTATCTTCATTTTTCACTCTATTAGAATATTAAGATACTGAGATGAGATTACTTACAAGCCATCCTTTCAGGTATCGACGAGTCTGGATGTATGAGATTCTTTGTTCTTCTTGAGAGTGCTTTTTATCGTTGCGTCATGGCCACTCCTACTAGTTTCGCTATTTGTAAAGACTTTTTGACTTCTTGTTGAATATTGCTATATGAATTGTTATGTGTTTGTGTTACTCTTCTTCTCCCGAGTAAGCATTTTCCTGTTTGGTATTAGTTTCCTTTTTGTTTCACCAATAATCACTTTCTTGTTGATGCATGTTGTTTCACTAATTCTTACTACATATGTGCTTACAACAAACTCTTACCATTCTTTTACACATTTTTTCAACTACTTATTACTCCTTTTACCTAGTTAATAAAAATTTATCGTTGCGTACCATTAGTTTATAACCGCTTAAAGAGCATGCCCTTATTACATGGGAGTTGTAAACTAGACAAGTAAATAGTAAATTTTTGCATATGTGTTTCACCATTTGATATATGTAGAAGTTTTAAGGAAATGGTAGCTTTATAGCTAGGACTAGGGAGGAAAAACCGAGAACATATATATCTACTTCACATTTAGAAGCCTTAAGTTGCGGATTCGGAATTAAATAAAAGGATGAAGTAATAAGGCAAAAATGTAAAGTTAAAATGATTTGTGTCTTGCACTAATACACTCTTTTATTGTCTTGTTTTGGCTTAAAAATTATATAATCATGTATTAAATTAAAAAAGAATGGTATGATTGCATAGTAGAATTGTATTACAACTCATTAATTACATAAAATTATTTTTTATCCATACTTTTTCATATTTATAAAATTATATATATTACACGCTTTCTATATAGGGTTGATCCGATTAGGGTGTCATTTAATATTGATCGGCATAACGAACGGATATTAAGGCTTAACATTTATAACTAATCATAATAATTAAAAAACTAAGGACTTAAGATCATCAAATACATTAATATAGGTTAAGATGACATTTTAAAAATGTCTTCATACAAAACACATATCATAACCCTATTTAATTATGAAAACTTACATTTATATTTTTCGGTTCAAATATCATTACACTTGTACCACCATTTTGGGGCCAAATATCATTTACCTTGTGCCACCTATCGCAACTACAGGAGCTCGACCTTATCGAAAATGAGTTGGAAAGCACAATCCTGGTGTTTATCAATGACTTACCAATGTCATTTCTTAATCTCTCATAAAATGACTTCGAGGCCGTATCACAAACAACCGAGTTGTTCATCTTTCAAAGGCAATCAAGAACTTGAAAAAACTTTTGGACAATGTAATTTTGGAATGGATGGAGGCCTAGGAGAAGATATTAAATTTGGAGGGGCCGGAGGGAAAAGATCAATTATTAACATAATCATAATGATATGTACATCTATCTGCGAGACGAGTGTTTCTTGGTCTAAGTCTATGGGTAACGTCTCACTTGTGCGAGAATTTCACCCTCGGTTGTTGTTCTTTCGACTTCTACACTCGGAGGTGGACATGGAAGTCAGACTTAGGCAACCGAACATGAGAAAAACTCATAACCACACTACACTTTCTCTTAGATTTGAAATCACCGACTTACATAACTTCTCATGAAATTAACTTGATAACAAGTCACACACAAGGTAAGCTTACTTTGTGTATTGTCTAACTTCACTTGTAGCTATTATATAAGCCCAAAGTCACATTTTCATTGCTTCTTCCTCTATGGTAATCACATCTTCCTCCTCATTCTTCATAAACTTACAACTAGGGTTGTGCAACGGATCGGGCCGTGCTAGAGCCGAGCCATTATTATAAAGGGTCGAGTTGGGTCAAGGAAATGATAAATGGGCTGGGTCGGGTCATGGGCTAGTTGACTCTAACCCGCCCATGACCCGCCCTAGAATTTGTAGGGAACAAAACTCAAATAAAGAAAATATATTTTAATATATGAGAATTACCCTTTAACAAGTCAACCAAACAGTTCACCATATACAAAATTCTTTCCTAAATAGCACCTATTAGCCGAGAAAGTGAAGTTTATTTACTTGAAACAATTGGTCAACATTGTCTTCTCACACGGCCACAACAAAGACAAAACATTGTCATTCCAGTCGAGTTTTTACAACTCATAAACGAAGTCGGATGAAGGCCCTTACAACATGATTATGTTTTTACTTTAGTGATCAAAATCGATCTTGCTACAAGGAAGATAACAACATCCGATGAAAGAAAGATGTCTCCAAGTTCCCTAAAAGAAACACATATAAATCTTCATTTTTGCTTTACTCTTCTCCACATTATCTCGCTCGGAACCGTAAAAACTACACCTTTTCGACAAGTCGACTTTCGAGTCATGCAAAGACCTTGCGGTTCTTGAAGCTCACCTGCATTGGAACTATGCAGGAAGCAAAATAGTAGAAGCAATCAATTAGTATCCGATCGGTAGTTCAGGTCTAGGTTCTACAAACCAAAAATCGAGTCACACATCTCATCAACGAGTGTCGAAGCGTCGCAAGCGGGGCTGTAAGACTATGCATGAAGCATGCAGCGATGACGAGTCATTCAGGAATAGGAAACCGAGCAGGCGCCCCACGATGACAGTCATTCAGGATATTTAACAATCAGCACCGATGACTCCTATCTAGTGACCCTTGAATCAAAACCCCAACAAAAAAATTATCATCCTCTTTGTGAACACATTGAGAACACCATAATAACTCTAAATTTCTAACTCACTCCTTTAACACAACCTTCGGGATCCCCGCTCCTCTTTCTTGTATCATCATCCTCTTTGTGATTGGTGGAATATGCATAAAAAATAATTAGAACAATCTAGATATATAAATATAATCTACTATAACAATTAAAAAAACTTAATTACCTAAAAGAATTAATTACCTAAAAGAATATACTTGTATCATCATCCTCGTCCCCTCCATCTTCATCCGAATTAGAATCATTGTCAATTGCTAGAGTTGTATCATACTCGCACGTCGCCAATCTTGAAGACTTATGAGTGCTTGTACGGTCATAGGCTTCAAAGCGATGCGAGTAGGGAGATGGTTTTTCCACCAAGACTAAAAGCGGACTACGATGCTATAGTACTAATCGGGATCATTAACGGATCTCGTGCCATCATAGAAAGCTCCGGGTATCTCATCGACCTCTTGTGCCAAAAATCCAAAACATCTAACTCCAAATTCAAATCAAGACCTAGCTCCTCCAAGTATAAATCCAAATGCGACCTCCCAGTTTGGGGCATAGAGCTTCTACCTCTAAAACTACTATAATCATCAAAGTAGTCAACCCCTATAGCACTAACAGCAGGAGAAGGATTAATGATAGGTGAAGTTAATGTCGAGTGTTGCTTGTACTCGTTGTATAAGGAACGCAAAGTGCTTAACACATTATCAACACGTTCCATAGCTTCATCAAATCCAAACAACTTACTAAAGTAGTACTTAACAAATTTAACTTTACATGGAGGATCCAAAGTGACAAGCACATGACAAGTACAAATTATAATTCGACGAATACTTGTCAAATTTTCCAAGCATCTCATTTGCCATATTAGCTAAATAACCATAAAGACCCTGAGCCGTCTCAAGCAAACGTATATGAACCATCCATGCACCCTTGAAATATAAGTTAGATGTTAGGGTCTTCACAGACACTAAACATGTAGGTTACCTCATAAAATAACTTTAGAAACTTATGGATCATACTAAGTTTCTCCCACTCCTCCTCTAAAGGCACATAGGTTTTCTATGGGAAATTAGTTGATACCAAGTAGAGAAGCACATTCTTATAATACAAAACACTATCAAGTAACTTGTAAGTGGAATTCCAACAAATTTGCATGTCTAAATTCAGTTTTCTTTTTACATCCAAATGAAAGATTTTTGTGCACTTTCATAGAAATCTTTACCTCTAAGAGATGATCTAGTAATTAATTTCACCAAATTTCGATTCTTTTGCATAGTTTCCTCAATCGACTTTAGACCTTCTTGCACAATAAGATTCAGGATATGTGCACAAAATAGTACATAAAATAATTAACCACTACTTATCAGTCCACTTCTAGGAACAAGACGCTTTTTAGATTAGCCATCATCACATCATTGTACTTAGCGTTATCCACGGTTATGATGAGTATCTTGTCCTCAATATTTCATTGAGTAAGAAACATAAGCACTTCATTTGCTATGCTTTCACCATCATATGGAGGGGTCGGTGCCCTAAACTTAAGGATTCTTTTGTCCAATTTCCAAGCACTATCTAGAAAGTGGGTTGTGATGCAAATGTAGTGCTGATAAGTATGATTTGACCTCCAATTATCGGTTGTCAAACAAATCCTACTAGGGATTTTCAATAACATATCTTTCAACTTATCTCTCTCCCCCATACATAGACATTAGTTCTCTCTTAACCGTTGAACGACTAAATGGCACAAACCCGGGTTAGCTTTAGGCATCATCCATCTAAAAGCTTTTTCCTCAATAGTCGTAAAGGTATGAGCTCCTTCAACTAGATAAAGAACAATTTCCTTATGAAGATCGCTCATATTAAAGACAAATTTCACGTTATCATCACCACTATCCCCTTCACCACCTTGAAACCCACTAGGTCTCACTCTGGACATCTCTCCGAATGACGCTTTAAATGAGAAATCCCACTCCCTTAGTAGCGAGATAAAGAAATTTTACAATGCATGCAAATAGCGATTGGCTCACCTTGTGCATTAGTGTCTTCCTTGAGCTCTCTCCATACTTTAGACTTTTTCTTCTTTTTAAGTTGTGGAGCATTATACTTACTATAACCATCTTTCGTCGCTTGCCTAGAAGATGTTCCTTCACTAGCCATCTCTAAGATATGACAATTTCATTATTTTAAGTTTCTAATTGTTGCTCACTTCGACTCGTTTATTATTATGTTTCACCATTTCTACCTGCTCATTTACACATATATTTACATATAACTTCTTGCTGTTTCTAGCCACACCACAATTTTTACTGTTCGTGTGGCTCACATTCACTATTTATTTCTTACATCTAATTTTAACCCTATATTAATTACCATACATTATATGAGCATTGCACATACATTGAACATGCATATTATGGGCACTATATTTCAGTAATAATTTTCTAAATGAATTATTCTTAATAACTTAAAGATTTAATCTTTCATCCTCATCGTCTCTCTCTATCTCTCTGTGTTCAAAAACCCTAACCACTGGTTCCACTCATTAGTTCCCCAATTCAACTACATATTGACAAGTTTGAATAACTAGTTACAATCTCATCACCTGTTTTTTTTCCTCATTTTTTTTAAACTTTTCTTCATTTTCCATGTGTCCAAAATAAAACAATTCCTCCCTTTATTTGTCATATTACAACACCTTGGACCTCAAGGAGGATCCTCAAAGTAGGATTTCTTCTTAGAATCCATCAATTAACTTTTGCAATAGATTAGTTTCTCCTAAAGGTGGATTTCTTCTTAGAATCCATCAATTAGTTTTTGCAGCCGATTTGCTTCACCTGCTTAATTGATGACACTTTCACTTCAGTAATTTTCTGTAACATTTCCAACTTCAACCTCTTGGGAAAAATATCCCCGAGATAGCGATGTTATTAAATAGGCTATAAATGTTGTCCCATGCGAAAAACCACTTGTCTGGTGAATCCCATCCTCCATCTCTCTTTTTCTAATCTTGAGATGCTTGACTTGTCTAACAACCACCTTATAAGGGAAGTGAATGTGAACACCACGGCCTGTAAAAACAAACTTTACAATTTAGAATACATGTAAAAGTAGTAATGGTAAAATTTCGTCCGATCTTATTAAGTAAATTTATCCGACTTGAAAAAATCGAGTAAAGGTATGACTTTTGTATTCGAATTTTAAATTCAGACATAAAAATTCATATTTTTAATTGTCCAAACCTAATTTAAATCCAAATTTACGCTTGTCCGAATTGTCCAATTAAAAAAAATCGGATATGAGAAAAAAAAATTTAGTCCGACGGCCGATTTATCCAATCCAATTTGGACCTGAACTTGAATTTTTACCAATGTTATGTACGAGGAAAAGAAATTGTCGGTTCCAAATAAATCATAATTTGAATTAAAAAAAATAGTACCATTTTGGATGTTACAAACACTATATTAATCACGATGACATGATTAATATGAACGTCATGATCACGATTAATAGAAATAATCTCTATTACACCATACCTATTATATTAATGATACACGTATAAGAAAATATTTGGTTAAAGGTTTCGTATGAATCACAAATTCAGGAAAAGGATCATTATTTATTATGACACATCGTGTAGAATTTTTTGTTGAAGTTTCTATAGAATTAATCAACTAACCAAATCAACATAAACTATTTGCTAAATGACTAAAAATCCAGGGGAGAAAAAAGAGGTGCGTAATCCAGAAGCTTATTGCCTTTGTCTAGTCAATTAAGTTGAAAATGGCTTAGGTTAGCTTGGTTTGCATCTATAAATAAATTAGGCACAAAATTATGCATAAAATATTTTTGTCTTCAAGTCTAAAGAATATATTCTTCTAGTATTTAAACAATTATAAACCTTTTTTTATTATTTAAATGACAATTTGCATTAATTAATTATTGTGTGAGAACGTGAAAAAGACCCAAAAAAAAGAAAAGAAAAGAAAAGAATGAAGTTGACTGGTTAATGGTTCCGTGATTTAGTTTACAAGGTAGAAATAATTGAAAAGTTGTAGAAAGCATGACTCATAATATTAAATTTTTGCTCCCATTAAGGATTCCAACAGATTAGGTTTTTTTTGGGGAGAACCTTCTTTCTTTTTATCTTTTTCTTTGCCCTTTCTTTTTAAAAGATAGCCTTAGGATTGGCAATGATATACGTGGTTGATTTATATAAAATTAAAAGAATTCATAAATTACTTAAAAAGTGTAAATGAAGGAAAAGGAGCAGAGAAAAAAATGTTCAAATCGTGTAATTTTTTGTATTCATATATATTGCTACTTTTAAATAGACAGAAGTAAATGATGTTTTCATAAAAACCAGTATGAAAATGTTTCACATTCAATGAAATTAGACTTCTATCACATTAGTAAACTAAAGTGATTATAAACTCAGTCACATTTTAGCTTGGCTTGTGCTTGACTCAAAGGTCGCCAAACCTTTGAAGTTTAGATTCGGACTCGGCTCCGATGGCTCATGTTCAGCTTAGATTCGGATCAACTTTTTTTTATGTACTTAAAGAGTTTCTCAATTCAAGTCTATATAATTGAAGTTAATTCTATATTTTTGTATTATATTCAAGAAAAAAGGGTTTAAATGAAATTTTGGTGATTTTAATGATAAATTTTATACTCTTCACACAAGTATTTTTAGAAAAAATGAACTATTTAACTTAAACCTAGTCAAGCTGAACTTTGCTAAGCTCGAGCTCGGCTCGATATGCCTTCGAGCCAACTTGGGCTCTACCAGGCTCAATTATTATATTTTCATTGGTAAAATAGGCGATGAGAATGGAGGATAAATAGGAATTAAAAATGATTTGTATCTTAACATTTTATTTTATGTTTTTTAATAAGTTATTTTTATTTAGTTAATGAGAAATAAAAACATGTATATATTATTGTCCTAATAAAAAAATAAATATTTTTAGGTATTTGTTAGAGTATAAACTTATTCATGAGCCTCTAATCTTTACTTTAAATTGTGGTTAAATTGATTCTTGAATATGGTACAAAATTTTTCTAAGCAAGAGGTCCTAGATTCGAACCTCAGCAGCCCTTATATTAATTATCCTTTATTACATTCACGCTTCAAGCCCAAAGGCATTTGTGTGAGAAGGGGTATTAGAGTATAAACCTATTCGTAAATCTTCAACCATCAATTTAAACTTTTATTTGAGTTGGTTATCAAACAACATTTAATCACTATAGGTCATATTATAGTTTCATTGAGATTATATGTATATTGGGACAGGTGAGCAACTGAGATTGTGGGGATAGATAAGAACAAAAAATGGTTTTTATGTTAAGATTCTACTTTATGTTATTTTCTTTAACAAATTATTTTTATTTATTAAATGAAAACCAAAACATCTATCATTGTCATATTAATTTTTTTTTTTATAAAAAAACTGTATTTAACCACTTATATCCCATTTCTTGTATTGATAGCTTATAGGTGGATGTCTCCTGAAGCGTGGAGAATTCCATAAACACAAAAAAAAAAAAAAAAGTATATTTATTTACTAATTCTTTCTTATGAATTGGCAAGAAGAGAGAATAATGTTAGGTGTGACAGTTAAAGTAAGCTTAAATCCAATAAGCTAAGAAAACTTGAACAACATGTATAAATTGAAAGAACAAGAGAAGCTACCAAGTTAATTTAACATAATAATTAGTTAAATTAGGACCAATTATAGGATTAAATCCCTAATCAGATTTGAATGAATTGCGTTTAAGATTCCTAAAATGAGAATATGAATTTTTCAACTGAGCTTTCAATCAATTTAAAGTGAATCGACAAATTTAACGGATATTAGTGAAATGGTTTATGAATTGAAATAATGTAAGGTATATATAAAAATGTTCGATAAAGTGGCGTTCATTTTTGTGGACTGAATTAAGAGAAAGAGCACAGAAATTAGAAAATTCAATTTTTTGATTTGGCTTATTATTATGGTTTTTTGCCATGAGTTGAATCATAAGGTAAAATCATACATTACAAGTAAGGATTAATGTATTTACTATTTGATTAAATTTCATATGATTTTTCCTCAGTTCATTTATGTTCAAGGGTAAACATATAATCACCCCTAATGCCAATAGTAATCTCCCGTTTTCAGCCATTTAAGAGTTTTTTTTTTTTTTTTATAGTTAAAAATGTAAGGACATGAGTCCAATACAAACACAAATTACATAAATTTTGAATGACTAACCAAATTAGAAAATTAATCCAATATATTTAAATACTTTTTTATTTTTATCGTAATTAACTTGATCCATTTGATCGGTTCTTACTTAAAAATATAATTATATTGTTCACTATAAAAATGTTATAAATCTAACTAAATAAGGAAAACATCTATTATTTAAATTTGTTTCTTATACATCTTTCTTCTAGTAATCGACGGATACCTAAAAAAATCTATTATTTTAATGCCCAAAAGAAAAATTCTCTTGAACATTGAACAACTCACACCGAAATTCTTAATTGAACACTCAAATTATGGAGAAAAGGAACAAATAATAATTAACTAAAGAAAAACTGAAGGAGCAAATCTTTATGATTCTTATTTTTTGTTTTAATTGTTGTTTTATTATTACTCACCAAATTTGGTTCCTTGGCAAATGATAGAATTCAATGAATCAATGTACACCATTGATCAATGATAGAATTCAATGAATCAATGTCCACCATTGATCCAACCATGATCCAACGGCTGAGGGTCTTAGATTCCTACCTCTTTCAATTAGAATCCAAGACTAGACCATATTGGCTCCTCAGTATAAATACAACAAGGCATGATTCACAATGAAAACCAAAGTGGTTCCTTGAAAACTTCATTCACTAAGTTACTCACTCATAAGTTCACAACAATGGGGGCAACAACAGGCAAAGAAAGTCTTTCTCTCTTTTCTCCATGTTCAAATCCAATAGGACAAGTGATATTCCAAACCAAATCAAACCAAATCCGAATTATCACAATCCTAATGCTGTTCCAAATCAAGTCAAACCGAACCAGTATATTCGTAGTCCACCAAATACGGCTCCAAAGAAGATGAATTATAACACAAATAACTATCGACAATCGGAAGAACCACAAAGGAGAAATTTCTCTAGTGACGAAGACAGAGGCCATTGGGTGGGTGATCGCCGTATCGATTGGAAAGCTTCTGAATTTATTGCTAAGTTTCATGAGGCTCGTAGATTTGAAGCCCAAACCATGTACGATGAATTTCCTCGTGCAATTGAAGCCTGATGACTAATTATCTCAAATTAAGACTATCTTTATTTATCTTGAACATATTTGATCATGCATGCATTTATATTTAGGATTTCATTTGAGCATTATAGGCATGTGGATTTCAGAACATAACAATGGTTAATTGTACTAAGTTTATGTTTTTTATATGTTCTTTTGTAACAATAATTTAAATCAATAGAGTACTCTTCCAATATTAATCTTTATACATTTTATACACACAGCAAAATCAAAGATAATTTTTACTACTATGTTCTTAAATTTTGGGTATTGAACTCGCTATTCGAAACCCAATGTCATAATGTTTAACAACTATGAAAGTCTTTACTAATAATTTGGCATTTAAATTTTGTGAATTTTTGTTTACTAATAAAAGTTTTTTTCTATTTAGATGAGATATAAAGATGTTATAATAAAATGGAGGTAGAGGAAATATAAAATCTAATTTATACAAGACATTTGTTTTAACCATTAGAAAAAAAAACCACATAAATATCCTAATAATTGGCATTTAAATCTGTAATTTGTGTATTTTATTTCACATCCACTATCCGAAGAGATAAAATATACTTTTTTTTTTTTGAATAAAAATAAAATATCTATTACTAAACTATCATCCATTTCTTTTACTATGAAGATGAGAGTCAGTCCGATAGAAACAACCTCTTTACACTGTGTCATGTTTGGCATCGTCAGAAAAGAATTCAAAGTGTGGATTAGCGGCCCGGACCCCGGTTTGGTAAGATGAGTGGACAGGCAAGGGTGAATAGGGACATGGAAAAAGAGCCTCCATCTAGGCTTGGACCATTTTCATCAACAATATAAACTGCAGTTCAGCATTTCATACTCTTAATTTTTTGAAAAAAAGGAAAGAGTAAAATCTCCTCTTTTGATATTCAATATACAGTAAATGTTTGTTACAAGAGGTGAAGCTAAATAATTACTCCATTTCTGTACATAATCCATTTACTCCGCGATCGCTACAGGTTGAAATCATGGGCTATCTAACCCAATGCACAACTGATCAACTGATAATATCCAGTCTTCTAAAAGATGGCATAATACACAAGAACAATGCTCTTCTAAGATCTCTAGATCGCAGCTTCTGGGTTTCTGGGATCTTTTTACTTCTATGTAGTCAGAATTCTTCTAGTAGCTTCCATTTTCAGCAAAAGATCCTTGATGTCGGACTCCATCCTAGTCTTCATATTGAAGTATTCGGGGTGGCTTCTTTTCAACCTTTGCAATTCTTCGAGCTTCTGCTTTTGCCTTTCCTCCACCTCACACGAGCCTAGTTTAGCTATCCAGCTTGCATACTCTTCCTCGATCTTCTTGCTCTTGGCAATCGCTATGCGTTTCAACTCTTCGGCCTCTCTCTGAGCATCATCAGCTTGTTTCTGGAACATTTGAGCCTCGGTTTGCTTCATCTTGATAATGCTATCTAGTCCGTCCACTATGGGTGATTTTTTCACGCTTAGCAATGAGCCAGTCTTCCATAAGTTCCCACCAGCTGATGAATTCCCGTCAGTGGTAGGAAGGGTCATCCCAATCTTTTCCACCTGAGAGATGCCCTTCGCTGAAATGGGTTTTGACCATATTGCTTCTTGTGTGAGTGCAGCAAAACCATCACCAATTTCTCGTCTGTTCTTATCCTGAGTGCGGTTGGAGTTGGAGTTCCCTGCTGGCAGAGCCAGCTGCATTGCTACACTTGGAATCACTTTCTACAATACCAAAGGCATTCAAGAGTCAGTATCGCAGTCAATGTCGAGGTGAACATTGTAAATAAAAAACCACAAAAAAATTCACAACTTCGAAACTAGGTTCCCATCCATTGAGCAGACCTCAGCCATAGACATGATTGAGCTACATATGCTCTTTGAATGTGCTGATATAATAAAACAACAAAAATTTCTAAACTGTATGATGTATAAATCTAAACACAAGGGCTATCAGGAAACTATGCATGTAAAAAAACCCAAAGATCATTCAAAACACTCTGCTAAACAGGGTAATGATTAAAATGTATAACATACCATTTAAAAACCTCATAATTTGATTACAGATTTCCCCTGTGTTGTCTCTGGAATGCAATCTGGCAACCAATTGCTTTGCAGAATCATGCAGTAATCTCCCTCTATTATCATTGCTTGCACTGAATATCTTCTTCACATACTCAAGTTCCTTGAACAAGGTCTTGGCTTTCCATTCAGCAGCACATGTTTTAAAAATTCCTTCACGAAGCCAAACATTTCTGATGGATGTCCGCAGGAAACACAATAGAATTGCATTTCAGATACCCCTGGCCCCCAGAAACACTCTGACCATTTCTAATATAAGACTTGAGCCACAGTTAGTATGGCACCAATGGTTACACAGATCAAATCCAACCCAACCACATGTAGTAGAGGCACTGTCAAACTTTGAATAGATGAGGGACATACAAGAACAACAGAAACCATCTTTACGAGAGCGAAACCTACAATCACACTCATCCACCAGCAATGCGTTTCTGCAGTTGATATTTCTGCACTTCAGATTCAAAAATATCTCAGCCAAATCACTGAACGTATAGACCTCAGCATGCTCAACATATTCCAGAAGACCTGTCCCTATGGCTACCAAAATCTGCAGCTGAGCATGGTGTGACTTCAACAGAATATCTAAATTAAGGTCAGACCTTTTGCGCAATACTTCCTGAAGTGCACATATCTTCCCCCTGTCATTTTCCTTCACTATAATTTCACGAGTGGTCTCCTTAAAACAAATCACCGAATGCTCAGGGAGTTCATGGACTCTCCAACAATGGATTGGATTGATTCAGAAACAATTAGATAAATTATCTGCTCAAGACGATCTCTTTCGCCTGCAAGTCCCATTGAATACTACTCCTGAATAGTCTCCTTACGCTTTCTTCCCCCATTGCCCGCTTTTTATCCTTCCCAAACTCTCACCAAGTGTCATGAGATCCAGCACTCTGAGCAGGAGACCTTGGATAATCTTGGTAGCGTACCTTCCTAGAAAGATTTTTATATTATTTTTGTAGTTTTATTTAAAAATAAAGGTAATTTTATATGTCTCTCCCCGCATCCCTTTTTTTTTTTTTTTTTTTTAACTCTCCTCTTCTCGTTTATTTTTGGTTCATCTTTATCTGTATACATGGTACGAAAGATTTTTTAAAAAAAAAAAAATTTAACTTTTATTTCTTATATTCCTTTTTTTCTCTAACCTCTTCTAGTTAAAATTTTAATTGTTTTGAAGTTATAGTTATATATATATATACTTACTCAAGTAATATAAAATATAAATAAGGGAAATGTCATCATTTAACTCCTAATTAAAGTTAAATAATATTATACGATATTTCAAGATAGTAATTTATTATTTTCGATAATTAAAGGACTTTTTTTATCATTTGTCGATAGTATAGTTTGAAAAATCAATGTATTGCGACTTCTTGACATAAGCAGCAGCAAGAAACAAGAAATTGACTTGAAGAGGTGCTTGAGCCCTGAACTATGAGCACTTTCAATGGTGGATCTGGGTCCTGCGTGTCCCTCAACTTTTGACATTGGGGATTCATATTTTGGAAAATAGGAAATTGGATCCCAGAGGATCCCAAAGAGATCCCAATTTTTTGGAAAATGTTGCACAAAACGACGTTGTTTTGTGCAATTTTTTCTGTTTTTTCTGTTTTTTTTTTTGGAAAGTGGATTTTTGCCTTGAGATATGAGTCTTGCCGGTTTGCTATGCTATCCCATTCCCTTGATGGTGTATGCCTGTTGTGTGCAATCCAATCCATTGTTTTTTTTTTTTCTATATACATCCCCCAGTTTTTCCTCATTTCTTCATCTTACAATTGTCTCTTTCTCTCTGTCTCTCTCTCGATATTTTAGTAAGTATTACTTTACTTATAAATTTACATTTATTTTAAGTCATTTTTTTATAATGTATAAAAATAGTAATTATTATTTTTATGTATATTTTTATAGATATATTTGAGTAAGGTTTATTGAGGAAAAGGTATGTCTAATGGTCTTCATGTGTTATATTTTGTTTAGACATATATGTTTGTTTGTAAGTTTCATTAACATAAAAGCATGTATAAACATAATATGTTATATTTAAATTTAGTTAATTTTAAAAATTAAAATACGTTATATTAAAATATAGTTAATGTAAAAAATATTATCTTCAAATTTTGTTAAGATTAATTTTGACAAAGGCGTGCATAAAAATAAAGTTTAAGTATGCTATATTTAAATTTAGTTTATGTTGAAAATTATATGATTAGTCTGTAATATTATTTGATTAGTTATATGTGATTTATGTATTTGAATGGTAATGAAAAATATGTTATGTTTAAATTTTGTTAAGATTAATTTTGACAAAGGTCATGCATTGACATAAATAAATGCAAAACTATATTATAGTACTTACCATTAAAAAAGATATGACTTGCTATAATATTATTTAATTGATTACATGTAATTTAAATTTTTAAATGTTATTTATAATTGGTTTCAAGAATAAGTATACGATGGGATATTTTTTATTAGATGATATATATTCAAAATGGGCGACTTTTGTGAAAACAATTCTCTTCTCCCAAGGTCCGAAGAAAAAATTATTTGTTGAACGTCAAGAGGGAGGCAGGAAGAACGTGGAGCGTGTCTTTGGAGTGTTACAAGCTTGTTTTGCAATCATCCGAGGTCCATGTCGGTTAATGCAACCAGAAGATATGAGTTTGATGATGAAGACATGTGTAGTATTGCATAACATGATCATTGAGGATGAACATGATTCATTTGATCTTTGTTTTAATTATGAGCATGTGGACGATTGTACCATGCAGGTTAATGCTCGACATGACCATCATCCATGCTATGCAACTTATTTCCATCGATCAGCACAAGTACAAGAACCCGAAACAAATGCATCTTTTCAGGAGGACTTGGTTGAAGAAATATAGAAGAGAAACGTGGTGCGAGAAAGACGTGGGTGAAACCAATGCATTACCGTAGGTGTTATTTACTTCGCAACTTATAATTTTTTAAAATCATATTTAGTTTGAAATGTTTTTAATTATTTTTTCTATTCTACATACGATATCGTTTCCCAAAATTATATAAATTATTGCCTTTGAATATTCTACAATAGATATCTTTACAAAAATGTATTATATTGTGAATTAGATTTTATCGCATTGATATTGTACAATAGTTTGAAATTTTTTAATTATTTTTTCTATTCTACAATAGATATCAATTTCTAATCCCCTTCGGTTCAATTTTTTCCGATTAATAAAAATAATAAATTTACTATATCGTGAATTAGATTTTTCTAATTAATTTTTTAATCATAAAATAATACAAATTATTTTTCACAAAATTATAAAAATAAATTACAATAATAATTAGAATAATAAAAGTGACTAAATATATGTTAGTTGTAGGTCCTACTAATAATTTTTTATTGTAAGATCCAAAAAATTAGATTGCCATTGGAGATGCTCTAATCACTCCTTTCATTGTCATCAGGTGGAGGCCAGCAATTTGTTGACTAGTATGGTTTGAAGTAGAGAGAAAAATATAGACAAGGTTCACCGAGTTAGTTTCAAACGAACCCATAGTAAGAAATGACCCCATAGTGGGGTAGATAAATGTACTGTCTTCAGCAGTTTTGTCCATCAAATTTTGTTATTAAGAGTTGTTACAGTATGTTATGAACTATTATCGGTTATAAGTACTTTTATAAACACTAATTCGAATATGCCTTAATTTACGAAACAATATATATTTGTAAAATTATAATTTTATTCACAAATTTAATATTTCCTCACCAAATAAGATGATAATAATTTATTTCTTCTCGGTTTGCAAACTAAGGGTATGTTCGAAGTTATATACAAAACAAATAGAAACAGAAATAGAAATAGAAACAAACAAAACGAATAGAAATGAATAAAAAGAGCATAACCGCATAGAAACAAACAGAAACGAACATAAACAAACATAAATGAGTAACAAAAAGAGAAGAAATGAACATAAACAAATCGAAATGAACAGAAAAGAATAGAAGCAAACATAAACGAATAAAAATGAATAGAAACGAACGGAAAACATAAATATATAATGATTTTTACGTAATTTCTAACAAACCCTAAATCTATATGTAATATCCTACATGTTCATCTTTACATCTTATATAATTCTTTTGTACTTCCATCCTATCTAATCTTTATATTAACCCTGTAATTTATGATGTTTCATAAAAATGTACTTAATTGAGCACTAATTGCGTACATTGTCATCTCATACACAATTATTATTTGGATGTACCACTTGTGACGAAATGAATTCGAACACAGGTTTTGTAGGAACAAACTTTACGAAAATTTTTAGTTTGAGGTTTTTGTTTGAATCATAATCTCATATTAAAAGACAATGAGTGGTACAAATGTGAACAGGAGGACTTGTAGAAATAAACTTTACACCTATACATCTATGACACACGCAAGAGAATTTTTCGGCCAAGTTTCTATAAATCTAATCACCTAACTTGATAAACATAAATTATTTACTATTTTTCTATGATGAAAAGCTATTTACTACACTACTACTGTTGCATTGATTAAAAATCAAACAAAAAAGTGCATAAAACAGAAGCTAATAGTCTTTTTCTAGTCAATTTTGAAAGTTAAAACGTGGGTGTTTCTAAAATGGCTAGCTTAGATTGTTTGGCCTCTACAAATTCGGAACAAATTAAATTATGCATTCTATATTCTCTCTACTCTAAAGATTAGATTCTTCAGTAATAAAACATTATTAAACGGTATTATAAACTTTCTTATAATTAATTGACAATATTACGTAAGATGTCACGTTGATATTAAATGTGAAATGTGAGGGGTTAAATGATGTGGAATCATCCTGAATTATTCACATAAGATGTCACGTTGATATTGAATCGAATCAGTGGACCCAAGGTCAGGTATTAATTTTACATTGAGCCTAATGAGGCCCAACTCTCTAAGTGAAAGGTAAAACCAAGGTTGTTGGTGAAATACCCAACTTACTCCCCATTAATGTGCCCTATAAATACTCACTCACTAAAGTATAAAACTCATGTCGCAATCGTTCCACAACTACTTTAAAAGATGATATACATTGTTCTCTCTAGAAACCGTAAGAATCTTGAATCAACTCCCTTAATCTTTATAAAGATTTCATCTTTATTAATATTTTCCTAAAGGTCTACCTTTCGGACTCGGAAACCTATCGGGACTCTCGCCTTTGGAGAACTTGTCTTCAAAGGTCGCATCTTTGAAGATATCTTTTTCAAAGATCAAGTCTTTGCTCATCCTCCATTTTCACTTCGACTTAAGCATCGAGAGGCGTTTCTACGGATCCAATCAACGAGGTGCTGCGTACGTGCGGGTTAGGATCACACCAGGTGGGACATGTGACCATCGGAGTCTCCTAGGAGCGTAAATTCACTCTTCGACTCATCAATACAAAGTATAATCTAAGTTTCCTTCGAAACACTTGATTTTTTAATATAAGAGAAATCTAAATTTGGATTTGTACAATTACAAATATGAAAACTCTTGTGATTGGACTCAAAATTCAGACGAAAAAAAAACTACTTACAAAAAGTGTGAAACAAACATGCACTAAACACCCCATTGTTTGTTTGTTTGTTTCATCGATAATAAAATACTTACCGCTTACATCTTGCTCTTACCGTTCTTTATACATTTTTTTACAGCTACTTATTACTCTTTTCTTTCTTCACCGTTTACTTCTTGACCATGAATCCATTCTTTTAAAAGAATAGGTCCTTAATATATATGAGACTTGAATAATAGACATGTAAATTGTGAGTTTTCATCTTTGAATTTCTTCGTTTGATATGTTGTTGTTATAAAGAAAAGGGGCATTAGGACTAGGATGTGTATTCCCACTTAACAAGCGTCAAGTTGGCCAATGGGAATCCATAGATGGGTGAAGAAATAATTGAGGCAAAAAAAGGTTTACTTTTTATTAAATTACAAAACAATATGTATATGTAAAATTATAATTTTATTCACAATTTTAATATTTCCTCACCAAATAAGATGATAATATTTTATTTCTTCACGGTTTGCAAACTAAATTTTATGTAATATTATATGGTGATCTTCACATCTTATATAGTTTTTTTTTTTACCTAAATTCTATCTAATTTTTATATTAACTACATAATTTATGATATATCATAAAAATGTACTTTAAATGGGCACTAATTGCACAAATTGTCATCTCATACACAATTATTATTTGTATGTGCCAATTGTGACGAAATAAATTTGAACACGGTTAACAAACTTTACCCATTATATTTAGAATAAATGTATAAGAAAGTTGTAGAAATTTTTAGGTGAATCATAATTAATAGCGATGACATGATCAATGCAAACATGATTATGAGGACATAGTAGAAACAATATATAAGAATATTTTTAATTGAAGTCTTTGTTTGAATTATAATCTCATATTAAAGGATACGGAGTGGTACGAATCATAAAGTACTTGTAGGAATAAACTTTACACCTATAACACACGTAACAGAATTTTTTGTGGAAGTTTCTATAATAAATCTAATCACCTAACCTAATGAACATAAATTTTTTTCCTATGATGAAAAACTATTTACTACACTACTATTGTTGCATTGATTAAAAATCAAACAAAAAGGTGCATAAATCAGAAGTTAATTGCCTTTTTCCAGTCAATTTTGAAAGTTAAAACGTGTTTCTAAAATGGCTAGCTTAGCTTGTTTTGCCTCTATAAATTAGGCACAAATTAAATTATGCATTCTATTCTCTTTACTCTAAAGATTAGATTCTTCAGTAATAAAAAATTATTAAACAGCATTATAAACTTTATTATAATTAATTGACAATATGTATTAAATAATTATTAGTGTAACAACGTGAAAAGGAACCCAAAAAAAAAAAAGAACTTGATTAATTTATGTTGCTTGATTCAGCTTACAAGGTAGAACTAATAAAAAAGTTTGAGAGATGATGAATCATTCTAATATAAATATTTTGCTCCCATTAAGGATTTCAACATATATTTATTTGTGTGGATAACCTGCTTTCTTTCTTTTTTTAAAAACCTTTTTGAAGATAGCCTCAGAAAATGTTGATTAAAATATATATATATATATATATATATAGCCTTAGAAAAGGACAGTCTCATCTGCATGCTTGATTATATGAAAAATTCTTAAATTACTTAGTATATATAAATAGACCTGGCAAAACCGACCGAACCGAACGGGTCAACCCGAACGACCCGAAACCCAAACCGAACCGACATCCGAAACAGTTGAACCGATTTTGACCCGAAAACCGAAATGAACCGACCCGAACCGAACCGACCCGAAATGACCCGAACCGAAACCGACCCGAATGCAAAATGACCCGAACCGAAACCGAACCGAACCCAAAATGACCCAAACCGAATCATATCCGAATCGATTTAACCCCAATAAAAGTGACCCAACCCACATTTTTTTGTTGGGTCTCTCAGGATGTACTTTTGTGCCTATAGTGATACAATTTTGAATCGATTTTGACCCAAAAAGTGACCCGATTACGACTAGATCCGAAATTAACCCGAATCGAACCCGAACGAGATTGACCCGAAGTTGAACCGAACCGAAGTTGACCTGAACCGAAACCGAATGAACCCGAACGAGATCGACCCGAAGTTTACCCGAACCGAAGTTGACCCGAACCCGAAACCGAACCGGACCCGAACAAGATCGACCCGAAGTTAACCCGAACCGAATTAACCCGAACCGAACCCGAACCGAATGACCCGATTGCCAGGTATATATATAAACTAAAGAAAATAAACAGAAAAAATGTTTAAATTGCATATTTCTTTATAGTTCTATGCAATACTATTTTTGGATAGAGAGAAGTGAATGCTTACACTATGCACCTAGTGACCGCACAATTTGGGTGATGGTATCTAATTTTTTTTTTTATAAAAATATGGACTGTAAAAATAGAAGTGAATTTTTAAAAATTAAAATAGGATACCATATATGGTAACTTGAGTTTATAAATCTGAGTTCGTAATATAGTGTCGTCAATGTGATTGTTACACCATGTATATTTTTGTCCCATCCATTTCAGCTCTACTAATCCATAATCTGTAATGCATTTATTGAAAGCCCCATAGTCATGAGGTTGAATAGGGTTTCCTCCCATTCTATCATCAATACATCTTACATTAATGAAGTCACCAAGGATTAGCCAAGGTAGGGGTGTACTGAGCCGAGCCGGCTCGTATAAAAGCTTGCCAAGCCGAGCTTGTGACGAGCCTCGAACCGAGCTGAGCCAAGCCGAGTCCGGATAGTTATTCGAGCCGAGCTCAACTTGCAATGTTGGAGCTCGTAAGCTCGCCGAGCCTACACGAGTCAATTACAAACGAGCCGAACAAACGAACGAGTAAACGAGCCAAGCAAACGAGCCGAACGAGCCCACCAAACGAGCCTAAACAAGCTCGGCGAGCTGAGCTTACAAAAGCTAATTACAAATGAGCCTAAACAAATTGAAACAAATGAGTTAAAATTTGTGGAGATTAGTATGTGAATAACTTTTTTTTTATCACCGATCTAGCAAATAATTTAAATTTTTTAATTTAGCATAATTATTTTGATTTATATTTCTTAAGTAAAGCAATTGGTTATACCTAATCTATTAAAACTTTTGCTTACCAATTACTAACATTTACATAGATGAAAACCGAGAATTAAGATAGATGAAATGTTAATAATGAATATATGATTCACATTAACCTAGTTTACTTTTCGTACAAATAAGAAAAATATAAAATAAATATAATTGATGTAAATTTAAGAATTATGAATTTTAATAGTTAATAAAATTAGATTTTTGTATATAGAATTTTCGACTGGTTATGCTTGATAATAGGAGCAATTGAACATAAACATGTAATACTTTATTTTCGAATGACTTAACTTGATTTAAAAATTAATAATAATTTATTTATAGATGATTTTAACAGAAATCATGCTAGAATAAATTATTAGGCAATGTTATAGTAGCTAAAGGACATCATAAACGTGTATGTTTTATAATATTTGTTGAACGATATGGTCTAATAAAAATAACTATATGTAAATTATAACGGAAGTGTTTTCAAGTGATCCATAAGGTTTTAGGTGAATTTTTAGTTACTTTTACTTTTGATTTGGGCACTTAGCCTAAAATGAAACTATTGTTATCACAACCCCTGGTTTTAACTACGTCTTTTGTCTTTCATTGGTTGGTACTTTTGAGTTTGGACCCAAATGGTATCTATTACTTATATAGCATATAACGTAGAATTTTACCAATAAAGTCTAAATCTAGTAATCAAGATTGAGGTCTTGGTTACATTAGGTCCCATGTTTGATTTTTCCTTCCTCCATTATATTGCATTCCCTTTATGACTTATCTAGATTAAAAAAAATATAGCATGGAGATCTTAGAGAATTCCTAATAAGATTAGACTTGGTTTTCTTAGACGTAAAAACAAGTTGGAATAAGCTAGAACAAGTTAGAATAAATTTTATAATTCTATAATTTGACAGTTTTAATTTTGAAAGTATAATTGTAATGTTTGTATTTTGTTAAGATTGATTAATGACTACCTATGTACATAAAAAAAATGTTATGTACGTAAGAATTTTTTTATTTCATATTTGCTTTTGAATCAAAATTTAAATATTTTATTATCCTAATATAAATTATGTGAATAATAAATCATTAGTGATCATTAGAAACAATTGATCATCGATATGACTAACATTAGTGAACAAATGATACATGTTTTGAATATTAAATTGGTCCATTTTGGAGCATGTGTTTCGTGACCACGAGTGGTTATAAGCCGTAAAATTGGTTATATCCTTGTATCTTTTTCTCCTCCCCCTTCAATTAATTTATTATATATTTACACTTTTTAAAAATTTAATGAAATAAAATCATTTTATTTAGTTATAACAAAAATATTTGGTTAATATATATATATATATATATATATATATATATATATATATATATATATATATATACACACACACACACACATATATATATATATATAATTTTATTATCTTTTATATGTATATTATCTAAAAACAACATGTATATCTTCTAAAAAAACATAGCAAGTACCTTCCTTCCTCTTCTTCTCTTTCACACTGCCTTACTCTCTCCTTGTCGCCACACGTGGTCGCCGACGTCCTGGCGCCCGTCGTCTCCGGCGCTGCCGCCGCCGCCGCCGCCATCCACCACTGCCGCCCTCGCCACCCACCACTACCGCCCACCACCAATCTCCTCTTGCCTCTCTTGTTTATTTTAAGTTCAAGTCTCGGTTAAATTTAAGTTTATGTTTTTATAATAAGTATATAAAGGGTGACTTTGAACCTAAAAACATGAGTTTAATGGAAGCATAGCGCAATACGAGCTAATGACGAGTCGAGCTCGGGGTCGAGCTTTTGAAGAGTCGAGCTTGGGCTCGAGCTTTGGCGAGCCGAGCTCGAGCCTGATAGTGCCAAGCTCGGCGAGCCACGAGCCGAGCTCAAGCTACAAATGATTCTCACGAGCTGAGCTCCGAGCCTGGTAGGTTCGAGCTCGGCTCGAATACACCCCTAAGCCAAGGTGTTGCTTGAGTAGGTTGTAGTGCAAACAAATCATTCCAGAGCTCTACTCTGACAGAGTCATCATTTGATCCATATATGAAAGAGATTAAAAATTCTTGATTCTGTACAGTAGCACCACAACGTAATAGTTGAGCTGTCATTTTGATAATAGTCAAGTTTACATACCTTTGGTCCCAAAATATCAAAATCCTGCCCCTTGGGTGTTCTGAAATATTGCGGATGTTACACCATCCTCTACAGAAGTTTTCAGCCACCCTTATAGTATTGTCATCTCTTACCTTAGTCTCAACCAAACCCCAAATAAATGCTCCCTTATTTCTGCAAAACGCAGCCACTGCCCTCTGCTTATTGAGGCTGTTAAGCCTCTCACATTCCATGTAATTATGCTAACCATTTTCTATGGGGTATTAAGTATAACCATATCATTCCCTGCCCCAATTTGTTGTATGCCTGCTTCTGCCTCAGCAGCCCATGTTACTATATTTGCCCGAATTTTTTGCATACCCACCTCAGTTGTGACAATAGTAGTAGTTTGTCCTTACTCAG
Source organism: Talinum fruticosum (assembly GCA_021018815.1). Lineage (NCBI taxonomy): Eukaryota > Viridiplantae > Streptophyta > Magnoliopsida > Caryophyllales > Talinaceae > Talinum > Talinum fruticosum. The sequence continues at coordinate 9,836,034 of JAITYX010000010.1, read as the reverse complement.
TTTGCTCTACTAGAGGAGATAGAGGTTGCATCGTATTTTTTATTCTCCATACCCAAGTACCCTCCTTGTATTAATCTTTATTATGCCCATATCCTTGATAACTTGTACAATTCATAGGTTTCCATTCAAATTCCGGCTTCTGCTCAATGTCACGGGCCGCTCCGGAGTATTCTGAAATTTTCTAGATTTCTCTCTACTACTCCACAATGTTCTATAATCTTTATAATATTCTACAATTGTAAGGAAATTTAGATATTAGTGTAGAAGATTCTAGAGGATAGATATGGACTGTAGGATTAAATAGATATCCACCGTCTATTGAACAGGTGGGCAAGTATAAATACCCCCAAGGGGTTTATTTGTAATCACCCAACCATCCATTCCAAGAGTTCAATACACAAAGCATTCTCCCATACTCTCTCTCTCTAAGTGTCATTGCTTACTTAACTCTCTCAAGCTTAAGTCAAGCATCATTAAGACTTAATAGCAAGCTCTAAGAAGGTTCTCGGGTATAGTTTGCTAGCACCGCACGGGAATCCGGTTCGAGTGAATTATCGTCCCGTGACAGTTGGTATCATAGCCAACGTTTGGGTAAGAATGTCAAGCATCACCCAAGGGAAAGGTGGTAAGAAGGTATGTGATCGCCACACTTGAGGAAAAGGGTAGCTACATAACGCCGTCATCGACTTAAAGGATCTAGTCGGCTCCTTGGCCTGGCGTGTCAAGGAGCTAGAGTCAAATGAAGAGGACTAGGAGCTCAAGGTGGAGATGCAGGAGGCCTTGAATACGGTGGCCACAAACTACGCCAAGGAGGTGGTAGGCCCCAAAACCACGGTTATGGCTACGGATGGGGAACTCAAGGCTGCTCTCAAGGACCAACAAGAGGAAATGGGTGAACTCAAGGCCGCTCTCGGCGAAAAGCTAGAGAAAATGGAGGAATTCAAAGCACAACTTAAGTTGTGCTCGGCCGCGATCGTCAACGGTAGGTCGGTCCAGGTAGCAACCGCCCCAAAGGCGAATGTGCGCAAGCCTCCGGACTTCGAGGGAGCCAGGAGTGCAAGGGGAATTGATAACTTCCTATGGGGACTTGAGGCTTACTTCAAAGCCTTGGGCATTGAGGGAGACGATCTCAAGGTGAGTAACACTTCCCTCTTTCTTAAAGACATTGCTTTTGTATGGTGGCGACGTCGGTGTGACAACGTCAACAGAAGGTCCAATCCCGTCGTCATGTGGGAAGAATTCAAGGGGAACTCAAGAAGCAGTTCTACCCCAAGGATGCCCAAAGTGAAGCACGGGTCAAGCTTCGACACCTCCAACACAAGAAGGGTCAAATTCGGGAGTACATGAAGGAATTTCAAGCGCTACCCTTGGAAATTCCCAGCATGGGGGAGAAAGATGCCTTATCTTGGTTCCTCAATGGCTTATGCGGATAGGATAGGATGGAGCTAGAAAGGTGAGGAGTGCAAGACCTCGCCTCTGTTATCGCCACTGTTGAATCCTTGCATGAGTTCAAGCCCTTCAAAGGACAAGACAAAGAGTCAAACGGTGATGAGAAAGGTGGGGGAGAACGGGATCGGTCTCCAAAGAAAGACAAGCCATATGCCTACAAGGAAAAGGGAAAGTCTCGGGCGGAGGCACCATCTAAGAAGAAGATATCTTGCTTTCTATGTGACGGTCCACATCGAGCATTCGACTGCCCGAAGCGAAACAAGTTGTCGGCTCTTGTCATGAAGTACGAGAAGCAAGAGACGGAGAAGAAACTCGGTTTGTGAAGTCTCCTCAACAACAATCACACATTTGAGGACGAGAAGGCCACAAGGGCGTCTCCTTATGAGGTGGGGGAGAATGTCACGGGCTGCTCCGGATTATTCTGAAATTTTCTAGATTTCTCTCTAGTACTCCACAATGTTCTATAATCTTCTATAATGTTCTACAATTGTAAAGAAACTTAGATATTAGTGTAGAAGATTCTAGAGGATAAATATGGACTGTAGGATTAAATAGATATTCACCTGTCCATTGAGGAGGTGGGCAAGTATAAATAACACTAAGGGGTTCATTTGTAATCACCCAACCATCCATTCCAAGAGTTCAATATACAAAGCATTCTCCCAAACTCTCTCTCTCTCTCTAAATGTCCTTGCTTACTTAACTCTCTCAAGCTTAAGTCAAGCATCGTTAAGGCTCACTAGCAAGCTCTAAGAAGGTTCTCAGGTATACTTTGCTAGCGCCGCACGAGAATCCAGTTCAAATGAATTATCGTCCCGTGATATCAAGCAACACTCTATGCTTATTCTCAAACATAACCTTGTCTTTGATTGTCTTTGTCACTTCTACATTGATAAGAAAACGTGCATAATTAGCTCTAGATCTTGATTCGAGTAACATTATTAGTCATGATAGGCAAGCTAACTAAACTTCTAATTTTTCTTAAAGATTGTGAGTTCCAATATTTTAAGTCCAAACCCGGCAATTAGACCTAAACCGGTACTCTTTTTACCTCCTTCCCGATGTTAGTAATATAAGGGCTCCATGGCTTTACTATGAGAGGTTTGCTATCAAAATGGTATATCCCGGAATGTAATACCTCATCTCTTTTCGCCAGTAATTCCAATCGAACCAGGAAAATCCCATTATCGAATAGCATTATGTTCTCAATACCAAACTTCCCCAAATTCTTGTCGAAATCCTTTCATGATTACAAATGGAGGGTGACCCCCAACAACAAAACAAATCAAGGTTGATTGCTAATATTCAATTTCATGCTTCACGTCGACTCCAATTTTACCTACTTGGATCCCATCAATACAGTTTGGTTGGACAAAACTTACCTTCGTTCCCGCATTTGGGAGTTTGGTTATGTCAAACTCATCCCATATAGATCGAGAACCCTTCGATTTCCCTTGGCTATCATAAAAAATCCCTGAGTCCCTCATATTCTTATTACTTTCAATTTCATCAACCCTAGATTTTGTTATATCGGTATTCGTTGATGAGATATTACCTTGTGGTATGGAGCAACATGGATTCGGACTAGCTTGATTCGCATATCGTGATCGGTTCGTAGCTTTAGGCCTGGTCTTCTTAGCCATGGCGTGGCGTTAGTAGCAAAGAGCTAGCGTTCGCCGAGGAGAACTATAGTCGCGGAGCTAAAAGCTTGCTATTATTATTATTATTGTTGTTGTTGTTGTTGTTGTTGCTGCTTGTTGTTGTTGTTCTTGTTGTTGTAAAAAACTATTATATTTAAAGATCTTATATTACTTATAACATTTTATAACCGCTATATGAGCTCGTAATGGTTATAACGAGTTACTTACAACAGCTCATAATAGTTCATAATCACTAATAACTATTGTAAATAATATAGCGAGTTAATTTTAACAATTGAAACAAATAAATCCTAAGGCGGCTGACTAGGATTTTCAGGAAACGGTGAATAGATCCTAAAACGACAACCGTGTTTTTTACTGCAAAATTCATCGAGAAGATAGACGGGTAAATTTAGTTTAATGATAAAATCATAAGAATCGGTACTTTCTCCGACTTTGTGGGATTTTGACGGATGAAAAAACAGCCCCAAATAATATGCATGGAATTAATATAGAATAAAATTAAAATAAAATAATCCAATCTAGTAAGATGCCATTTGTCAATCATTTGGTATTTTCATCAAATTTAACCTAACTTTCAACCTAATTCTTTTGGATAATAAATAAACTTTAAGGTGTATTTTTGAGTTTATACACAGTTTGCAAGCTCAATGAAAGTAAAATGTGCATGCATTATTTGCCAATATTTTTCTAATTGTTGTAATCAGAGATTATGAAATAAACATTTCAATTTGATGCAAAATGTCAGAAGGTGACATGCCATTTGTGCAAAAAAAAAAAAATTGTAAATTTTTCTAATAAATAAACGGTAGTTGTTAATGATATTTAAATTAAAACATCAAACTTTAAAAATACTTCTTAGTGAGACCTGTTGAAGATTGCATTACATTATTTTCAAAATGGTCACGAAAAAACATATAACTAATAATGTGTCATATTCGATGAAAATATTTAAAAATTGTGATTCAAGTACTAAGAGTAAGTGCCCATTGTACTATCGAAAATATTCACATTTGGTTGAATCAATTGGTATTCATCCGTCATCAATCATATATTCCAGGAGGTAATTATGTTATAAAATGACAGTTAAAAAATTGTGCATTTCATTGTAGCAAGTGTTGTTCTCCTAAGATTTTAAATTTTCACAATTCTTCATATAATTATAATTAAGTTGATAATATAGTTCATCATATTCTCGTAAAAAAGACGCTTAATGTTCATTTCTTACCATTTACCTTTGTACAAAAGATATTCCTTGGAAATAGACTTGTGCAATATCAATAAGATAGAGCAACTATCCTATAGTCATGTTCAATTTACGTCGGGAGTAGTATATAATTATTGATAAAAGAGACAATTGAACGTGTGAGAATAGATAGGAATTATAAAAATGGTTTACATCTTAAGATTCTAATTTACTTTTTTTTTTCTTTACTAAGATATTTTGATTTAGTTAATGAGAAACAAAAACTCCTATCATTGTCATCTTAATTTAAGAAAAAAAGCTAAAAAATGTAGGTATTTAACCACTAATTGCCCATTACTTGTATTAATATAGCTTATAGGGAGGGTGGATGTCTCCAGAAGAATTGAGAATTCCATAAACACAAAAAAAAAAAAAAGTATATATATTTATATACTAATTCTCCCCAGAATCAAACATAAGTCTTCTTTGTTATGAATTGGCAGAAAAACTTAGCCAGAAAGCGAATAATGTTAGGTGTGTCAGTTAAAGTAACCCTAAATTAAACCCAATAGCCTTAGAAAACTTAAACAATATGTATAAAGGAACAACAAGCTATCAACTTAATTTAATATTTAATTTATCCCCTTAATTAGGAACAATTATTGGATGCATTCCTACTCGATTCGAATGAGTTGTAATTTAATTATTTTAATTAGACTTTAAATTAATACAAAATGATAATCGATATATTTGATGGATATTAATAAAGCATCCATGAACTGTAACACTTTAAGATGTACATAAAATTTAAAATATTCGATAAAGAATTATATATTCAATTGAATCACAAGATAAAACTATAGACTAGAAATGAGGGTTAAATTACAGTTACCATTTAATTCTGAAGGAGAAGAAGGAACCGAGAGGAAAGTATCAGCAACAATTGGTTTGGTTTTATTATGGGACAGCTCATGATGTTGTATGATTTTTCAATTTGAATAAGGTTTCACCCCTATGCCTATAGCAATCTCCCATTTCCAAGTATTTAAGAGTCTTTTTACTAAACAAATAAAAAAGCAAACATAAATTTTGAATGATTAATTAATTTAAAAAATTGACCTGATATATTTAAATAAATTTTCATTTAGATAAAGTTTATAAATATAAATAAAATTGACCAATTTGATAGGTTCAATTAATTTAAACGTCTAATTATATGTATTATAATCCTGAAATGCTATAAATTATTTAACTAAATAGGGAACGATCCATAATTTATACATATATATATATACACATATATGAAATAATCCTTTATTTAATTTTGTTTTCTTATGCATTCTTCTTCTAGTAATCTCGACGAGGGGTGCTTAAAACATAATTTCCATTAAGAAAATCAACAAAAGTGAGTTAGTGAATGCTTAAAAGAAAAAAATCTTTTGAACATTTGATCAACTCACAAAGAAATTCCGCACCCAAACCATAGGGAAAAGGAATTTAAACAATAAAAACCACACAAAAAAAAAAAAAAAAAACTTAAGGAACAAATCTATATGATTCTCTTTTTTAAGAAAAAAATGTTGTTTATTAATACCCACCAAATTTGGTTCCTTAGCAAATTATGAAATTCAATGAATCAATGTCCACCATTGATCCAACCATGATCCAACGGCTGAGATTCATATATTCCTATCTCTTTCAATTAGAATCCAAGATCACTCCCGTTTGGCTCCCTACTATAAATACAACAAGGCATGAGTCACAATGAAAACCAAAGTGGTCCCTTGAAAACTTCATTCACTAAACTACTCACTCACTCAAAAGTTCAGAAGAATGGGAGGCAACAACGGGCAAAGGAAGTCTTTCTCTCTTTTCTCTATGTTCAAGTCCAATAGGACAAGTACTATTCCAAACCAAATCAAACCAAACCCGTACCATCATGGTTCTAGTACAATTCCAAACCAAGTCAAATCGAACCAATATCTTCATGGTCCGGCAAATACTGCTCCAAGGAAGACAAATTATAACACAAGTAACTATCGGCAATCGGAAGAATCACAGAGGAGAAATTTCTCCGAGTGATGAAGATAGAGGTCGTTGGGTGGGTGACCGTCGTATCGACTGGAAAGCTTCGAGTTTATTGCTAAGTTTCACGAGGCTCGTAGATTTGAAGCTCAAACCATGTATGATGAAATTCCTCGTGCAATTGAAGCATGATGATTCATTATCTCAATATTCCATACTCAACACTTAGATAATCTTCGTTTCTCTTGAACATATTTCAATCATGCATGCATGCATTTATAGTTAGGCTTGCATTTGCGCATTATAGGTATGTAGTTTTGATAACATAATAATGGTTAATTCTACTACGTTTTTGTTCTCTATATTTCTCTTCTGTAACATTTATTTAAATCAATAGGCTACTCTTTTTATCTTAATAAATTTTTCACATACTGCAAAAATAACGAATATAGTTTCTATTATGTCCGTAAAACTTTGGGTATTGAAATTAGAGGGCAATTACATAGCATTAACATAGATGAAAATTTTTACATAATTTTAGTTTATTAAGGGCACGTTTACATGGCATGCAACACAAACTTACAAACTCAACACGTGAGGTCCTGAGTCCTAAATATATTAAATCCTAATTTCGATTCTCTCCTCTTTCTTTTATATTGTAATCACTACAAAGCTCAAAAGTAAGGTCTCACTTGGATACATATATAATTAAATAAAAGGAGGAATTTAGTAACTATTATTAAAAAAAAAAAAAGAAAATGTGGTTGATTAGCCATAACATTCACTTATCTTATTATAATAATAAATATAATGATCATGAGAATTGTGCTTAAAGATAGAAGAGAATTGGCTTTTTATAGGGCATAGAATCTTAAGGGGATGTTTGGGATTATTCATTTGATAGTAACTCCAAGTACACACTTCTCATGTGGATTCCTCTCCTTTTAATTATCCAACTTTTTCTTCTTTTTTGGCATAGACAACTTGAAGGAATTACAAATTACAATCGTGGCATATTTGTGTCACCCCACATTGGAAGAAAAAACTAAAGGAGGAATATATGATAACCAAAAAGGATTTCATTTCATATCTTTTTAATCATAAAAAGTTATGCCTTTAATATTTAGGATCTCCCTTCTGAAAAACTCATGGATTTGTTTTGGATATTTGAAATAGATATTTTTTCTTTGAGGCTTTTTATGAGAGAGCACCAAAAATATGTAGGAATCTTGTATTATCGTCTTAATTATTGAAGCATCTTATAATTTTTAAATACATTGATATTCAAGATTGTATTTATTTTCTTGTTCGTTCATCTATCGTTTTTATTATTACATGTCTCAGTTTAACCAGCTTGCTAAGCAAGACCCTAAACTACTCATTTAAATTTTAGCCTTTATATCACACACTCATTGTCCATATTCTATCTTACTTATTTTTGTCTCATTATAAAAATTTAACTAAATATTTACCTTAATACATGCATGCTTAAACACACAAAAAACGAAAATAGATTGAAAAAAATTCTAAATGAAAAGACTTCCCTTTTTCAATTATCACTTTTGTTTGCCTTTCTGATGGGGTGGGGGCAACTATGTATATCTTAATTAATTAGCTCATGATTTGATGAATATAGATTTAATTAAGTGATTTGATATTTGTTTTTCTAAAATTTTTTTATGGATAAATTATAATAAACATATGTAGATTAGAGAAAATAGAACTTTAATTTTTTTTTTGGTAGAAATCAGTCATTTTGCCACTAAGTTATCCCCAAGGGACCGTTCCGTTAAATAAGTTATGTTTTAAGTTTAAATCTTACCATAAAGAAAAATATAATAGGACATTTGTACCCCTTACAAGCCTGTAGTACCTAGGCTAACTCCAATTAAATTGGAGGATTAAAAAAAGTTATGGTAATTTACTACGAATTACTAGAGTTCAGAAATTAGAAAGATCAAAAAATATGTACCCTTAATTAATTTTTGTTTCTTAGCACTTCGATTATCCCTTTTCTTTCTTCTTTTTTTTTTTTTATCAGACTTTGTCTGAGTAACATAGTTGCATACTAGATTAAAGATAATCTGATCAAATAAAACAATTCATTTTTTCTTTTTCTTTTTTTTCGAAAATTGCTTTTGGTATCTAATTCTAATAAATAGAAAGCGTGCATTCAAATCAAGTCGAACATAGTTGGTATATAATGTTACTCTACTCTATTTACCAACTTATTCTTTACTAAATATTTTTTACCTTAAAGACATAAGAAAAAAATGTTTCTTTTTATATTCATAAGTCACAATAGTAAGAGAAATCTATACAAATGGTAGTAATTATCCCAATGTTCTTAACAAATCTAGTGTAATTCAATTTTATTTTTCTTTGAGCATCATGTATAAATAACTAGCCTTTTTTCCAATTTGACATATTTTTTACATTGACACAAATGAAAGTGAACTGCTTAACCTCCATGTTAATGGAGCCTTACATAGATACAAAGAAAAAGAAGTATAAGATGAAGACATTGAAAAGGAAAGGTACCACATAAATGAAGAAAGTTATGGTGAGGAAGATGACTTTCCTATCGAAGCAATGCACCATATAATCTTCGAATCAACCCTTGAAGAGAGTGGTGTTGAAGAAAAAAATACCAGAGTAGAAAAAGAAAGTGATGTTGAGGGGATTGATAGAACCCTTACAAAAGTAATTCGCAATATTGTTTTTGTCACTTCAGAAGTTACACCATATTCTAGGACGTGAGATTTTGGAGATTTATGTGGTTCTCTACCTATATCTCTAGCGGCTCGTGGACATCATGTTATGGTTATCTCCCCTAGGTATATGCATGGAACAACTCAAGATCAAAGATATTTAGGAGCATTTGATGTCAACTGTCATATCAAGGTTTATTGATTTGAAGGGGAACGTGAAGTTGCCTTTATTTCACGAGTATAGGGTTGGTGATGATTGGGTATGTAAATAAATTTGTTTTAACTATAAAATAAATTTATAACTTTTGAAGATTTTGGAGATTAAAAGACACTTATGTATTTTCAGCTAGTTATAATGAGTATGCTATTTGCATTATAGGTTTATGTAGATCATCATGCCTACCATCGACTTGAGAATCCTTATGATAACAAATTCAGTGTTTTTGGTGATAATCGGGTATTTTAACGAATTGTTATCTTGTATGTGCAATTTATTTTTAACTTGATCATAATTGTGGCTAAGTTTGTTTCAACTGGGCTATTTGATTCATTACAATTTTGTTTGTATTTGGGAAATTCAGGTTCCCCTTACTCAGTCATGCAGCATGTGAAGCTCCTTTAGTCCTCCATTAGGAGGTTATACTTATGGTTAGAAGTGCTTGTTCCTTGTGAATCATGCTCCTTTATCCTCCATTAGGAGGATATACTTATGGTTAGAAGTGCTTGTTCCTTGTGAATGATTGGCAAGAGGGCTTGTATTAGTGTACGAATTTTATAATCTTTTTTATGATATGCTTTATAGATGGGACATAAGGGTTGGTGATAATATTATTGTTTGTATATGCTTCTTACAACGAAATATTGTGCATATGGAGTTTATAAAGATGCAAGAAGTATACTTGTTATACATAACCTGTCTCATCAAGCAAGCATTTTTTTGTATATTGTTGACCCAATTCTTTTGCTAATCTTGTTTTGTACCTTTTTCAATTTAGTATTATTTTGTACCAGATTCATTAACTCTGTGAATTCTTATGTATTACTAACGAGGCAATTGATAACACTTCAATAGAATCGTTATACTTTCAATTTTCACCACTTTTAAATGTCTCTTGGGGAGGGATATTGATATGATTGGAAATGAAGGCTGAAACTTGAGAGTGAAACTGGAGAATGAGAGCTGAGGGACAATGAGTGTCCTATATACAACTTCCCTAAATAAATCCTAACCACTTATTTTAGACACATTTTACAATCTTGATCCTTTATATTATCAATAAAACCAATCTTCTTCTTTTATATCTACCTAAAACAATCTGACCATTTATTTATCTAATCTACCATTAAAAAAAATTAATAAGGATAACAAATAAAATTTAAAAAATTATTGTGTGTCATTTTTATCTATAATCTCTTCTATTTTCTGTAGTTACATGTGTCATCTTTATCTATAATATTTTTCTTAATCATCAATTCAGTTTATCAATTTCATTGACAACTAACTAACTAACTTTAATAATTGTTGACTAAAATCAGCATATTTATATTGATTAAGTTGTCCTTTTAATAGATTAGTTTTTATTATTATTTCTTGACCCTATTGAAAGACATATATGCATGCGTTAGCTAGTAAACTATTTAAATCTACATACAGTTACAATATAATGGGGAGGAAAAATCGAACATGAAACCTAATGTACTCAAGACATCAATCTTGACTATTATGTCAATGCAATAATTAGAAGAAATGCTTATTATCAATGTGTATTTTTCCATTCACATACAATAATCTAGGACATCCCCTGCAATGGTATGGAAAATTGGAGTGTTCAATGCCTATTTGAATAATTATTTTTATTTTGTTTACTAAATTTTTTAGACATTTTTAAATAATTTAATATAAATAAATGTATTTTATTTGTGATAATATGATAAAAATAATTATATAAAAGTCATGTATAACATATCATATATTTTCATTAAAAAATAACATATCAAGTCCTCGTTGACAAAAGATAGGCGCTGATAAAATTCGAGTTTGGGTCAAATTCAGGTAGGATAAATAAGTGAACATCTTCAATTCGAACAAAATATTTTGTCCAATACTCGTTTTTATTTTTCGGGTCGAACAAATCAAATAAGTCTAAATTAGGGTTAAAAATGGATTTTAAGAATAGAAATAGGAAAGTTTGGGTATGCGGATCGGAAGAGCACTAACAAATGACAACAAAACAAATAACATAAATAAATAAATAAATAAAGTAAAATAAAAATTAACTTTAATTATGAGAGTAATTTCTTCCAAATTGAGTTAAATCGACAACTTCTCTATAATTTATTTTCTAATCGACAACCATTACTTCCAAATTGAGCTTAAATCGACAATTCATTTATACTTTTAATTCTTACATTATATATATATATTAAAATTTGGATAGAAGTTATATATGAATGACACATAGGATACTTAGTTGGAATGACACTTAATATAAGATGCTTAATTATGAGGAATTTATATTAATGAAATAATGATGTATTTAATTCAATTTAGTAAAAATTAGATTTATAATTTGTAAAATTATATTTTTTAAAACTAATGTGTTTTATTAAAAAGAAGTTCCTTTTCATTTTGCTAGAGATTTTGGAAAACACTTGTTTAGACAATTATAGGATTATTAATGTTTAAGAAAATATTATGTTAAATGAGGGAAAATAAAATCATGATCATCGTGAATGATTTTTTTTTACAAAGTGAATGACGTTTAAAGAAAAACAAAAATATTCAAAACTTAAATTATTTTACTTTTATTAAATATATGAAACGACATTATTTTGAGTTAAAATATTATTTACAAACTATTTCTTTACCCTTTGCTTATAATGAAATAGGCAAAAGGTTATATTGTATAAATTGAGTTTTTTTATGGTAATTTTAGGATGAAATATTAAATCGTTATATTATATTAAATATTATATTGTTATAAAAATTTTTACACAAATGTATTTTAGCATGATATTATATAACTTTTTCCCACTTTGAACTTGGAAAAGAGTAAAATAATTTATTATATTAGACTATCAAATGAATTTTTTTCAATTAAATTTTTATTTTTAAAATTTATTCACAAAATTATTACCGTATCAGTTGGTTTCGCTACAAAAATATAAAGGTTATTATGTAAATTTGATATATTTGTTAATTATAATATTCTTTTGGTGTTCCTTGCCTTATATTATGCACTAATATAATAATATCTCTCTTGAAATAATTTTTTTAATCTCATAGTTAATTTTATATTTAATTCTTTTCGAAAATTCTTATCTATAAAGTTATTATTCAACTAATGCATAAACTCTATCGTTGATATTCCCACAGTAAAATATAATAATGTAAACCATATAATTCGTAACTTAATGTTAATATATGTATTAGTATTGTTTTTGTTCATAAAAAATATATACATTAGTTAGGAATACTGCATGAGTTTGATATATTTTATTAATATAATACAATATATGTTGAATCCCAACTATATACCAGTTTCCATCAATTCCTAATATAAATTGGTATTTAAGATTTTTATATAACAGAAATAAGTTTAATATTTATTTATGAACATATTTTATTTGGTATTGGAGTTTCAAAATACTATGTTATTTATGATTTTCCATTAATAAACCAATTCTATACTTGATTTTTGATGTATTTCACATAAAATTCTATAAGAGTTTGTGCTTTACATATCATGGTTTCCATAATTAGTCTTTTACTTATTTGTGTTCATTATACACTACGGTGAAATTTTAATTGTGTCTCTTTTTAAAAATTTTATGTTGCATATGAATTCACAAATAATAATATATGCTATAAAAATTTCAAAAAAAAAAAATGACCTACACAATTTAAAGCTACAATTTTATAAATATATAAGATTATTTAATAAACATAATAGATAATGTGTTACAATTATAAAAGTATCAATATTTTAAAAATATAAGTAACATAATTATTTATAATTTTTTAAAGATATACCAAAGAATAGCAAATAAATTATGGATTTATATTCTCATTATAATAATCTAAAGTCATTAACATTCATGTTCCTTATTTTATATTTTTTCTTAATTGACATGATATTTATGTTATCATAAATTGTACATAGTATGCGTGCATATTATCCACTTGCATATAAGTTTAATAGATTAATTTTTTTGAAAATAAATTAAAAAATTATGTAATTTTTAAAATAAAATAAGATAAATAAATATTATGCATTAGGAATAATACCAACTATATAACACATAGGTTAAAAACTAGTATTCATAACAGTAGAACCAGAAAATTTAATTGTTTTTTTTATATATTTCTCACTTTAATTTTAAAACAAAAGGTTCAATTACTTTTTTTTTTTATGAAAAGAAATATAATTAAATTTTCATGTAATTTAATTAAAAAATAAATTAAAATTTAGAATAATATAAAATAATATAATTCTTTTGTTTTGTAGAAATCGTCCGTGTGAAGTACGGGTATTTGCAACTAGTATGTGAAAAAGAGCAAGCCATTTTTTCAGAAAAGAAAAAGTCATTGCCATTCCTTGTGAAAATATCTAATTTTATATAAAAGAACTCTTTTAAATTTGATTGCTCCATTTTCAAAAAGACAGATTCTTTTTCCCCTATCAATTTTCTCCATGCTATTATTATAAAAATTCTTTACTGAAGGACTTTATACCATTCAACCATTTTAAATACACTAACAAAGTGGATACAAAAAAATTATATTTACATGATGTGACATAATTAAAATGGAAGTTACCGCCCGGGATTTTAATGATAGAAAAATTAAAATAAAGCGTGAATAGTGCATAAATTTTCCTTGCTAAAATTATACGACAAAGAGGACTGAAATCTGAGACTTTTCATACAAAATTGCTGAAACACCATATACAAGAGTAAACGATGATTGTTGAATATTTAATAAATGTTTTATACTTGCTGATGCTACATTAAATGTTCTATCGATGAATCATATGAACCAAAAAAATTATCAAATCTCCGTATTCTAACATTTTTTTAATTTGTTTTGTTATACAAGGTTAAGCAATAGAGCATCCTTGACGAACACCATTTAGAGCTATTCAAGGTAGGGGTACTACTAATTAGCTCAAGTCTAACCTGTTTACGTCCTCCTTCATAATTCCTATAAAAATTAAATGAGCACCATCCATCAATGAAAAGCCAAACACTCTTGGCGATTCATGATCGTTCTTTTTTTTTTTTATTATAAAAAAACAATCAATTTAGGTGACAAAAATCATGACCCTGTTTATTCCTTCTCAATTTATGTTCTCTCTTCTCTCCCAAGGAAGCTGTGTGAAATGAATCCTTTTTTCTGCTTTTGCACAGTCAAATCAGGAGCAAGATTGGAGGTCAAAGTCCAAGTCTAAGTCTAAGTCTTCTTTAGCTATTCTGGAAGAGGAAAAAGAATGCAGAATCTTCTGGATGTTTATACAACTGTTATTCAAAATCAAAGAACTATTAGATTCTTGACTTTGAATGAAACAATTCTCTATTTGTAAGACTCTCAGGTCTACTTCTGGAAAAATGAAACTGTCATATTTTTCTCTGTTCCCCACACTGTTGCTCTAAGATTAAAAATAAAATTAAATTCAAACATTAGTCTCTCTTAATAAATAAAGTAGTTAAAAATAAAGTAATAAATTGTTTTCCAACTATTTTAGTTTCTAGAAAAACATGAGTGTGCATAGAACCATTCTGAAAATGCTTATATTTTTTCCCCATTGATAAATAGACTCACAAAATAATATACTTTTTTAAGGGAGTCGTGTAGATTACAATGAATTTGAAGTAGAGGATGTTAATCTAATACAATCTGATACCACTAACAACTTGAGAGACATCACCAGGATAGTGATTTGGAAACTTAGACATATATATTTCTAGGTTTGGTCAGCTAGGTGTGGGGTTGGATGTTGATGTGTTTTCGTTACTTGGAACTGGCAAAGTTTCAGGTTCTAACTGAGGTTCATCTATCCATACATTATGTATATATTCACGTCATCATGACCCCTTATATTGTTTATCATTTCAATCGCTTAATAAGCGTTTCTAAATGTTAAAAAATTTATTATTAAGATTGTTAAAAGGTCAAAAAAAAAAAAAGCATTTATAATTGGAAACTAATGTAAAAACACTATAAACATTAAATTTTCGAGTTGTAAAGAGTAAATTATTTCAAATGTTTTAAATTATATAAATAGAAAGTATTGACATATAATAGAAAGATAACTAAACAAAGAAAAAAGCTAACAATTGGGAATATAACTACACTTAACTAATGCACATAGAATTATTAAAAATGTATAAGCTAATGTGTTCAAATTGCAACTATTAGAATAATATATTATTAATTTAAGGGAAGATGTGGTTTAGTTATGCTAATTTCAATAGTGCAAAGAAAGTTGTCTTTGTCAATATTTTTTGGTGAAAAACTTTAGTTTACGTCCCTACTTCCAATTTTAATCTCAACTTTACACTTCCATCACCTTTACCTTTGGAACTCATCTCCTTCTTTGATTTCAACAATTTACTTCCTTTATTTTTTTTTATTAAAAAATGTATTTATGCTAACTAGCAATATATATACCCCTCAATTTATAAAATATAGAATGAGTATGTTTCATTTTTCACAAGTAATTAAAGTTAATATTGATATTTGGGTGTATTTAAATATGTAGTTAAATATACTAATATTTACTTGTCCGCTTTACGGCTGTAGTCCACTAAATTCAACAACATTTATTCTAATAGTAATTCCTTTTTTTTCTCTAGTTATTTATACGCCATTGCTTTATGATGTCATTTGTTTAATTTGGCTCTTGTTGGATCCTTAAAACATTCTTTGGCAATACAATCATATTATGATTTTATTTTCCTTAAATATACCAAAAACGACACCGAGGTACCCCGAGTTATTGTAAAACTATTTTTTAGACCTCAAGTTCTGAAAAATGATTCTAAGTCGCCCTAAATTATGTGAAAACTATATTCTTGGCCCAAATCTGGCCCGGAGGGTAAACGGCGTTGTGAAATGTCAATTTTGCCCATGGCGTTTTGCGCGAATAAATGAGAAACTAATTTTGTCCGATTAGATTCATTAACTTCCTCGATTTTCCCCTCCATTCTAACTCTGCCTCTCTCTCTTTCTATCTTTCACTCTCTCTCTCATACGGGTGGACGATTTTGTTTGAGAAATATCAATCGATCGCCATTGTTGATCAAGCCCGGCAAGCGAAATCAAAGAAGAAAGTTGAAGTTAAGCAGGAAGTGAAGATTAGGAAGATGAAAATGGTATGCGATTTCATTTTTTTTTTTCGAGCAGTTTCAAATTTCATCTTCGAATTTTAGGGGTTTTATGAAATCGGTGGGTTTTTCGTTTTGATTGAGTGGAATAATGTGTTTTAGAAGGATCACGTATGAGAATTATGAAGTTAATTGAAATTATAATGAATAATTTGTGGGTTTGCATGAAGTTATTATCTTTGAAAATCAAAATTTTTAGGTTTACGTGAAATTATGAAGTGATGTTTGGTGATGTTTGGCGATGTTCTTGTTTTCGAATCTGTTGTGGATGTGGTTGTTGGTGTTTTGTGAGGCCTTATTTGCTGTAATTTTGTTTTAATGGTGAATTTTTGTGATATGTGTGGAACAGGGGAAGCACGAGTAGGAGTATTATAGTTCATTTTAAAGAAAAATTTATAAGAGTGCTTGATATTGTTTTGGATGAGTACAATGGTAGTGAATTATATAGGGATGTGAGACGATTGGCGGGGAATTAGGCATAGATTTTCCTAAATATGCTGGGTTTCAATGGCACCCTCCAAACAGAGAAGGGCAAAGATGGTCGAGTGAATAATGATCCTGAATGGCTGAATTTAGTCAAGCATTGGGGAGGTCGAAACATTTTGTTAGCATTCCCATTTACATGGTTGAACTTAGGGAACCTTCGATAGCACAACGAGACCATTGAAAGCATTGATGAGTTGAATGCCTTAGTGAAACAAAAACGGAATTTGCCTGTAGTTGATGATGAGCCTTTATCGGTTAGCCAAGTAAATACTTGGGCTGACACACTCATTTTGACCCCTTCATCCCAGCCTGCAAAATTAATACCAAGAAGACCAGTCACAAGGTATGTAGCAAACTCCCCAACAAAGCCCACTACGAAATCCTCGAAGCCCAGCCCAAAGAAAGCCTTCAAGCCCAGCCTAAAGAAAAGACTTCCCCAAACCGGATGCTCGCCTCAGCTGAAGTTCATGTGCAACCCAAACCATTCACCAGGTCTTCCCAACCAAAGCTACCTCACCCAAACCTAAGTCCATTCCTAACCCTGCCTCACCCAAATCTAAGTCCAAACCTCAAGAAACTAGAGATCCCCAAACCAAACCATGCAGTAGGTCATCCCAAAGCAAGCCTGCCTCACCCAAGCCTTGCACTAGGTCATCACAAAGCAAGCCTGCCTTACCCGAGCCTACCTTACCCAAGCCTAAGTCCAAACCTAAAAAACCAAGCCTGCCTCACCCAATGATTTTGAATTTGATGGACTTGGACTAGATGATTTTGATGTAGAATCACTAGCCAAAGAACCTGAGTGGGATAAAAATGGAGATGACTAGGATGATGGTGAGGAGGTTCATCTTGCACTTGTTGGAGGTAATGGCAATGCTATGACATTGGGTGTTGATGAACTGTCTACTGATGACAGTAGTGAGGATGAGGATTTTAGTTTAGGTAATGATAATGATTCTGCTGGCAGTGATGATAATGAAGAAGTTTCTTTGGATGAGGAGAATTTTTCAAGTGAGTCGGAAGGAGTAGATGAGGTTGAAGTCGAAGAGAGAATGCAATTAGGTGCAGAAATTGTGGACGAGTGATGGAGATATGGATTTGGTAACCAATAAAATGGCTAAGATATTGGCTCATGGAACCTTGTGGAAAAAGAACAGGGATGGAAAGATTAATGTTATGGCTGGTGACATATTTACGTGCAAGAAGGATTTGGTTGCAGTCATGAAAGAGTACTCCATACAAGAAGGCTTTCACATGAAAAAGCCGAAGAATGAGCAAACTAGATACACGTAGAGATGTGAGGATCGTAGATGCACTTGGAGGTTTCATTGTAGTGCTTTGGTCGACAGAAAAACCTGGATGGTGAAGGTACACGAGTGGAAAGTATGTATGTGATAGGCCTGAGAGAAACAGGTTGGCATCATCTCCATGGGTTGCGAAAAACTTCTTCCTTACTTCATAGCTGCCCCTCGGATGGATGTAAAAGGCATGCAAACGATCATCATGAGGAAGTACTCAACTTATGTGCCTAACTACATTTGCTTGGAGGGCTAAGAAGATCATGAAATCTACAATTGAAAGGAAACATGAAGAAGGGTACAAGTTTTTGGCACACTACACGAGAGGAGTTTAAAGCCAAGAATCCTGCTTCAGTTTGCATGATAACATGGATTGATGAAGGGCCTGCCAAGAATCCAATTTTCAAGCATATGGTGATCTGTGTTGGCCCTACTATTGCTGCTTTCAAAGAACACTGCAGGCCTCTCATTGGCATAGATGCAACTCACCTAAAAGGAGTGTATAGGGGAGTGCTTCTCACTGCCATAGCTTTGGATGGAAATAATGGGCAGTTCCCATTAGCATATGGAGTGGCTGAAATGGAAAATGAAGAAGAATGGAGTTTTTTCTCAACTGTTTGGTGAGGGCTCTTGATGGAGTTTCTTACTTATTTTATTACCTGCAACTTCTCCATCTTCCGTAGGAATTCTTACTTAGTTTTTTCCCCTCATTTCTTTTTTTTTCTTAAGGGGATCATATCTCGCCTTGAGCAAAGTGATGCCCACTGCTTCAAGGAGGATTTGCGTCATACATTATTTTAAAAACTTTGCTGCACATTTTTCAGGTTAGCCATCTGCATCGGTTTACATTTCTTCAATTTCGCATTTGTTCAATTAGTTGCACTTGCTTCAATTTTCATTCATTTCCCTTTACCTAGGTGCTTGGTTCCATGCCTATTTTTATATTGCTGCAAATGCATATGCCCCATATGTTCATGTAAAGGCTATGGAAAAAATTAAGGAAGTAGATCCAGCGAGCATATCATTGGCTGAAAGACAATGAACCATTAGAGCGTTGGGCTAGGTTCAAGTTTGATGAAAAGTTGAAATGTGAGGATAACACTAACAACTTTGTGGAGAGCTTCAATCATGCTATACTTAAGTTTAGAGGGCTGCCATGTTTGACTATGTTGGAGGAGATTAGGAAGTTAATAGGCAATAGGTTTGTGAGAAGGTTTGAGAATGCACAAAATTGGCAAAGTACACTTGTGCCTAATGTTGACAAGAAACCGAGATTCATTGAGGGGGATATAAGGAATTGCTCAAGTATTGTTCATGCAGGCAATGGGGAGTTTGATGTCACTGAAGGTTACACAAACTTCACGGTGAGGTTGAAAGATAAGTTTTGTGATTGTAAATGGCAACATACTTGGAATTCCCTGTAAGCATGCAGCTAGGTGTATTTTAAGGATGAAACATCCTTTGGTAGATTATGTAGAGGGTTGTTTTAGTGTGGAAACTTACAAGGAACTTTACAACAATATTGTTCATCCAATCTCCGATCCTTGTATGTGGGAGAGTAGGAACTTGCCCGAATTAAACCCTCCACGGCACCAAGTTAAAGCGGCAGGCCACCTCAACATAAAAGAAGGGAGTTCGAACCGTATCCCGATTCACAGACAAATATCACCTCCACTTGTTGGAGTCCGGCACAACCAGGTAGGACTTATTCCATTATTTTTCATTTTCTTCTCATTTTATTCTTCAACTAAATTCCTTCATTCTTGTTCATAATAGATGCTCTAAATGCCACAAGTTAGGACATAATGCTCTAACTTGTGGTCAGCTCGAAGATGAATTTGGCAGATTGTTGAGGAAAAGAAAACAAAATCTTGAGAATACGGACCCCAAGCCTCGTGGCGAGGCCAAGGAAAGTACATTGCAGCAACTCTCCAACACCAGCGGGTCCTTCGCAACCTCAACTTTTACTCAGCCTACTTCTAGGAAGTCCACATCTCGTGCCTCGGCTACCAAGACTACTAGACCTCGCACCCGAAAAACATCAGCTCCATCATCATCTCCAGCCTCACCTTCTACTCGGACATTAATTGCTACTAGAAGTTCATATTGGATTGACAATTGACATATGCATCTAGGGTTGTTATTTTGGAAAGTTTGACAAGCCGAAAGTAGTGTGATGTAATTTGGAAACTTTGACATATGTACGGATTGAATCATCAACTAAACTCTTCTGATGTACTTATTAGGTGTTATTGCTAATCAAATTATTGGATTAATTTTACTTGACATATTTACAATGTTATCGCTAATTAAGAGAATATTACTAAATTTTTACTAAAAGTGAGTGTTAATGCCAACTAAACTTTGACATACTGTGATGTCAAAGTTGAATTAAAAGAATGTTACTACTAATTACAAGAAATTACAATTAGGGAACTTAAATAACAGCCAATACAGTAGACGCACGGCCGTGCGAAAATCGCACGGGTACCGTGCGCATCTGCTGCAGGTTCGCACAGCAGTGCGGGTTCAGCATAGCCGAGCTGTGCGAAAACTCGTGCTCTCTGCACTGTTTTGTACGGTCGTGCACGTTGTGCACGGGGTGCCGTGCGCTTCTTTAACTAAAATTCCTGCTCTCTGCCGGTTTTGCACGGCCGTGCACGTTATGCACGGGGTGCCGTGCGCTTCTTCAACTAAATTTTGACATACTCGTGATTGCTAATATCATGCTAACATTCATTAAATTTACACATTTCTTTCAAAGAACATCCCCATTTCAAGAACTTTGACATACTATTCAAAGAACATCCCCCATACCTTCTTCACTACAACATATTCAAATAACAAGGACAATACCAACTACAACAATTAAACCTATTAATAACATGCTAACAATGCTCAAGCCTTTCTCAATCAACTCGTACATTATCTTTAATTCAACCAATTCAGATTTGATTTCGTTCAACATCCTTATGATTCTTCTCTCAAACTCGGGATTTTCATCAACCCATTTCAAGAACTTCTCACATCTCGGGCACTTTATGTACTCCCTCCCTGGATTTTGCTTCGAACGAGACACTTTTCTTGTTCCCATCATATTGCATCTTGGACATATGTCTTCCTCATATACATTGAATCGATTGCTCCTTGATGAAGAAATCTCTTCCATTTTATATAAACTTGCTCTGCATTTGCAAAAAACACGATTATAAAATTACAAAATTAAACAATAATTATACCAATTTTCGAAATTTGAAGCATTAAGAACAGAGCCGCTTTTAAGCTTTCACAGCGTAACAGAAAACCTTTGAACCTTTCACGGAAGCAAGAGCGAGTACACAAAACGACGAGACAAAAGAAGAGAAGAGTGAGCTTCAAGCTTTCACAGAGCAAGTTCTGAAACTTTTGATGAAGCTTTCAAGCTTTCACAGAGCAAAATATTAAACACTAAGGCGGAAGAAAGAAGAGGGCGAGAGAAAAGAAGAAGGATGAAGAGCAATAATGGAGAAGAATGAAGAGCAATGGAGAAGATGAATAAAGAAGAAGAATGGAAAGATTTTATAATTTGCAAACATGACCGTTGGAGAGAGAGAGAGTGATTTTAGGGATTTCAACCGAAAGGGTAATTCGGGGCTTTCAAATCAAATTTTTATAAATCCCGCCTAACCACCCGGTTTTTGACGTCATCAGCCGGATTTGGGCCAAGAATATAGTTTTCACATAATTTAGGGGGACTTAGAATCATTTTTCGAACTTGGGGTCTAAAAAATAGTTTTACAATAACTCAGGGTACCTCAGCGTCGTTTTTGTTAAATATACTAAAAGGAGGACCATCATACGATAAGAGTTGGAGCAAATTTTGTTAATAGTTATTATTAGTTTTGAGATATTTAAATGTTCATTGCCTTTTTTATATTTCTTCATTAATATGTGTCTGTCTTTTCTATAAAATTTAAATTCATTTTAAACTTCACAATTTATACATTTTTGTGACCATGTTGATTACAAATATTATATAACTACATATAATAGTAATCTTTTCAAAATTGTTAAATGGTGGCCTATGAGTGAATGTAGGAGCTTCATTTAATAAAATATAATATTTTATTCTTCAAAAAATAAGTTTCTCTTTATCTATGAACTCTTTGAGACTAACTTTTCACAAGTTATATTAATATATATTTATTTATTTATTTATATTTTGATTTTTAGAATGAAGATAGTTGTAAAATAAAATTATATGAAAGCTAAAATAAAAATATTAGAAAATTAGGACAAACTATGCAATCTTCATCCAGAAGAGTTACATCAACAACCGCACGATAGAAAAATGCAAATTAAATTGGCTTTACAAAATACTTTTTCCCGCGTTAGACTTGTCAATTTTTTAATTTTTTTACGATTTTCTTAATTAGTAGAGTTTTACTTTCACACTAATATCATGTTTCCATACACCCAAAATCTAAAATCCAAAATTTACAAAAAAATAAAAAAATAAAACAAACACTCATATTTTTTTATCATCCATTAAACTTGATGCAAGGAAAAATATATGGTAATACTCCATATCCCATTAAATAAATATTGACACCCTACAAAATATTTAATTCTCATTAATTAAGGATCAAACACGCAAAAGAAAGAAAAAATTTATGATTATAACTATAATTAGATTGGATCGAATGAAGTTTTTATTTCCACTCAGCTTCAATTTAAATATATTTTAAACTCAAATAGTTCAATTTTTTTAATCATCTTAATTGAAATCAGATCAGATGGTTATGTCATCCCTCACTAATTCGATACGATTATTTAAGCATTTTGTTATGTTGAACACTATCTATACTATATATAACTGTATTCTTTTCAAAATTGTCAAATGGTGGTCTGACAGTTAATTTAGGAGATTTATCTAATATAAAAATAACAATTTTCCCTTGAAACCGAATCGATAAGTTTTTTTTTTCAAAAATTAAAATTTTTTATAGGACAAATTACTTGAAAATTTTTTTTTGAAGATTTTGTTCCATACCTTGTCTGCGCCTGAGACACTACTGCATCTAATATTTTTTGGTTGGGATGGGCTGGAACAAAAAGAATTATTTATAGGATTTTTTTTTCTTGCGCCTGGAACAAAAAAGTTTCAAAGTTTCAATTATTTATTTTTTTGGTTGGGATGAGCTATTGTCTATTTTTTGTTACCTGCATACATGTATAACTGAGCTGATTGGGATGGACTTCAAATTTGGAGCCCATTGGGGCAGCAGACAGTTGGCAGCATATTGCTGCTCCTGCTGTTGGGCCCAGTAGTGGCAGCGGGCCAGAGTCAGCTGCTGGGCCCAGTAAAATTCCCAAAATCCCTTCGTAATTTTTTTATTATCGGTTCCGGTTAACCGACGAACTAAACCGAATAATCCGGTTAACCGATTTATCCAGGTTATGTTTCCGGTTCACATTTTTACGAATTGTTAAATCTAACTACCCGATTAAAAAAGATCTCGATCCGAACCGAACTGAACTGTGAACATCCCTACCCATTTTTGAATAAACCGATAGGGTTTATGTGCCGTGATGTCCTATGATGGTTCAAACATCATATATATGACTAAATTATCAAATCTATGTTATATATAATAGCAATAACTTATGTCATTGTTTGGTCTATTGGTTTTGTAGGAAGATATGGTTGAGGTAGCTAAAGAAAAAAGTATCAATTTCAAACTAATTTTAATTAGTGCTTTCAAGTTTTGGAAGTGATTGAACCTTTTGTGCATTGGTATTATGATCTAATGCATAATTGTTTACTGAAAATAATGGTAATATGGGAGTTCTAATTCCTTTTCTCATATTTTTTTATTAGATTAATACGTTTTATGTTAGCCAAGGTTTAATACTTGATCTATGTTTTGTTATCATATGTGCATTATGTTCAGTAAACAATTATGCATCTATAGACAAGACTCAAGTCAAGAGTATTCCAATCTGGGTACAATTACCAGGACCGGATATCAAATATTGGGGTGCACCAAGTCTGGGGAAAATTGGAAGCTTGTTGGGCAAACCGTTAAAAATAGACAAAGCTACAAGGGAGAAAAGTATGCTGAATTTCGCTAGGATTCTGGTGGAAATTTAGCTAGATGGTCTCTTGCCTGATTATGTTGAATTCATATCTGAAAGAGATGTTTTGATACGACAAAAGGTGGAGTATGAATGGAGACCTATAAAGTGTGATCATTGTAAGATGTTTGGTCATAATGTGGAAGTATGTAGGAAAAAGAAAAATATTAAAAGAGTTTGGGTACCTCAAAACCCACAACCAGCAATGATAGCTCAAACTGAGAATGATGACATTACATATCAGGGTGGAAAAGATACACAGGAGTTCCAGATTATATCCAAAAGTAGAAAGAGCACACCAGTGCAATATATTAATTGTGCCTAATTCATGGATCCCATCTACTTTAAGCCCCTTTCACATTCTACAGCAGATGGAAGAGGAAAATGTGGGGATAAAGGTTAATGATCATAGGGTACAACACCCCTCTATTACTTAATGTCTATGGCCAGTTGGAATATAGGGGCCTGAATGGACCCAAAAAACAATTCGAAGTCAAAAATTCCTCATTATAAATAAAATAGGTTTACTCGGTTTAGTGGAGACAAAGATCAGAAATGCCAACTTCTTAGCTACCTACAATAATATGTTTTCTGGTTAGGGTTTTTACATCAACAATGAACATCATCCCTATGGTATGGGTTGTCTAGAAGCCTTGTTGGTTTTGAAGTCCAGATTATTAGCATCTCCACCAATTTTTTTATGAACTATGTGTATGGGTTCAATTTGGAGAAGGCAAGAAATGAACTATGGCAAATCCTTATTCACCTCAGTGCAAACATCCATTCAGCGTGGTGTGTAATAGGTGACTTTAATGCTCCTTTAAACATTGAGGACAAAATTGGTGGTAATAGAGTTACTTATGGTGATATAGCTACATTCAGAAATATGGTTGATCAATGCTTGTTGCAAGATATCCAGTCCTTAGGGTGTGAATACACTTTGTCTAACAAATAGAACAATAGGGATATGATTTTCTTAAGAATTGATTGAGCTCTTGTGAATAACGTGGGAGGATATAAGAGCTACTTTTATGCCAGAGGGCATCTCAAACCATTCTCCTATTCTCTTCTCATTCTATCCTAGTTTACAAACATCTAAGAGGTCATTTAAATAATATGAAATGTAGGCAATCCCTCTGAATTTCACTGAGATTGTGAAGATGATTTGGAATGAAGAAGTATGAGGTAGCTACATGTTTTAACTTGTTACCAAGTTAAACAAGCTGAAAATACATGGTTGGCTATTTCAACACTATGTTTGGGTACCAATCTATCCACAGGGCTGCAACAAATGAAGACATCTTCAAATATCGACCCAGGCTAAATGTTGAATAACAATTGATGCTCAGCAGGGCAGTCACTAATGAAGAAGTCAAGAAAGCCATGTTTTCCATTGGAAACTACAAATCACCAGGTCCAGATGGATTCTCTAATGGGTTCTTCATGCACAACTGGCATATTATTGGCAACCTGACCATCCAAGCAGTCCAAGAATTCTTCTCGACAAGTAAGATGCTTAACCATATAAATGTTACAAATATAATCCCCATCCCCAAAAATGATAAGCCCATGACTGGTAATGAATTTAGACCTATTGCTTGTTGCAATGTTATCTACAAATGTATTTCTAAAATCATAAAGAGGTGTTGCCCTCTTTAATAAATCAATGTCAAAGTACTTTTGTGGCAGAAAGAGAATTAGTACACAATGTGCTCCTCTATCAAGAACTCTTGAGAGGATATACAGAAACACATAAGGCCAAGATGCATCCTTAAAGTGGATTGTGCTTCCCTAATGTGGTTAGGAACTGGATCATGAAATGCATCTCTAGTTCCTCCTTCTCAATTTGCATGAATGGAGGAACCTATGGTTTCTTTAAAGGAGGAAAAGGTCTTAGACAAGGGGACCCCGTCTTCCTCCTACTTTTTGTCCTCGTGATGGAATATTTTTCAAAAATATACACAAAGATGCTGAGATGGGGCAGATCCAGTACCACCCTAGATGTAAGCACATGAATCTGTGTCATTTATCATTTGCAGATGACCTAATGGTATTTTGTAAACCTGAGGCATCTTCACTGCAAGTGATCAAGCAGATTTTCTAGGAATTCTTTGAAGTTTCTGGATTGAACATCAATGAAAGCAAATCTCAAATCTATGTGGGAAGGCTTGATGAAGAACATAAGAGGTCTATGGTGCAAATTTCAGGGTTCCAATTAGGAACACTACCCTTTAAGTACCTTGGCATATCCATTACTCCATCTAGGCTACGTGCCTTTGACTGCCAAATCTTAATCGACAAAATGACTAGGAAAATCAAAACGTGGCAGAGTAGGAATTTATCTTATGCTGCAAGATGTATGTTGATAAACTCAGTGTTGATGGGAGTTTGCACTTTTTGGGCAATTATTTTCATCCTTCCCCAAGTTGTACTAAAAAGGTAGAGCAGATCTGTAGAAACTTCCTGTGGAGTTCCAGTGACACTTATAAAAGAGTTCCTTTGGTAGCATGGGAAAACATCTGCAAGCCAAAAATTTATAGAGGTTTGGGGTTCAAGGACATAAAGATTTGGAATAAAACCCTTATATCCAAACTGCTCTGGACATTACCTCTAAAAAGTACATTATGTCGGTAAAGTGGATTAATTCACATTACCTAAAGGAGCAGGACCTGTGGGAATACCAACTGAGCAGTGATATATGCTGGTACTGGAGAAAGTGTGTCACCTACGGAGGACAGTTGAACCACCGATGCAACCTGCTAAGAATAATAAGAAGCTTGATGTAAAAACAACATACAAAAGGCTATTAGGAGAGACACTAAAGCAACGATGGAGTACGTATGTATGGCACAAAAGCATCATTCCCCGGCATAGCTTTATGCTATGGCTAATTATTCAGAATAAGATACCAAGCAAGAAAAACCTTGTAAAGGTTATCCCCCACATAACCGTCTCATGTGGTATTTGTGCAAACCCAAATGAATCACTAGAGCATATTGTTTTATGATTGTGAACATACAACTACAATAAGAAGAATGGTTTTTACATGGATACACAATCAGCATGAGCCTCATTCCTTAACACAGTGGCACAAATGACTGCTGAATACTAAGAAAAAAGGGGTTTACGGCAGTTTGCTTATGGTTGTCAGTGTTGCAATTTTGTACCAAACTTGGCATGACAGAAATGAAGTTGTCCATTATCATGGTAGGTCTTTCAAGCAAATTTTTGGTATGATCAAAGATAGATTCAGGTTTCTGGCTACGCAGAAATCTAAATTCAGGGGCTGGGAGGAGTTTTGTGCAAAAGAGTCCATTTGAGATGTTAAGACAAGGGGAACTCTTCCTAGAAGGTGACCTCTGTATTTAATATCTCTTCCTTTGTAATACCTATTTTGGTAATATGATTATGAATGAAGCGCTTGCCTTTGTCGAAAAAAACAGGGATCAAACCCAAGTTTAAGCTCAATAGTTACTCAATATTAGTGCAACTGACATCTTGTAGTGGTACAATCTGATGTGCATATATTGTATATTTACCTATCACTAAGACATATTCTCTATACATGCATAGTGTTTACTACGTACTACCCTCCATTTTTTTCTTTTCATCTTCTAAGTCCCCTTATCTTTTTTCTTAATGTTTTATTTAATTCTTTTACAAAGATACATTACTAATAAATGGTGGTTTCAGTTAGCAATGAAAATAATTCGTCGCTACATGTAACTATTTCGTCGTTGAAACATTTAGCGATGAAAAAATTTCGTAGCTAAACCCATCGTCGCAGAAAAATTAGTGATGAAATTGTTTTTCATCGCAATCGGTGACGAAAATGGAGATGAAAGAATTTTCATCGCTAACTGCGACGAAATATTTTTCGTAGCTAAATGATCGGTTTTCATCATAGATTATACTGATTTTTGAAATGAAATGTCGTCCATCACTAATTGAGACAAAATTTTTCGGTAGCTAAAGGTTTCTCTTTCAGTCGCAAATTGTGATGATTTTTGCAACGAAATGTAATCTATCACTTAGTGAGATGAAAATTTTTCGTAGCTAACTAGTCCTAATTCGTTACTATCTCGATTGAGCACAAAATTTATAGGTGAAGCTATTTTAGAATTCATTTCTATTAATAATAACAAAACATTGCAAAGAATCGAAACCATTGCATATAACCACCACATCCATTCATATTAGTATAGCCATACGTCAAATAACACTCCATAGGTCGAGGTGTTGGGGTAACAAATATTGGCTTCATCCCCTCTTTTATTAATATATTATAGAATTGGATTAAATATATAATTTTTTTTATATGTTTCACTAGATGCATTTTGATTAGAGTTTTAGGTTATCATCATGTTGTTTTATTATTATTATTATAATGCTTGATGTATACTCAATACTTTTTTTTTCTTTTAGAGAGGTGTAGCTAGGGATGGCAATGGGTCGGGTCCAAGTGGACCCGGACCTGACCCAGACCTGTCGAGTTTGTGAAGCATGGACCCTAACTTAGACCCGTTGGGTCTGCGAGTCCATGGGTCCTAAACGAGTTCTAAATGGGTCTAGATCATTTTAAGCTAAAATTGGTAAGAAACAGACATAATCTTATCATTCTTTTGGCTCATTTAATATTATCACACATTTGTATGCAACACCAAATTTCTTATTTTTCACAAATGCACTTAGTTAACCTATAAATTTGACAAATTTAAGACAAATATTCAAAAATCAAGCAAACTAAACAAATTTTAAAAAAAAAAAATGAAAGTAAGTGTTTAAGAGTTATGCAAGATGATTGATAATGAGCGAATGAGGTAAGGAATAAATGAATTGCTTAAGAAAATTAAGGCAAGATAAACTTAAATCATATTTTTTAAAAAATTAATAGGGTTTGTGGGTTTGGGTATAGGTCCGAGTCCAAATTCTAGACCCGGACTCAGCACCTATACTCATTTAATACCACTTGAACCCAAACCCAATCTAGACCCATCGGGTCCGAAAATTTTAGACCCAAACTCGCTAATTCGGGTAAGGTCCGGGTCGAGTCCAGGACCCATTGTCATCCCTAAGTTTAAACGTGTTGGTAGAGGACTTGGTTTAATATTTTTTATGGACATATATAAATGTACTAATTGGGTCCTTAACACTATTAAGTTGTGTAACAAGAATTGGATATTTCCCTCATGTTCACCATTTTTTCAAAAGGAAAAGGAAGAATTGAATTGGATATTGATAATTTATTTGTAATATAATCACGTATTTATTTTTTCAGGGTTTGGATTATGAGCTTTCATTTATTTTTGTGTATACTATGTAATATTATTTTGGGTATGAAATATAATAATTTCCTGTAATATTTTTACTTTTCATTGTTTGATGGTTTTTTGACTTGATGGCATAATATAATTGTTACAAGTATTTTTAAAATTAAAAAATCAATACAAACATGTTATAAAAATAAATTTTAAATATTTGAATATTTGAGGAAACAATTTAGCTATTGCCAATCTAGACTTATGTTAGACCATAAGAAATTACAAGTTAGGAAAATAAACATAAAATAATTAGATACATACTTGAGATTAATCATTGAAATATCCCCAATGATTAAAATATATGATTCAAATATGTTGGAGGAAAAGACGTAATGAATTCAAATGATGAAAATTAGTAGCACTTTAAGTTTATAATTTGTGTCATATTTGAAGGAATGAAAACTCAATAGGCCAACTTCCGTAATTCGTATAACTTTGAATAAATTCATCTATTTTAAAATTTTGCACAACATACAAATCATTATTTTTTTTGTTACAAATACTATTTATTTTAATATCTTCTTAACATTATTGTTTATGTTAGAACAATGAATATAAACTTGGACTAATCATGTCCTTTACTATGACATAATTTTCAATTACTTATTGTCTTTTACTGTCAAATATATTGGATGATTTCTATTGTTGTATTATTTTTTATTATTAACCTTATATATAAATGTAATTGTTAAATGTTTACTTTCTTAATTCATAACTTTTTAAGGTATGTAACTTTGCTCTGTGCATAGCACGGGTTCATAAATATGTGTCTATCTTTTCTATAAAATTTAAAGTCATTTTAAACTTCACAATTTATACATTTTGTGATCATGTTGATTAAAAATAATATAACATTATAAAGTTTATTTTTTTCTATAGAAGATTATTTTTGTATTGCAATTTGTATAAAAAATTATGTTAATAAGAGTTCATTATTTGAACAAGATTGAGTTCCTTTTATACTCCCTTTTCCTTTTCGCTAAATATTAGTAGTTGCTCGTAGTTTTATTGTTATCAATATTAGCACTTTTATTTAAAATTTACAAACTTTTATTTTGGGATGTTTTATATAAAGAGTTATTTTTTAAAATGTTTCTATCTTTTTTTTACTAATATTTTTTTTATAAATCAATTTTTTTCTTTATTTCATGCATTTTTTTTGAATTTTATTGTCTGCATAATTATTATGTTTTAGTAATATAAAACACAAAGATATTGAGAGGTTTTTTGATAAACGTCTCTATTCTTAATATGAATGGGTTTTTGGCTGCTCTCAAATGCTAGATCTGTATGGTTTCATGTTATTTGGGGCAAGCCGAAATGTTATTTTCATAAATATTTATAGATATCTTGTTTTGCTCCATTTAATGAATTGAACTTTTCATTTTGTAGTCCTATTTAACTTAGATGTTTTTGCTGCTAGTTTGAATTGGGCTCGATAACTTGTTTTGTACCTGTTGCTATTTTTTTTTTCCTAAGTTTTGAGGGAGAACAGTTCCATTGATTTTGAGATTTTATGTAAACAGGTTGTCGGCTATAGTAGTTGCTCATTTTGTGCCAGTTATTTAGTAAGCATAGTAGTCAGTTTATATTGCATAGTTAAAAAATTTATTCTTTCTATGAAAAATGTACATGTGTGTTTTTAAAGTAGACAACTAATATTTGTAGTATTATATATTAGTATTGAAAAAACATACATACTTACGATAATACAAAGAAAAAAAGTAGGAGTTTATTAAACATATATAATAATATGTACGATAAGTCTAAATTAAATCATAACAAGTACAAACATTACTCGAAAAATTAGTTGATCAACATTATATTATATTATTTTAATGGGGTGGTATGTGTGGAGGAACATGGTTGTCATTTTTAAGGAGACCTCCAACATTTCCTTGAAATTATGGAGGATTGTAAAAGGGATGAATGTGGACTGGAAGCAAAACAGGACATGGATAGTTGATTGCTACTGGGTGAGGTGGAGCTATTTAGGGATATATATACATTAATATTAGACACCAAGTTGGGGGGATTTTGTATCCCTATGAACATTAGTCCAATGGTGGGCGGAAAGTGTGGAAGGAAGCATTGGAGCATGTTCTACCCCACTAAACACGAAAACATCCCCATTGTTGTCTAATTACGCTTAAGCATAGATGTTGATGTATGTCGGTAGTGATCCAATATCATCAAGAACATAATCCAAAACCTCTTCCCAGTACTATATAATAGCTTGGTTTCTTTCAATTTATGTATCTCCTTGGAAAAGTACAATTTCCCAATTAGTGTTTGGTGCGAAAGCTTAACGCATCAGAGGTGGTGGAATAGGAGGAAGCCCAAACGTTATCCAGTAGGAGTAAAATGTTTTCATGCTGGTAAAAACATGAAATTATAATTTTTTTTATTGTTAAATGAACACGAAAATGTAACTAGGTAATGTTCCCTACTATAGATATGACTTTTTATTACAGGCGTTTTACGACGGTTAAAAACAAAAACCGTCCAAAAATTAGGCGGTGACATTTTTGTAAACAAACTTGTCTTTTATTACACCTATTACTACGGTTCTTTCATTGAACCGTAGTAATAGGTCAATATGTTCACTTATTACTATAGTTCAATAAAAGAAGTGTAATAATTGGTGCTCTACTATTACAGCTTGCTTCATTAAATTGTAGAAAAAGTCTATCGAAGAAAACCTAAAAACGAGAACACCGATGCCTACCAGTTCACTATCTACTATCTACCCTCGCTCTTACACTCCCTCTCCAGCTTGCTCCCGTCTCACTTACTCTCTGCTCACTCTCATCACCGTTGTCACTCTGTCACTACCGCTGCTCTCGCCCTCGCCTCTCGTTGTCGTTGTGGTTACTCGCTCCCTCTCGCCTCTCACTAACTCTCGCCGTCGCCTCGTCGCTTCCGTTATGTTTCTATCTCCCTCTCTTATTTTTTTAAGTTATTACAAAATTGGTTAATTGAATGTTGAATGTATTTGCAGTACTTAGTTGAATGTTACGAATATGGGTAATGTTTGAGATTTTTAAAATGTTGAATGTTTTATGTGGGTAATGTTGAATGTTGAAGATATTTGCAAAATTGGTTAGTTGAATGTTGAATGTATTTGGTACTTAGTTAAATGTTGAGATTTTTGAAATGTTTGAAAATATGGGTGAATGTTTCATGTATTTGTTTAGTTTGTGAAGTTGGATATTCTTGAAATGTATGAGATTTTGACAAATGAGTTTAGGGGTTTAGGATTTAGTATTTAAGGAAATGGAATGATATATGGTTTAAGGTTTAGAGTTTATGGTTTAGGTAAATCGAAAGAGTTATGGCATAGGGTTTAGGGTTTAGTGAAATGGAAAGATTTATGGTTAAGGGTTCGGGAAAATGGAAAGATTTATGGTTTAGGGTTTAGGAAAATAGAAAGATTTATGGTTTAGGGTTTAGGGCTGAAATAGAAGAAAATTTATGGATAGAAATTGTATGTAATTGGAGAGATTTTTGGATATACGGCTATCCCCAAAAACTTGTCATAAAGATAAATTTGTCTCCAAATTTGTTTATTTTGATGAGGTAATGTTAGGGTGTACTCATTTGTCCAATTATTAAAATTTTCGGTTTCCTTTTTGGTTGCAAATTTGTTGTATTATACATAATCGTAAATTAAAGTACATGATTTTTTTGAAGTTTACGTACTGCAAAGGATAATGAATATGAAGAAAATATCGAGAGAACCCTTGAATTTGCTTTAACGACCCAAGATATAATAAGAATTGGAGTTTCTATGATCTTCGTTGTCTTTAACAACGAGAATGCGCTCACAAGGCAAAACATGTAGTCTATCCGTAGTGTGGATTATTCACGAAGACAGGGAAGAGGGATAAAGGGTTCATTCTTCTTAGTTTTCTCATTGTTTATCACATTTTATTCCCTTCTTAGTTTTCTCATTATTTATCATCTTTTTCTCCAATGAACTCTTTACCTTTCTTCCCTTTCTTCGTGGACCGACCTACGTTACAAATAGACTCCATGTTTTGCCTTGTGAACCCGACCTCATTGTTAAAGACAAAAAGGGTCATAGAACTCAAGTTCATGTTATGTCTTGGGTCGTTGAAGCAAATTCAAGGGCGACCTCGACATTTTTGTCATATTCATTGTATTGTGCATTTTGTAAACATCAAAAATATCATGTCTAATTTATGATAATATATAATACATCAAAATTGAACAAAAAAGGAAACTTATAACTAATTAATAAAAAAAGGAATTTACTAAATAACCTTTTACTCGTTTTCATGTCATTTGATAATGACATACTTAATTGCGTTTTATTTACCAATCTATGCTTTTATAACTATCGCATGCATTTCATAAGCTTAGAGAACCCGTTCAAAAATATGTACATAACAAGTTATCCTAAGTGGTGGTACATGCATAAATGTGCATATAGTACTTATTAGGATGTTAGCTTGGTATGCATATGTTTTTGAATTGTCCGTGTTGGACAGTTTGAAAATAATATGATAATAGGTTGTGTGGCTATTATAATCTCATCATATATTTGACAAGATATCAGGGTGCTTATTTGCCCTCTCGTTTTTCGGGTGCAATTATGACGACAATGGGTTTGATATGTATGTATCTACTTATGTTACCAAACAATTAAGTAAGTATATACACATTAGTCATTTTGTCTTCGTATGTTGCACTTGAAGGAATAAGGGAAAATGCTGCCGAAATTTTGTCAAATGTATGATAAGATTTTGCTACACGGTCTAGGGTCATATTATTCTTGAATGGGTTTAGGACCATCAATCCTTGTAGAAGGATCTTAGGATCATGCCGTATTATTTGGCATAATATTAATGATGAAAGTCCGTACTTTTGGAATTATATGAGGTGAAATTGCTTCTCGTGTTTAGGGGTGAGGTATGGATCGAGCATGAGTTTATAGCGATAGGCGGAGTGTAGAATACTCGTGACGGTGTTAACAACTTTCTGGAGACTGCCATCGAACATGCAACAAAATTCGAAGAAAAGTCTATATTCTATCTATCTTTACGATGTTTTAACTCCTCAAGATTGAGCCCTAGGGCTGTAAAAGGTCACCTATATTTTAACATCAATTTCACACATCTTATAACCTCGTGAGTATGGCATGGGAAATATGAGTCTTTCAATAATAACGCAGAAAAGAGGAAGATATGATGAAAATGAAGATAGTATGGAATTAGAAGATCAAGTTCAAGATTTGGTTCATGAAGTCGAAGGTGAATTATTCGATCAACTACATGTA
This sequence comes from Talinum fruticosum, assembly GCA_021018815.1. Classification (NCBI taxonomy): domain Eukaryota; kingdom Viridiplantae; phylum Streptophyta; class Magnoliopsida; order Caryophyllales; family Talinaceae; genus Talinum; species Talinum fruticosum. The sequence continues at coordinate 9,801,092 of JAITYX010000010.1, read as the reverse complement.
CTCGAACAATTGTTAGCTGACTCGGAGAAGCCTTTATACCCGAAGTGTGATAAATATACTCGTTTATCAACTATGTTGAGGTTGTTCAACTTGAAAACAACTAATGGCGGAGTGACAAAAGTTTCACGGACTTGTTGAGTGTGCTCAAATATATACTCCCGTAAGGCAATGTCTTTCCTAGCCGTACATATGAGACGAAGAGGATGCTATTTCCTATGAGCATAGGGTATAAGAAGATACATGCATGCCCCAACGATTGCATATTCAATACTAAAAGAACCACTTTTAACTACGGTTAAAAACGACATTTAACGATGGTTAAAAAGTGTCGTGTATTTGGGCGTCGTTGTATGCACCACCTTTGACTACAGTTCAAAACCGTAGTCATAGGTCAACCTCTGTACCCCTCCGTACAGTACAAAAAAATCATATACAAACACATATACGAACCATAATCCAATACACTCATCATCGAATATATGCAAAACAACAAACACATATACTCATCACATTTTGTATATATGTCTTCCTCTTCACCAGAATATAAACAAAACAATAAACACATATACAAACCACAATCCTATGTACATATTTATACCTATAACCGTGTATGACTAGACCTATCAAACAATGAAGAATAACTCGTAACATATATACTTATTCCTTTATACCGTTGTATACGAGCTCTGCCCCATCTTGTTTTAATTCGTTGAGCACTTCATCTATATAGGGAGTGGGTGACTTTTTCCCGGAAATATTGTGACCACTACTGATAAAGATATATTAATTAGGTCAGTACAAGTGTTAATCAAGCTGAAAAAGAACATAAAAATAAATAATCAATTAAAATACGACTATAGCTCTCTGGGACTAGCATTCTTTTCAAGTTTAGTTACAATCTCTTTCATGTATTGGAGAATGTATAAGCCGCACTCCATGTTCCCGCTTGTTTATGGCACTACAATAATAAAAATAAATTCCCAATACATAGAAAATTAATCAATAGTTATGTATCTAGCAAGTAATATGAAATGAAAAACATCTAAAGTACACTCGTAATAACCAAGAGAACCTCACCTTAACGGGGACAATTAGTGGTTGTGCTTTCTTCACTCGTGTGGGACCTCCGCCAAAACAATAACAAACTATAACACTATTTTTCAATCGGAAAAAATAAAATTCAAGTTAGACATATCATTGAAGGATTGCTTAACAAAACAGCATAAAATGATTAAAAAGTATGAACTCACGCCTCGACGACGTCCTTGATATCTTTCCTCACATCACGACCTAGAGGATTAAGGAAGTAGGCTATATTAGCTCTTGGAAATATGGCAGCAATCATCTAATGGTGGCTACAAAATAACACAATTTTATATAAGATAACACCATATAAAAACTTCCTCGGTTAGTTAGTTCATTATTTGTCCACTTACCTCTCATTGAACGCCGCCAAAAACAATTTTTTTTTATCCGCGGAATATTTCATGACGTCGAAGATATAGGAGACTCGTTCGTCACAATTCAGCCCCTCCTTGAATAACGAAACTAGGGTTCGAAACCGAACGAAGTCCTTCCCAATCTCATGTAGCCACCTTACATATTCATATGTAGTTAGAAATTAAAATTAACTAGTAAAAAAAACTGATTAAGAATATATTAACTCACAACATGCCAAGCGTAATAGTGGATACGCTGATTTCCTCTGTGCACAAAAATTGCAATATGTCCTCCGGGAAGACAAAAACCGACATATCTCGTTTCACGTAGCCCTAACATGTGACCCGGTGTGTTACAAATGATCTCGGTTCTTTGTTGACAGAGTCCGCACATAACTTTTCGAGTAGCACACCAATCCGTGCGAGACTCCTCAATGGATTTGAGAAGAGAATTCTTCGGACTACGAACAGGCGCCACTCGAATGTTTTCTTGTGCCACTAGCGACCTTCATCCTACTTTCAAATCTGTCCCCGATATCCTAGTGAATAATCAATACAAAAATGAGAAATATATGTATGTGATATTAACAACAGTTAAATCTAATATTTTTAATACAAATGAAATATTGTAGTGAGGATGACCAAACTCTTGGGCCAATGAAGAAAAGCGTTGATCGCATCGTCAACGAGTGTGGAGGTCCGCTCCTCGGATTGGCAACTCACACTCACCTTTCCCGTGTAGGACCTTTTTGATACTCACCCTCACCTCATCAGCTGCAAGGGGTGTTCCATGAACGACAACTTCTGCCCTCCATGGGAAAACAACACCCAATGCCACAACATGCTCTAGGGGAGGGTGATGAGAAGCTAACTTGCAATTCGTCGGCTGCATAAGAATAAGTAAACATTTGACATATAAGTTAAATAACCTAAAACCATGAAAATAAATGGACAGAGTTTCCCTTTAAAGTAAACATTTTCCTGAGATAACAACCCTCATCCGAAACAACAAAAACATACTAAATAAGTAATTACTCAACGGCCACACGCCGGAGTTACATGACAACAAAAACATACTATAAATAATTATTCAACAAGATTATACATTAATTAATCAAAATATAAATATGCATGCATGTAAATATAATTAAGTTGCAAAATCTTAATTACCTCCGCCGAACATCGAATTGGTCAACGGGTGAGCTCGCGTTCACGTTGGCCGGTGAGTGGGGTGAGAAAGGACGTACATCATCAAAGTTGTTAGGTAACGGCATACCCATGTTGGTGAAGTACATCCTCATTTGGGACTCGCATCTCTGTCTACATTTGCGCCCTCATATCTTCGATCCGTGCAGCCATTTGGGACATTTGGGATTGTTGGGACTCTATTTGGGCCATTTGGGCCTCCATATGTGCGTCGCTCGAAGAAACGGAGCGCTTCTTCTTAATCCCAAAGTGCTCAACTATCCCCACCCACCCAACGACAGCTCGAACACGGTCGGGATGCTCATCTCTTTGTAGGGCCAAGGCTAGCTTGTCCTTCTTCCCGGTGGTGTCGGCATCCGAAGTCGATGTATGTGACAAAGACTCGCTGTAAGAAGAAAAAAATATTATCATTTGACAAATTCATAAAATAAACTAATAAGTTCTCAAAATAAATAAAGGAAAATAGTAAAAAAAAACTCACGAGTCAGCGAGAAATAGCTTTTACATTGGGCGTAGTAAAGGTTCCATCTTTCTTCCTTCTTCCTTCGATCCACAGCTCGTCCCTATCAACAACGAGCTTCGAAGTATCTATGGTGGACCTTTCACCGGATGTGCCCTGAAGTTGTTCAAGCTTTTGCTTGTACAACCTCTCCTCCAACTTCGCATATCCCTCACAGGACAACACATGAGGGTACGGATTGCTCTTAATCCTCTTTCGGTTGACTTCACCTATTGCCTACGCAAGTAATATTAAGAAACGAAAATATCGAGTGCATAACTTTCATTTCTTCATTTTTATATCAATTCGACAACCAACATCACACTATATGTATATGAGATTGAATATTGAATGAAATAACCTTATATTCCGGAGTGGTAACATATGACTCAAACGATCTCCAATCCTCCTTTGTGATACAATTGTAGACCTCCCAAGGTCTACCTTCTTGTTTTATCTCGCTTTGTTTTGAAGACCCATATAGCGGCAATGCGATATTTGTAGTTTCTAAACTTTTACGTCACCGACATGAGGGTCTTGTGTTTCATGAAGGGGATATGAGATTCATTAACGTTCAAGTTGAACGTTCTCCGAAACACAAGAACGATATGCATTAGTATATATATATTAACCATATATTTACAATATAAGTTGCAATACTAAGTTGAGATGTATTTTCATTTACTTGAATATCGTTCCATATGTTGTCCTTAATGGAATCGGGGACGTCAACCCATTTTCCGTAGTTGATGTTCACGTAGCAACAGGTTGTCGTACCAACATAGCTCATAAAGGTAGATTTCTTCTCACCTAAAACATTTCCATGGCTATCAAAATCAACCCGTGTAAGGAGAGTTGGATCGTCTCTATTTCGGACCAACTTCTCTTTGTTCATCATACTTCGCCCCTCCATTTCTTTGTGCTTTTGGAAGAATCCATCTTAGACTGTAAGCAATTATACAACTCTTGATAAATAAACATGTACAATAATTTTCAGACGGAAACACATAAGTTGGCCCGGCAGCAGCCAACACGGGTTGACCGTGTAGTGCAGTACGGCCCGTGCTTGGCCGCACGTAACTAATTTTGGTCGTTTTTTATCTCTTGTCTTATTTTCATATTCTATCCATTCACATTCCTCAAATATAAGATTAAATTTCTACATGTAACAACATACAAGTTAAACAACCTAAAGTCTAGATGAAACAACCATGAAACAACCAAATTAACAAATTCTCATCAGATGCATAAATCCACTCAATCAAACACACAACATCAAGTGCCCACAAATTCAAATAATTTGTCTAAATTGAATCCAAAAACGCTTGAATCCATATTGAATCCTAAAACCCTAGTTTCGGATATATGAGAAGGGGACGGGGTACCGTAAGGGGAGGAGGAGGAGAGAGAGAGAGAGAGATAGATAGATTTACCGGATGAAAGAACGCAGACAGAGAAGAATGCCGGTGGAGGAGAAAAGGAGAGGCTGAGAAGAGAAAGCGAACAACGAACAACGAACAACGAGAGGGGGACTGAAATCACTTGATTGAGGCGAGTGGAAGTGAGAGGAAAGGGGCTCCGAGGATAAGAACTCGGGCACCGAAAACTCAGGCGGAGAAGAACGTCGGTGGAGGAGAAGAGGAGAGCCCAAGAGGAGATCATCAAAGTGAGATGGTGGGAATGGAACAGCGAGGGGTTCTAGGAGGGTTTTGGTGCAACACTTTAGATGACGATTCACAACTAAGAACCATCGTCTAAAGTTCTTTATGAGGACGGTTCATTTACTCGAACCATACAAGGTTCGGTTCAACCATTAGATGACGGTTGTTCGTTTGAACAATCGTCATATACACAGAAAAACCGTATTTTTTACAAAAATGCCACCGGTCAATTTTTCATGGCGGTTTATCTTTTTAACAATCGTTAAAGACCCATCGTTAAAAGTGATTTACGTAGTAATGATTGTACCGAAAAGAATATGCACATAGACACAAATGTCCTAAATGTGGTGTACCTCGATACAAAATGAAAAAGATCGTCGGAGAGAGTATTGAGGAACCTCCCGCAAATGTATTATGGTACTTACCGATAACACCGAGGTTTAAGCCCTTGTTTTCAAGTGCAAATAATGCCAAAAACTTGACATGGCCTGCCGACGGAAGAATATTTGATGATAAGTTACGTCACCCTACGGATTCTCTTTAGTGGAAGAAGATAGATTCATTATTCTCGGAATTTGGTAAGGAGGCATAAAATCTATGTTTTAGTCTTTGTACAGATGGAATAAACCCCCATGGTGACCTCATTAGCAAGCACAACACTTGACACGTTCTTTTGGTTATCTACAACCTAGCATCCTTGTTTTGTATGAAGCGAAAGTACATTATGATGTCAATGCTGATTTCTAGGTCTAAACAACCAAGAAATGATATAGATGTGTACTTGGCGCCTTCGTTGAACATCTAAAGCTCTTGTCGGATGAAGGTGTTTAAGTTCTTGATGCATACCATCAAGAGCAATTACATTGTAAGCTATGATCTTCACTAAAATCAATTACTTCCCCACATACGTAAACTTGTTCACTACACCGTCAAAGGCCAAAAGGCATTCCCTATTTGCGCAAAGGGTACTTGCTCTTATCAGCTTAAGCATGGAAAGAAGACAACCTATCTCGAACACCGAAAGTTTCTTCATTATTCCGATCAATATCATAAGAACAAGAAGGTTTTCAATGGTAAATCCGAGATGGATTTTGCTCTAAAATTTATGAACAGGACACCAAATTTATGAACAAGTGAAGGATCTTAATGTGGAGTTTGGCAAGCCATACCAACGTCAATCCGAAAAAGGTGTGTGGAAAAAGAGATCAATATTTTTTAATCTTCCATATTGGAAAGAGTTGTATGTGAGACACAGTCTTGATGTGATGCATATAGAGAAAACACCTGCGAAAGTCTCATTAGAACTCTTTTCAACACACCGGGAAGATCAAGGATGGAGAGAAAGCAGGACTTGGTTTGCGTGAAAAAGGAATATGTGAGGAATTAGCACCACAACCAAAGGGGACGAGAATAATTTTACCTCTGGTTCTTACACATTAAGTAGAAGCGAAAAAAACATTTGTGTGCGATCTTAAAGAAACTCAAAGTGCCATAAAGATATTCTTCAAGCATCAGTAGACTCATTTTGATTTCTAATTATAGACTAGTCGAGTCTCAAATTGCACGATCGTCATGCTTTGATGCAATAAATTATACCATTTGCTATCCGAGCTGTGATGCCGAAACATGTCGGACAATCAATTATAAGACTTTGCTTCTTCTTAAATGTCATATGTAGGAAAGTCATTGATTTGAAGAAATTGGATGATCTTAAGTGCGACGTCATCGTTACATTGTGCCACTTGAGATGTACTTCCCAATTTCTTTTTTGATATCATGTTGCACCTAGTTGTCCATTTGGGGAGAGAAATGCGATTTTGTGGCCCCGATTTTTATCAATGGATGGACCCATTTGAACTATTTATAAAAACTCTCAAAGGGTACATTAGAAATCAATACCAACCAGAAGGGTGCATTGTTCAGAGCTTACATGGTTGAGGAGTGTGTTGAGTTTTGTTGTGAATACTACCCCCAAATGGAAGTTATTGGTAGTCCTATAAATCGATTTATGGGTAAGATCATTGGACAGGGAAGCTGGGGTCGACGATGCAGGCAATTAGTTGGGATATGAGGGATCAAGCACATCCGTATATTCTTCAAAATAGTGATCAAGTGTAGCCCTTCATTGATGAGCACAAGTCTCTCATAAAGAAACAAGATCGCAGGAAGAAATGAGACGTAGATACTGGCCCAGACATAATTACACATTTGTCAACTGGTTTAGATATAGAATCATCACTAGCCAATTGAAAGAATCACGAAAAGATATCTCTTAAACTTGAGTAAGCTTGGGTAGAGGGCCCCAGTTGGATGTCATTTCATACAGTTGGTATGATATCAATAGATTCTATTTCTATACAAATAGCCAGGACAATGAGAGCACCGTGAAAAATAGTGGAGTCACATTAGAGGCTCATGCAATTCATGTTTTGAGCTCCAAGGACAAACATCCTGTTGTCACAAAAATGTTGTATTACGGATTCATTGAGGATATATGGGAGCTAGACTATATTGACTTTCGTGATCTATTTTTTAGTGGAAATGGTTGATAATAACAACAGTGTTCGAGTTGATGAGATGGGTTTCACGATAGTAGATCTTACAAGAGAAGGGAATAAAGGGGATCGGTTCATTATGGCATCCCATGCAAGACAAGTGTTCTATGTTGAGGACCCGACCATTGATAAGTGGTCTATTATTCTTCAAGGAAAGAGGCACATTACTGGTGGAGATGGTGAAGATGTGTGTGACTTTGTTGAGGAGACCCCACCATTCTCCTTAGGAATTCATATCGAAAACGAGGATGCTAATTTTGAAGAAGTGTATGTAAGGGTTGGTCACTAGAAGGGCATATATATCAAAGATTAGTCCAAAGGAAGGGAAAGAAGGCATGAACCATGAAATTATATCAACTCGGTAAGAACATTATTGTATAACATTTATTGATGGAAATCCATATTTTTCCTATTTCCAATAACTGCAGACTTTCTTTTTCGAGTATTTTTAACCTTAGTGCTTTTTGTAACAGATTATTGTTTGATGCGAGATCAAAACGACTAAGTTGTGCAATGGAAGGGGAGAAGATGGAGTTGAGAATAACGACCAATGTTAGTTTTGATTTCCTTTCTCATTTATAATCCTTCTATGTTTGTTTTGTTTATTATGGAAAAGTGTTGCTTTATGTAAATCAAAACTCGATGATATAGCCTTTGTCATGGTCCCATATTTATCCAAAGTGATACGTTTTATATATTGCTCACTTGGAGTTCTTGCAGCGGTAGCGTGGACAACAAATATGATGTTTTAAGTATATGTTGTCCAGGCTACGGCTGCAAGAACTCCAAACAAGTAATACGAGTCATAAAGACAAGCACATAACTCAATCTACTAAAAAGAATCACTTTGGGTAAATATGGGACCATAACAAAGGAATGTGCTAATGAGATCTCCTGTTGGTCTACTCCTTATATTATATTTCACATGTAATATATTATTTGCTGAAAGTTGTGAAACATGGAACTATTATAGTTGTAAAATGTGTAAATTGTCGTGAAACAGGTGAGGTCTGTTGGTGGTTTCTTGTGTAAATTATTGTGGTTGCAAAATTTACGTGTATATTCTCGTTGTATAATTGTACATGGGGTATGAAAAATATAAAAAAATTCAGACCTATTAATACGGTTCTTAATAAAGAACCGAAGTAATAGGTTTGAAAATAACCTATTACTACGGTTTTTACGTAAGAACCGGGGTAAAAGGTAGCTGACCCCAAAATTTTGGCCAAAATAGGGGTTTTGGGCCCAAACCTATTATTATGATTCTAGAGAAAGAACCATAGTATAGATGAACCTATTACTACGTTTTTTTTATCTAAAACTATGGTTATATATCATTTTTTACTATGGTTCCTCAAATAAATCGGAGTAATAGGTTGTCTTTTACTACGGTTTTGAACCGTAGTAAAAGATGTCCATCTACTACTACGCTTACATACACAATGCTCCATAACAGTAGTAAAAGATCTTTTTCAACCGTAATAAAAGATAGTTATTGTAGTAATATTGTCATGAACTTTTGCTAAATGTGGTATTGGAAAGTTGAGGGAATACTATTATTTTGTTCATGAAAGACGGACACTGTTACATTCTAAATGGCAATGACCTCCTGCTTGCTGATTTCGTGATATCTGCTGCCTTGTTTTTTTACTCAAATTTTGGTGTTCTTGTAAAACTGAAATTTTTTGGAAGAAAAATGCTGAAGCAGTTAGGCAGCTGAAGAACAAGAGTGTAAAAGGTAAGAGTTTAGTTAATTTTGTATATTAATAGAGGTAAGAATGCAGATTGTTTTAGGAAGTTACAAACTTAAACTGCATCACATCAACTTCAATTGTTTTTCATTAATACTGCAATTGTTCTTGCTAAAATACTTGTAATGATGGTAGTCAAATCGTATAATTGAAATAGGATAAATTTATCCTTGGATTATTTAATTAATTAGTTCAATTGTTATCTCTAACTGTGAAGTTCATAGATTTAGCTTTATATTTGGATTGTATTTGGATTTCAGTTTCAGTGATTAATGAATACTAGTGTTTTTAGTGAACTGTTATCAAGATTTTTCTTGAGTCGCTCAATTTCACTAAGTTTTTTAATCTCATGTATAATTTTAATCGACAGTATACCATTAAGTTTTCCTTAATACAACTATATTGTAATATTATCTTTTACACTCAATCATGTATTATGTTATGTAACATGAGAACATTTTACTGATAAACTTACGTTTTATACTATTCGGTTAACTTTTCAGCAACATTTGTTAGGATCGAAGCTCACTCAAACAATATAACAACGAACAAAAGAAATAATAAAAATGGGACATAAGATTTTTAACGTGGAAAAATCCAAAGTGGGAAAAAACCACGAACCAATGCAATAGATTTCAAGTAGTTTACAAATAATTTTACCCTCAAGCTAACCCTACCTTACACTTTGTAATTCACTGCTCTTCACAACAATGGAGGATTTTTACTATATTATATAGCCACAACTGAGTAACTTAACGCATTAACAAGCCTTAATCCTCATCAACCCAAGCAATAACGCAAGAAAAACGGCCAAAACTGAAAAGTCAAGCAGTTGGGCAGCCAGCACGGGCCGTGCCTACTGACACGGGCACCCCATGCAGCCAACACGAGCTGTGTCGGCCGACACGGGCAGCCCGTGGTGGCTACTGCCCAGACCCATTTTTGCTTTTTCATCCGAAACTCCCGTGTTCAATGTTCTTGACCCATGCTTGTCGTTCCTTGCCCCGTAACACGATTTTCTTGAGCCCAAAGCACCCATTAGACTCCACATACCCAACAACATTAGTATTCCTAACTATTTCCTTTCACTGATAATACCTATATGTGAAGTAATTACCAAATGTGACCTACCTCTACTTAGAATAAACTTGTCTTCTCCTACAGAACAACTAACAATAAATTGTTCCGACTTCTATTCATAAATATTTGATATATTAAAACATACCTGATTCACTAATATGTAAAATTGTAAGTCTAATGACAACAATAATTCCTTATATTTGCAACTAATATAACAACATCAACCGATAAGGTTCAGTTTCAATTATCATAGTCACTGTCCTATTACAATAGTCACTATCATTATGCATAAAAATTGTTCACTTATTTCAAAAGAAAATAACACACAATTTCATACTGAATTTTATAAACTATATAGTAATTAAGTTAACATACAACACCATAACTTCAGTTTTCATAAAAAAATTGTCATTATAATATGTTCGTTACTATTTATAATCTTTAAAACTTTCACCAAACATAATGATGCCAACTTCTAACTTTCTTCATCAACTTCCTCAACAGAAATTTCCTTTAACATACACTTCAAAATTTTATTAAGAACAAATTGCATATATGGCACAACATCAACATGAACAATCTTTTTTGGCATATGATTCCCAACTTAACTAACGTAACTATTGCGATCCTATAAAGATTAGCATAATAATTACCAGCAAATATTAAACATTACATTTAAAAAACCTAAATGACAATAAAATGAAAAAAAAAAAAAACTCAGTAGACATATCATAGAAAATTTGCGGCTCAACAACTAAAATCTTTGTAGCATCTTTAGAAAAAGTAGTAAACTTTATCGAGCCAGTTTTGTCAACCAAATCAAAAGCAAATCTTATCTTACACAAATTGTAATAAGCAAACTCAGAAACATTGCATCAAATAAAACTCTCTCTTGTTTGGCTAAGTTATTATCCTAATAAAGTACTTCTTTCATTTAATGACTAAAACAACCAACCTTGGAACAACCATATATTTTTATTTCTTACATGTTACTTTTCCACAATGGAACATAGCTCGTCTTTCTGCATCTGTCTTTACACTACATCTATCACACCCAAGATAAAGATACAACACCATACACATTAATTATCCTACCACTGACACGATAACATTCTTGTGGTACAATTTCATCAGCCTATTCAAACAAATAATACAGGCACCAAAAATCACCAAACAGTTGTAGACAAAGCAAACAATAAAACACAACTTGAGGACTTAGCAACCTTCTTGGATTTCAATTCTCCAATACTTTTCATCTTCAATTGAATAAGAATTGAGTAAACTTCCGTTACAGTTTCACAAAGAGAACCTACACTACTAGCATGATCAAGACACCTTAAAAAAACAAAGGTAATTAAACCAGCACTAATTGATTACACAACACCGTAAAAGATGAACAGCCAGATAAGATCAACAAGTACCATTTTATGACGACTTTTGTTTCATCACCTTCAAGGTTCAATGTTATATTTGTCGATATAGATGCAGACAATAAGAGACCTAATAATAGATAAGCACAAATTCAAATACGAAAAGTAACCTCACATAAACCAACACATACCATAATCTAAATAAGCAATGAATAAATATGGTAATCTCAGTTATATTAAGTAGTTAACCTTTTTATGATGAAGGTTTAAGCGCTGCAATTGGCAACCTTTGTATGATGAAGGTTTAAGCGCTAGCATTGAATCAACTATGTCGCACAATTTTTGAAAAACATCTGTGGCAAAATCTTTCCAAGTTGAAATACGCATTGTATCTTCACCCCTTCAACTGCATATGAAACAAAGCAAATATAACAAGCCTCCCACAAAAACATTGTAACAGAGTCATCAATTAAACATCTCAGTGCAACACTAACAACTAGGAACAAACACACCTTCAATCCACAACCACAAACTCTCTAATAGCAACGTCATGCTTAGCACCACTTTTAGCATCATCATATTGTTCCAATGCACCTCTCTAACACATAGCACCACACCAACAAAATCTACACTAAATAAACATCATGTGACAACAACAATAAATAGCCAATAACAACTTATTGTTCATATAGAAGTAATATTTCATCTATTAGGAATGTAAACCATCTAAAAAAATCTAAACAGCAAATCCAAACAAAGCAAAACATATAAATTTTATCTAACATACATAAACAACGACTCGTCAATATTCAAACAATAATTATTCATATCATAACATATAGTACAATAGAATCAGACACCAAAATGTTGAACATTACCGCAACGGTCATCGGAAGGAATCACCCTCAGCACAACAAACATCTAACAATTGCTGGGTAGATTTATGTTTTCTGATGTCTTAAAGAGCAGACGAATAACTGTATGATGGCCAAACTCCATTCATACTTATCATTGCCCCTCATGCTTTCTTTCAAAGGTTTAATTATTGTGTTCGAAGTTTCATAATCCCTCTAATACTCAATAGCCTTTTCATAAAGTTTAATATTATTATCGTAAAGCATATCTCCAATTTCATCAACTTATATGACAGTAGAAACAACATTTTCTAAGATCGTTATGCTATGGAAAATCCCAAACAAACATAAATGTACATAAATTATACTTGTTCATCTTTCAACTAGATCGTTTGATATTTCTTCTTATTCGAGGAAGCTTGAGGTTGTGATTTTTCGATCACTTTAACTATGACACCCTACATTTTTCTCATATATTTTTCTTATGAAACTTAAAAGAAAAAAGAATAGTTAATTTTTCTTCAAGGTAGATAGGTAATTTAGGGTGTTATGCCACATGTTTAAAACATGTAAGGCCAATACTTTAAATGATAATTAGGAGATAAAATGCTATATATATTAAAATGAAAACAAACTAAAATAAAATATTGTTCAAATGACATCTAGCATTATTTTTAAATAGTCAATATTTAAGTAATGAAGTATAGAAAAAGAAAAGAAAAGTGATATTCTAGGTGGTTATCCCAAACTCTTTATTAGTCTCACATCCATTTAGTTGCTACCTGAAAATAATAAAAACAATCGAGAATGAGAACAAAATTCTCAATACCAAACACTCAACTACTTAAAACAATCTTTAAAAATAATTTTCTTGAAAAAACCAATGTTAAAGAAAATATTCCATTAAAACTTTGATAGGCCTTGTCAATTGTGCTTTTTCTTGAATGTTCGATGAGCGATGAACAATGTGCATACTTTCGGTAAGGTGATCACCTGGTCAATATCATTGTGCAATGATTTCAATGAGGCCAAAAACAACACTTTGATACACTAATACACAAACAGTTTTTTTGTAGTGATAAGATATATTGGAAAAAGGTGTTGACATATTTAATACCTTTCTAGGACTTGTAAGTAACCTTCTAAGAAGTAGAGAACTAGAGTAAGATAAGAATAGCGTGAAGATTAGAAATGGGGTGCCTCTTCCAACTAGTTCAGGGGTATTTATAGGGGATTTTGATCTGAAAATTTTAATGGCATAGTCACTCAAAAGTCTCCATTTAAGGGTACCATTAAACCATAAAGTTTATGATGGCCATTAATCCTAAACTAACGAATCTTCACCTTTGAGTAACCTTTATGAACCCAACCACAATTTTTGTAAATATACCATGTGACACTTAAAATTTCCCATATGCCAAGTACAATTAAGCACACCCTTAATACTAGTTAATAATAACAATAATAATAATGATAATAAAAATAACAATAATATCAATATAATAATAATAACAATAATAACAATTTTTTTAAAATTTTTTTCCTGATTGTTACATTAGCTTTCAGTAAATATTGTTTTGATTCATCATTCAAATTCTTGATGTGCTTTTTGGATGAGCCATAATAAACCTGCCTGAAATTGTTGACCTTCTTTTTTGGGAATAGACATAGAAACCAAAAAATCGCAAACAACACATAAAAATAAAGCAACAAAAAGCACCAATATATATCGAATTAAATTTAACATTCACTTGAATAGTTTGCCTCATAACACAAGATCTTGAAAAAAAAATAGCACATGTAAGACTCCCAAGACACATTAAACCATATCAAAGAAAACAACACTAGTAAAAATCTTAAATCTATCCCCAGTAACAACCAAATGTAACTAAAAATATACCACTTTAAAGATCACACAAATTACGTATAAAACCTCAAACATGCTGAACAGCAACGAAAGGCAGAAAATGATTACTCTTTTTAAAAAATAAAACAATCAATAACACTCTATAAATCACTATACATTAGGGGTGAGCACGATCGACGGTACCTCGAAACCGGACCGGAACCGGTCAAACGGGTAAGGTTGTGGAACCGGAACCGGTCAAACGGGGTAAGGGTAAGGTTCCTAAAATTTAGGAACCTGTCAAACGGGTAAGGGTAAGGTTCCTAAAATCAAATCCTAGAACCGGAACCTAGAATCTATTTAGACAGAGTTCAGGTTCCGGCATCCGGAACTTGGAACCTAGAACCGTGGGTACCCGAACCCGTTACTAAAATTTTCAGAAATTTTCAGTTTTGAGGCCCATGAAATTTTTAATTTTGAATTTCTAATGTGTGGCCCAACTTATTAGAAACCCTAATCTCCTTCCTCCTCGTCATTTCGCGTTGCTCCATTTCACGTTCCTTCATTTCGCCTCCCTCACGTTGCTCTGCTCTCTCCCCCTCGCGTTGCTCTGCTCTCTCTCTCGCTGCTGCTCGTTGACTCGCGTTGCTTTGCTCTCTCTCTCTGCTGGTGCTCGTTGACTCGCGTTGTCTACTCTCTCGACGAATCGAACTTCATTTCGCATTGCTCTACTCTGCTCCTTCATTTCGCGTTGCTCTGTTCTACTCCTTCATTTCGCGTTGCTCTGCTCTTTCTCTACTGCTGCTCGTTAACCTCCTCTCGGTCCTCGTCGGCGTTGGCGTCGCCTCATTCCTTCCTCCCGAGTCCCAGTCCCAACTCTCCCTTGCGGCTTCGTCCTCATCGGTGCTCTCATTACGAAATAGGTAATTTCTTAATATCTTATTGTAAACAGGGTACCTCGGAACCAAAACCGGAACTTGAGGGTAAGGGTAAGGTTCCTAAAATTCGGGAATCGAAACCCGAGGGTAAGGGTAAGGTTCCTAAAATTCAGGAACCGGTCAAATAGGGTAAGGGTAAGGTTCCTAGTTTTGGTACAGGGTACCCGAACCGCTCACCCCTACTATACATAAATAACGAAATAACTAATATGAAATTTTACATATGAAACATATTAATTAAACTAGACATGGAAATTGGGTCATGAACCGAGTCCAATTCGGGTCAACTTCGGGTCAATTTCATTTGGGTCGGGTTCGGTTTCGATTCGGATCAACTTTGGTTCGGTTCGAATTCGGGTCGATCTCGTTCGTGTCGAGTTCAAGTTCGGTTCGGCTTAATTTTAGATTGGGTCAACTTCGGGTGAAGTTAATTTGGGTCATTTTCAGTTCGGGTTGGGTCAATGTCGGTTTGGGTAGGTTTTAGGGATTGTTTCGAGTATGGTTTAGAGTAGGGGTGTTCACGGTTCGATTCGGTTTGGATCGGTTTTTTTAATCGATTAACCAGATTTAACTGTTCGTGAAATTGTGAATCGAAACCGAAACCGGATAAACCGATTAGCTAGATATCGCTTAACTGAATTTTTGCTTCGATTTATCGGCTAATCGGAACCGAAAATTACAAAAATTACAAAATATTTTTCCGAATTTTACTGGGCTAACCGCAGCCACTGGCCCAGCTGCAACCACTGGACAGTGAGAGAGGAGGCACTGGTGGTATTGGCAAGGCAAGGGCAAGCAAGCAAAGAAAGACTAGCTAGTGTTTGACAAATAAAAAGAAAAGAAAGGCACCCTAAATAAAATGGGCTTCAGATGCAAACTAGCCCTGACAGTGGCAACCTATCATGCGCTTAAAAAGAAAACAAAGCAGGCAACAGCAGGGTGCTTTGTTCCGAATTTGTAAAATTCCATATAATAATTTTTGATTTTTTAAAGAAAATATATTATCGGTTCGGTTCCGATTAATCGTTGGTTTCAAAATCTCAAATCGGAACAGAACCGGATAAGCTATCGATTCACCGGTTCGGTGAACAGTAAAAATTTAACCGGTTCGATTAACCGGAAAACGGTTCGGTTTGGCCGGTTTATGGTTCGGTTTCGCGATTTCCTCTTTTTGCACAGCCCTAGTTTAGAGAATCATATAAAATACTATCGGGTCTACCATCATCCCTTGGTATGGATCCACTTGAATAGGATTTGGGGTCGATCAAAATTGTACCACTACAAGTACAAAAGTTCATCCCGAGAAACCTACAAAAAAAATTAAAAAAAAATTGCAAAGACCCATCTAATATGGGTTGGGTCAAACTCGGATTTGAGTCGGTTCGGGTTCAAGTCACTTTTGTTCGAGTTGAATCGGTTCGGGTCCGATTTGGTTTAGGTTATTTCGAATTCATGTCTTAATCGGATCAATTATATTTTGGGTCGGTTTAGTTTCGGATCGAATGATTTCGGTTCGGGTCTGAATTGGATTCATTAGATTTTGGATCGGTTCGGTTTCGGGTCGGTTAACTTTCGGATTTGGGTCAAAATCGGTTCGACTCGTTTTGAATGTCGGTTCGGTTTGGATTTCGGGTCATTCGGTTCGGGTCAGGTTTTTCAGGTCTAATCTAAACCACGTTAAAAAACCTAAAATAACATTTGTGATCTTCATAGCTCAGTAAAATGAAATACTATTTTATTATTTCTTTACTAAAAGAAAAAACAAACGAACAACTACTAACATCTGAATAATAATACAATGTACATGATACACAATAACTCTTTCCAACATATAAACCACTTTTCATTTACAACAGGCAAAAGTACTTAAGAAAAATAAAAATAAAAATCCATAAGTAATACTTGGAAATTGAATCAGCATAGAGCAAACCTGCTTACATAAGTAATAAGCAAAAATAAGCTAGTTAACAATATTAAATGAACACAAGAATCTCAAAAGACCTGACACAGAATAGTAAAACATCGAGTATAACATAGAATTTCGCTAATTCTACTAATAAAACTATAAATCAAACACAGATGCAACAAATAATACAAAACAAGGAAAAATTAAGTAGAACTTGTGTTTTTGAAGGTAAATAACTGAAATAATATACACACAATCTCAAGCAATGAAGTAAACGTAGCTGAAAAATATAACAGAGGAAGCACTCACCAGAAAGTAGAACAACGTCAAACAATTTTCACATACCAGGACAAGTACAAATTTATATGACCTTGCTTCCTTAATATCACAAACATGAAAAAATACTACACAAATAGTGCAAAAGTACAAATGGAATTATGGGTAATCGTTTTTCATGATCATCGTTAGATTATAGAAGGCCAACAAAACAGGCAAACAATATTTTCTTCATTTGGAGCAACCGAACCCAAAAACTAACCCATCACTAAATCCCAAACAACGACAAACCAACCATTTCAATCCAGTAAAATCCAGTACCTAGGCCAGCTTAAAATAACATGTACACCGTACAAATCCAACATTCAACAACAATAAAAGAAAAACCATTCATATTAAGAGGAGAAACATTTACGAAAATGACCTCTCAATATCTCTCAAAACTGCAGAATGACATAAATTTCCTCGGTAGTTTTTTTTTTTTTTTTTTGAAAGGAATTTCCTCGGTAGTTACTATCATTGGAACAGTAATATGATTCGAAAGGAATTTTACTTAATTACCAAGCCACCTTTTCTACATCCTTTTCAATTTTTTTTCACCTTCTGTTTTTCCAAAATTGCCCCAAACTATATAGATTAACCTTACCTGGATGGATAGTAAAGTGCCTTCCTCCCTTTTTAAAATAGTAAGATATATTCACTATGATTTGATTAATGACTACCCATGGATCATAAAATTCTATGGGTGATCATAATGATATTAATTCAAATTTAATCCAATCTAAAATCAATTCTTGATTTAAAATTGAACTAAAGGATTCGTTTGTTAGTACTAGTCTTAACCTCAACATCACTGTTGGCTATAATAGGCTCGCGAGTGCGAGTCGCGACTCAAATTCTCCTTCTTTCCTTTCTTTGAATTCCCTTGCTTGTTCTCTCTCGTTACTGGAAAATTATATTATACTAACGTTTGTAAATTATAATATACAAACTTGCGCGTGACAATACCTCACGCCCAAATTAATGCTTGCGTGTGATAAGTGTCTCCCATTCCCCTTCCATTCACTTTCTCTCTCCTCTCATTTCACTTTCTCTCCTCTCATTTCAGTTCAAACTTCTTCCTCTCTAAAACGCTCACGATTCCTTATTAAATTTTCTCACAGACCTCAGAGATGATTTGCACTCTCCATAGATTTCCTCACTCACTTTATCTGAGCTAGACTTTCGTCCCCCTCCTTTGAGCTTCATTATATGTGTTTTCTGTCTCGTAAGTTTCAATTTCTTGTGTTTGGAGATGATTTCTTCAGTTTTTGAAGATTTTCTTTCTTGAATCATGTTTGTGCTCAATTTTACTTTTCTAATTTTTAAACTACTACATAAGATTGTTATATGAGCAACTTCTTCGAAAATTGCTGAAACTAGTAAGTAACATTTTATTTTTAGAAGGGTTCGATTTTTAATTTTATTGTTCTAGGTTGTTATTTTAGCGATCTACTATTATTGTTCAAGATATTCCTAGTTGATTCTAGGTTTTTAATTTCAATTTAGGCATAGGAGGTTTAAAACCATGTCAAAAACACTTAACGCAATCGCGTAACTCCTACTCTTGGTGAAAAATTATGTACTCTGAATCTTGTGAATCATTCTTACATCCTAAAAACTGATTTGAAGAATTTCATTAGCTTATGCAAGGATACAGATAGTTGTCTAGTTGATTCTCATTGCAGTTGTCTAGTTGTTTGTTCTAGCCTTCGCTGTCAATTTCTAAAGCCTCAGTGCCGATAGGACTAAGTCATAGGTTTGCATTTGGTTCTGTTAATTTGCTCAGTGAAGTATGCTTAGTGGCTAGTTGATTCTAGGTTTGTAATTTTAGTGTTCTAGTGTTCTAAGTTTTAAAATTTTTGGCTAGTTTCACGAAATTATAAAAAAACTTCCACAACTGTTCAAAAACTCCAAACCTTCTATACATAGTGTTCGTATCCAATGGCCAAAAAGACAAACAAAAATTGTCTTCACTTCCATTTTAATGCATTGGAGAAAAGTCCAAATATGATAGATGCAAGCTAATCTGATGGGCCATAATACCTGTTTTCTAATTCTTGACCACCTGTATTTTATCATTTTCTCATGCCTATCAGCCCCTGGGTCCCTTATGTCTTTTACAGTGTACCTTTTATCTTGTGCAAGGTGTCGTTTATCTTTTGTATTATATATTTACATTAATGAACCTATTAGATGGAGTACATATAGCATGTAATCTTGCTTAGTCTTATCCTTAGCATGGAGAATAATTATGTTATGGACTTACAAATTGCTAGTGCATCTTTTTCCGACGTAATGAACCATTCAACACAAAGTAAATATGTATATAGTGTATCTTTTTCTGCCGGTTGAGTGTATGAAATTGTTAAAAATTTTCACTACTGTGCAAAAACTCCAAACTTGTTGTACATGGTATGTGTATCCAATGGCATAAAAAAATTTATACTCTTCACTTCCATTTTGATGCACTGGAGAAGACTTGTAGTATTTTTATTACCAAAAACTCTACCACATTGCAAGCTGTTGTGATGGCCCATAATACCTATCTTCTGATTCTTGACCACCGGTATTTTATTAGTCATGTCAACAATGACTTCATTTGTCCAAATGTTTATATGTTCTCCTTTGTCTTTTACGAGTGTACCTTTTGTCCAGTTGTATGGTACCTTTTGTCTTTTGCAACGTATCTTTTCTATTTGTATTATATATTTTCAGTTATCCTATTAGCTTAGTAATGATTGTTGTTTTATTTCTTATAATAATAGCATGAGGAAAAAGCGAGTCAAGATCGTTGCATGTAAGAACTATAAAAGAACTCATTCGGAGGTTTCACCGCAAGAAACTAATAATCTTGGTACGTTTAATTGCTATTTAATTTAATTTACTCTTTTAAATACTTTTTTATTAAGATTGTAATCAATCTTTATTGGTCGTTTAGGTGATAAAGATGTTTCGGTACTGAACATGATCCTATCAAAGTCAAGAAAAAATGTCTCCTTCTTCATTAGTTGGTTATCTTTCAAATGTATTAGTGGAACAAAGAGAGATATTATTGAGATAGGTTTTGGGTTTTTATTTAGTTTGAAAATCGATGCAATCCCCTCAAGGTTATCTAGATGACTTGTTGAGAACTTTGACACTTGTAGACGATCGTCGAAGTTGTCCGGAAAGGATGAGTTGATAATTAGAGAAGAAGATGTATATTTGACATTAGGTTTTCGAGGGGACCTAAAGATGTTGAAGAAGCGAAAAGAATGAACCAAATTCTTATAAGGAATTTGTTAATCGGTGGAAGAGTCAATGGGATGGGAAATTTCGTTTGACATATCAACTCATGGAAAAATTGAGACATCAAAAGAAAGGGGTGATGATTTTAAGAGGAACTTTGTTGTCTATAAGGTTACTTGCATTATTAAGGGACATCAAAGTCTAAAGGCTAATCATTTTGTGATGAAAAGTGTTTTCAATTTGCAAGAGGTGAAGAACTTGAATTGGTGTAAATATACATTGGATAGTTTAGTTAAGTGTAAGGACACATGGAAGCTCAAGCCAAATGGAATATTTAGAAGCCTAATTCTATTCTTGATGGCAAATACGCTAATATATAAAAACTTTTAGAGTATGTTGTGTGTTTTTTTAAAAAATTTATGTACCAATGATCTCTTTTTTCTTTATCTTAAATTAGACCTTTGTTATATGGATCATGTCTTCTTCAAGACAAGAGTGATTGGAAGGAGATTTCCTATATTATCAAATTGGACTAGTAAAGATCTTTTAGATATAATGAATTATGAAATGAAATCGTTGTTTGTTTTGAAAAAGGGGTTGTTGATGATAGAATTGTGGTACTTGATTCACTGAAGGTGACATTTAAGATGAAGTTGATAAAGAGATTAGGTCAAAAGGTATTGACGATATATCATTCTTCATGTTATCTTTTTGTCTTTGCAATGTATCTTTTGTCCTGTGCATAATACCTTTTGTCTTCTAAGGATTATTTTTCTCATTTGTGGTGTAAATTTTCTCTTGCTACAATTAATCAGTTAGATACTAAATTTTTCGATGTCCTTTTCTTCTTTTTTAAGGCATGCATTCATAAAGTTTCTATGTCAATGAAGAACTTTTCGAATGCTTCAGTTGATCGTTGTTATGTCAATTGGTGAGACACGTAGTATGTTTCTAGTGAGTTCCACATGTCCAAAGTTAAAGGTACTTTGGTGGATATATTGATTCATCGCTCGAAATTGGAAGTTTTTAAGAACATGGTTGGTCCATCTACCCAATGTGAAAATCTTCATGGTGGTGAACATGAAAATCTTGATATGGGAAAACAAGCACATCCTTCAAGTCAAGATGACAACTTGTTTGTAGATGATCAAAGATTTGAGGAAGCTTGTATTGAATTGGCCAAGACTTATGAGAGGACTTCGGTTCGGGCAACTTTACACGTCAAGATTTGATTTAGGTTTTGATTTCACTCATCTCGCCAGGAATTACAACCATCCGCCTAATCAACCAAGTCTTAGGGATGAAGAATAACATAATCAACCAAGTCTCGGGGATGTAGGAGATCATAATCAACAAAGTCCTAGGGATGAAGGAGATCCTAATCAACCAGTGTCGGGGATGAAGGAGATCCTCAAAGTGGATCGAGCACTCATATAGAACGCAACCTCAGTTAAGCTTGGACGAGAGCCAAAATAGAGATGGAGATGAAGATGCAGATAATCGTGACTCAAGAAGTATAAGCCATGTTCAACCACCAAGGAAGAAATTGTAAGGGCTTTATTTCAGGTCACCATACTTCAAAGGCACATTGATTCCTTGAAGTCTTTGATTGCTAGAGAGAAGCGTGTTTCGATTGGTTTTTCTTCCAATTGATGAAATTCATCTTGAAAGGTAATCTTGTAGGAAGTTTTCATTCTCATAAATTTATTAGATGTTCTAGTTACGTTGTTAATTTTTTTTCAGTGAAATATTATTTGTCGACATACATTTCAAAGTTTCTAGATTGGTGATTAGAACTCTTGGGTGTGGGGATCATTTCAAATAAATCAATCACATTATGATAAAAATGATCCCCACACCCAAGAGTTCTAATCACCGATCTAAGAACTTTGAAATGTATGTCGACAAATTATATTTCACCGAAAAAAAAATAACAACGTAACTAGAACATCTAATAAATTTATGAGAATGAAAATTTCCTACAAGATTACCTTTCAAGATGAATTTCATCAATTGTAAGAAAAATCCAATCGAAACACGCTTCTCTCTAGCAATCAAAGACTTCAAGGCATCAATGTGCCTTGAAGTATGATGATCCGAAATAAAGCCCTTACAATTTCTTCCTTAGCGGTTGAGCACTCGCTTAAACCTCTTGATTCACAATTATCTACATCTTCATCTCCATCTCTATTTTGGCTCTCGTCCAAGCTTAAATGGGGTGGCTTTCTATATGAGTGTTCGATCCACTTTAAGGATCTCCTTCATCCCCAACACTTGGTTGATTAGGATCTCCTTCATCCCTAGGACTTTGTTGATTATGATCTCCTACATCCCCGAGACTTGGTTGATTATGTTATCCTTCATCCCAAAAACTTGGTTGATTAGGCGGATGGTTGTAATTCCTTGGCGAGATGAGGTGAAATCAAAACCTAAATCAAATCTTGACGATGTAAAGTTGCCCGGATCGAAGTCCTCTCATAAGTCTTGGCCAATTCAATACAAGCTTCCTAAAATCTTTGATCATCTACAAACAAGTTGTCATCTTGACTTGAAGGATGTGCTTGTTTTCCCATATCAAGATTTTCATGTTCACCACCATGAAGATTTTCACATTGGGTAGATGGACCAACCATATTCTTAAAAACTTCCAATTTCGAGCGATGAATCAATATATCCACCAAAGTACCTTTAACTTTGGACATGTGGGAACTCACTGAAACATACTACATGTCTCACCAATTGACATAACAACGATCAACTAAAGCATTCGAAAAGTTCTTCATTGACATAGAAACTTTATGAATGCATGCCTTAAAAAAGAAGAAAAGGACACTCGAAAATTTAGTATCTAATGCATTAATTGTAGCAAGAGAAAATTTACACCACAAATGAGAAAAATAATCCTTAGAAGACAAAAGGTATTATCCGCAGGACAAAAGGTACATTGCAAAAGACAAAAGATAACATGAAGAATGATACATCGTCAATACCTTTTGACCTAATCTCTTTATCAACTTCATCTTAAATGTCACCTTTGGTGAATCAAGTACCACAATTCTATCATCAACAACCCCTTTTTCAAAACAAACAACAGATTTCATTTCATAATTCATTATATCTAAAAGATCTTTACTAGTCTAATTTGATAATATAGGAAATCTCCTTCCAATCACTCTTGTCTTGAAGAAGACATGATCCATATAACAAAGGTATAATTTAAGATAAAGAAAAAAGAGATCATTGGTACATAAACTTTTTTTTAAAAAAACAGACAACGTACTCTAAAAGTTTTTCTGTATTAGCGTATTTGCCATCAAGAATAGAATTAGGCTTCTAAATATTCCATTTGGCTTGAGCTTCCATGTGTCCTTACACTTAACTAAACTATCCAATGTATATTTACACCAATTCAAGTTCTTCACCTCTTGCAAATTGAAAACACTTTTCATCACAAAATGATTAACCTTTAGACTTTGATGTCCCTTAATAATGCAAGTAACCTTATAGACAACAAAGTTCCTCTTAAAATCATCACCCCTTTCCTTTTGATGTCTCAATTTTTCCATGAGTTGATATGTCAAACGAAATTTCCCATCCCATTGACTCTTCCATCGATTAACAAATTCCTTATAAGAATTTGGTTCATTCTTTTTCGCTTCTTCAACATCTTTAGGTCCCCTCCGAAAACCTAATGTCAAATATACATCTTCTTCTCTAATTATCAACTCATCCTTTCCGCACAACTTCGACGATCGTCTACAAGTGTTAAAGTTCTCAACAAGTCATCTAGATAACCTTGAGGGGATTGCATCGATTTACAAACTAAATAAAGACCCAAAACTTATCTCAATAATATCTCTCTTTGTTCCACTAATGCATTTGAAAGATAACCAACTAAAGAAGAAGGAGACATTTTTTCTTGACTTTGATAGGATCATGTTCCATACCGTAAACATCTTTATCACCTAAACGACCAATAAAGATTGATTACAATCTTAATAAAAAAAGTATTTAAAAGAGTAAATTAAATTAAATAGTAATTAAACGTACCAAGATTATTAGTTTCTTGCGGTGAAACCTCCGAACAAGTTCTTTTATAGTTCTTACATGCAACGATCTTGACTCGCTTTTTCCTCATGCTATTATTATAAGAAATAAAACAACAATCATTACTAAGCTAATAGGATAACTGAAAATATATAATACAAACGAAAAGATACGTTGCAAAAGACAAAAGGTACCTCGCACTGGACAAAAGGTACACTGTAAAAGACAAAGGAGAACATATAAACATTTGGACAAATGAAGTCATTGTTGACATGACTAATAAAATACCGGTGGTCAAGAATCGAAGACAGTATTATGGGCCATCACAACGACTCGCAATGTGGTAGAGTTTTTGGTAATAAAAATACTACGAGTCTTCTCCAAGTGCATCAAAATGGAAGTGAAGACTATAAACTTTTTTTTTGGCCATTGGATACACATACCATGTACAACAAGTTTGGAGTTTTTGCACAATGAGTGGAAATTTTTAACAATTTCATACACTCAACCGGCAGTAAAAGATACACTAACAATTCGTAAGTCCATAACATTAATAATGTAATTATTCTCTATGCTCATCGAGGATAAGACTAAGCAAGATTACATGCTATACATACTCCATCTAACAGGTTCATTAATGTAAATATATAATACAAAAGATAAAAGGTACCTTGCACAGGATAAAAGGTACACTGCAAAAGACATGAAGGGACCCAAGGGCTGATAGCATGAGAAACTCGATAAAATACAAGTGGTCAAGAATTAGAAAACAGGTATTATAGGCCATCGAGTAGCTTGCATCTATCATATTTGAACTCTTCTCCAATGCATTAAAATGAAAGTGAAGACTATAAGCTTTTTGCTTGCCTTTTTGGCCATTGGATACAAACACTGTACAACAAGTTTGGAGTTTTTGCACAGTTGTGGAAGTCTTTTATAATTTCATACAACTAACAGAAAAATTAAAAACCTAGAACACTAGAACACTAAAATTACAAACCTAGAACGCTAAAATTACAAACCTAGAATCAACTAGCCACCAAGCATAGTTCACTGAGCAAATTACAAACCTAATTTCATACAACTAGCAGAAAAATTAAAAACCTAAAACACTAGAACACTAAAATTATAAATCTAGAATCAACTAGCCACCAAGCATAGTTCACTGAGCAAATTACAAACCTAATTTCATACAACTAGTAGAAAAATTAAAAACCTAGAACACCAGAACACTAAAATTACAAACCTAATTTCATACAACTAGTAGAAAAATTAAAAACCTAGAACACCAGAACACTAAAATTACAAACCTAGAATCAACTAGCCAGCAAGCATATTTCACTGAGCACATTAACAGAACCAAATTCAGACCTATGACTCAGTCCTACTGGCACTAAGGCTTTAGAAATTGACAGTAGAGCGCTAGAACAAATAATTAGACAACTACAATGAGAGTTACGAAAGATATGCCACCACAAAGCTCTATTTGTATCCTTGCGTACGCTAATGATTTTCTTCAAATCAGTTTTCAGGATATGAGCATAATTCACAAGATTTAGAGTACATAATTTTTCACCAAGAGTGGGAGTTTGGCCATTGCATAAAGTGTTTTTGATATAGTTTTAAACTTCCTATGTTAAAATTGAAATTTAAAACCTAGAATCAACTAGCAATATCTTCAACAATAACACTAGAACACTAAAATTAACAACTTAGAAAAATAAAATTAAAAATCAAACCGCTCTAAAAATCAAACGTTACTTACCTAGTTTCAACAATTTCCAAAGAAGTCACTTGTATAACCATCTTATGTAGCAATCTACAAATTAGAAAAATAAAATTGAGCATAAACACAATTCAAGAAACAAAATCTTCAAAAACTACATAAATCATCTCCAAATACAAGAAATTGAAACTTACAAAGAGAGAAAATACACACAAGGAAGCTCAAAGGAGGGGGGACAAAAGTCTAGCTCAGACGAAGTGAGTGAGGAAATCTATGGAGAGTGCAAATCGTCTGTGAGATCTCTGAGAGAATTGAAGAAGGAATCGTGAGCGTTTTGAAGAGGAAGAAGTTTGAAGTGAAAGGAGAGGAGAGAGAGTGAAACGAGAGGAGGAGAAAGTGAATGGGAGGGGGAAATGGCAGACACTTGTCACGCGCAAGCATTAATTTGGGGGTGAGGTATTCCGGAATTTGGCAACCAAAACTTATCTTCAGCGTGGCCCATGTGTAATTTTAGGTATATTATATACCGTTTGTATAGTGCAAGGTACAGCCGGTACACTTTTTGGTCTCTCCTCTCTTTCTCTCTGCTCTTACTACCGCCCACTTCTCCACTCTGCTGAAGTTTCCGGCCGGCGAAGGTGGGCCTCGCATTGGAATTCGGCCTCAAAAGATTCTCACCGCCAATTTGACATTGAGGTATCTTTCAAAGTTCCAGCAAACCGTAATCTTAGTTGATTTTCCCTCTTGATTGAGTTTAATTTATGTTTTGTTTTTGATAATTCAAGTATATGATGTATCTGACTAATAGTATACTGCAAGAATTTAGTGGAATTGTTTTGTGAATTGAATTTCGATTTCACTGGCTAGTGGATTGATCGAATTTTGTAATTCAAGTTAATTAAATTAGTGCGAAAACTGGCCTTCAACTATTGCACAAAGTGTTCTGTGCAATGAGTGTAAATTGTTGTGATTTTGAAGTGTATTCAGTATGTGGGTGACATTTTTAAGGACTGTGATTGATATATTATGAGGCTTTAATGTGATAAGTTGTGATATTACATTGGCATTTTTTACTCCATAGTCTAATAATTAATCTTTCATTATTTTTCTTTTTTTCCCAAAAAAATTATTTGTTTCATTTTGAAGTTTCTTGTGCCTGATTGTAATGTTTCAAATGCGTGGCATTTGTATATTGCAACTACTTTAATATATCTGTGACTTGATTGAAGCCCTGGACTTTGCTCAGGTTCAGTTTAAAACAGCTCATAAACTTATCCAGTACTGGCTCAAATTCTATATTTGAAATTTTAAGAATATCCTGTTTTCATTGCTTCCCATCCTTGTAGGAGATTTCAAAGTCTCTGCAAATCTTCCAGGCTATTTTTTTTCCTTTGTTTGCGCTTTTCTGAAATGCATTCTCTGAGCTCACAGTCCTTACCCAACCACAATGATAATCTGATCAACTTCCTGTAAGCAGTTGTGCTGAGAAATATAGAACCCAGAACCAAATCCTTGTGTCCCAACTACAGTGGGGTATGGTCAGGGGTTGGGAGAAGCATGTGATATGCACATACAACTAAATTCTCACTCAACGTTGTGGAAAATGGAAATTATATGAATCTGAAGTTTGTTGGCCACACTCTGCTATTGACATCCATTTTGCAGCTACTTTGCACTTTCTCCATAGAGAAATATTTGTGCTTAGAGACTAGAGCAAAGTTAATTTAGGGCCTGCTAAGGGGAAGCATTCCCTTCTTTTTCTCGTTAATTGAATGGTTAGTTTTACATAATTCAGATTTCTTAAAGTCGATTCGTCTCCTTTGGTTTGTGATAACTAAGGTTGATAAAAGGTTAGATAGACATGATAAAGCTTTATCATCAATAATTGCATATGTATTGTTTGTGGGGATCGTAGAGATATAATAATGCTTGGCAAAAGAAGAGAATGTTTGTTTTACTCTCCTTTTCTAATGGTGAAAGTTGAAACTTTGAGAGCAAATTGGAGACAAATGTGTTCTACTTTCTGATGTTGCCAGCATCACTGTATCACGCATTTGACTGTTTCTATGTCATGTCTTTCTTTGAGCTTTTGTTCAAGAGACAGCCAACCAAAGTTGACAGGAAATGGGAAAAAGAGATCCTGTATAGTTGTATTAATATGCTGATTTCATTCGACTTATTTTCTGTTTTCTTCTTTGCAGAGAGAAGGGAATGAAAGTTAATATTCTACAATGGCATGCTGTAGCTTCATGGACGTGGGATGCTCAGGATGAAACATGTGGAATCTGTAGGATGGCCTTCGATGGTTGTTGTCCAGATTGTAAACTTCCTGGTGATGATTGTCCATTAAGTATGTGAACTTTGCCTTTTCTAAAGACTAAAGTTGAAAGGAATGAAATTATCTAGTGAACCTGTGGTCTGTTCCATTCTTGTCCCATACTCCCATCGAAAGGATATGCTTGAGTAGATTTCCTTTTGTTTAAACATTGTTGTTCCTACGCATATGGAATCAGAAAATGGAAGTTATGTTAAGAAGCAAATGGAGAACTGCTGAGCTTCTGTATACTGAATCAGAACAACTTTATTGATAACTTCTTGTATGTAGGGAGGAAACAAGCCCATCAATCTTGTTCCAATTAAAATTATAATGAAAAGGCCCTGTTTGCAATGTGTGATAAAATTACATACAGTGACTTCTTTACACCCCTCCCCCAAAAAAGAGGATTAGATTGTGTATGTTGATATAGTGTATGAGCCCTTCTGAGAGATATTAGGGTATGTTGCCCCTCAATAATGGCCAAGTTGCTTCTGTTGGACCCTGAGTTTTGACTGTTGACTGTATACCACTCATAGGGAGAAAAAAAGTAGACAGTTTATTAAGCAGTTTGCTTTACTTCGTCATAATCCAAGCAGAAAAATTTCCCAAAAATGACCTTATGAATTGTTCGGAAATTGAACACTGGGTATGGTACTTGTCAATTCTGCAGGCTGTTACAATTTTGATTCATCTTGTCCTTGTGATGGCCTTGTATGCATCTCAGCCGATATGTAGTTTTCCTTTTAAGTCCTTTAATAGGTTTTCTACCGCCAATATTTCCATCCATACCATAGCTAACTTGTAATGTTAGCACACTTCAGAAATCTCTAGGAACTGATAATGAGTTTGAATACTAAGTCTGCTAGAATCAATGAACTTATCTGCTCATTAATCTTTGAGTACCAGCAAGGATGAAGAGCTTTTTCACTATTCAATACTGCAAGAGAACTTTTTACTTATTATCTTTCAATAATGATGATGATCTGTGTTCTCTATTTATCTTCTGAGTAGATATTTAGTTGTTTGAAGATCAAGCTGTGCAGTGTCCCTGGGGTTTATGTTTGAAAGTCTAAAACATCCTCTTATATAAAGAGGAAAGGTCGTCTTTGCTAGACTGAAATGGTGCATACAAATATTTACAAATACAGTATAAGCGGTGGGAACTAGGAATATAATTGGAAACTAGCTTAAATATTCGGTCAAAATGCTGCCCTGCTGTTGGATGCTTAACAATCATGAATCAAGTTGAAGGGCAGTGATATTTGCGTCAGTGTTATCCCTTGATTTCTTATTGTGTACTATATTTAATGATTATAGTGATAACTGGAAACAAAATTATCTCAAGTTTATACTTAAATTCCTTTATGGCTGTACGCCCTCTATATTGTATACTGGATAAAAATATATATATAGTCTTCATTTTCCCTTTTATGGAACAGGGAAATTTTTCTTGCATATCCAAAGGATGGGCTGCATGGTCACATAGCTTTATTTTGTATATAGTTCTTGCAATAAGAAGTTAAGTAGTAACATAATTTTTTTGTTGCAGTATGGGGACAATGCAACCATGCATTCCATCTACATTGCATATTGAAGTGGGTGAATGCACAAACCTCTCAAGCCCACTGCCCTATGTGCCGCAGGGAATGGGTTTTCAAGGAATGAAAAAGCCATCTTCCCTACTTTCTTCAGCATCTTCCCCATAAAAGGTCATGTTTCCTAAATCAAGTATTCAATGTTTCAGACTGGATTTTACTGTGCAAGTTGAGATATGTTCTGGAACTCGAGTTACAATCAATGCATACACTCTTACTTGCGTTTTGTCAACTTTTTGTGGATATTTAGATTGGGCTTTGTATATATGGATCTCCCTGAACCCTACTTCAACAGAATCTATGTTGGATTGTTCTTTGTTGTTGCAGTTGGGTTATGATGAACTTGACAAGAATATGCTAGATTTGACAAACAAGTCATTCAAGTTGGACTGTTTTCGTATTTTGAACTGTCTTCGCCTCATGTTTGAGTTGGAACAAGTTAAGTCAATTTATTTCATATTTGAGTAACCTTCAACTACGTGATGTAGTTATGTTTTTGGTCGGTTTAGGTAGGGGCCTAGTGAACTCAATGATCTTGTTTAGTATATGTTATGACATGGATTATGAGTTCATTGATGGAGCATAAAATGCAAGAGTTATAAACAGGTGGCATTTTTGGAGAGGGAAAGAAAAAGTTCATATACCCCATCATATGTATTTCACTAGACAAAATGCCAAAGGATTAGGAGCAAAGTCTCTCTCATTCCAAAAAGTAAAAGAAGAAGGTGGTCTCTCATTATGAATTCCACTTGTCACACTACTTTCCTGTCCCCCTAGTGTAACGCCCCAAATTGGAGCAGCCACGCGCGTCACGTCCGTGGATGACTTAGTCGGAACACCCACCAATCTATTTTAACTCCTTAACTTTACTTAAACCCTTAATAGCGAATTGCAAACGTTTTCCAAAATTTTAACCCAAAGCCAGGTAATTCTAAATATGTGACCTATATTCATACTTAATTATATCTATAACAATCTTATGAATTTCATACAAGAGATATTTTACCTTCTTTATTTACTAACATAAACAAAATATAAACCATCAGCAAAATAACATGAACTGCCTTCCTAGCTTGGGTCACCAAAAAGTCGTCGTCTGTTAGCCTTCTTAGATACTCTCTGGATCCCATTAACTTACAAAATTTAAAAATGGTGAAGTCATGAGCTCCTCGGGCCCAATGAGTAACCCTTACCTTACTCCGTCGTCAGCCCTTTGCACATTATCTAGTTAGCACATAAGCATATAATCACAGATAAGTACATTCAAACTTGAATCATATGGAAGTAGTACATAAGTACATGTATTTCTTGCACGTAACTTACAAACTCTCAACATATCATTTGCATACATACGGATTCATAAATATAATAAATCAAATACACAATTGTTGTGAGACGAGCAACTAGACTAACTCAATTATATATGTCCTATTCAAGTACAATTTAGAGACTCTCGTTTTCACTTAAATATTTAAACAAACTCCGCTACTATTTTATTCACTAAATTAATCATAGTTGTCCATACCAACCATGCATTTTGGGCTTTTAGTCCTCTCTCGATCCAAAAGAAAGTAAAGTCCGCTAAATTAGACTAATAACTCGATCGTAACTACAACTCGCAAGTACCTAAAAGCATATACTTCATAAACTTTCACATACTCGTTATATTTACATATCATTAACCACATATATACTTAAAACCATCCATAATCTCACAAATATCATAAGCCTTTCACAGCTAAATCCAAATCCTTATTCATATCATATAATATTATTCTTACAAAAACGAAACCGATTAGCTTAGGGAAAATTAACTCAAGACCACACAAGAACTATCACAACATAAGAGTGACAAACATATCCTTGAGGCACCCGCCACATGTCATGGGTAGGGATGGGAGTTCTACCCAAACCCAAAAACGCGCCCGATTTTTGTGGGTATGGGTACAAAAAAATAAAAAAATTCAAGTATGGGGTGGGTATGGGGAAGTGGGTTTAGGTACGGGGTATAGGGTTCACCCGCCACGTAACCGTACCGTACCCTTACCTATATTTGTTTGTAAATAAATTTGACTAGCGAATGCAGGAGACTACTCGGTCCAATGACCCAGCTTTTAATTTCGAGCAAAAAGTCTCTCTCCTCTCTAGAACCCGAAATCCTCTTGCTCTCCTAAAACCCTCTCTTCTCCTAAACCCTCTCGCTTGTGGCTCGCCCCTCCCTTCTCTCGCGGATGGTTGGTTGTCCCTTATCGTTGACGCCATTACCTCTCCTCCTCCCTTCCTTCCTCTTCACCCCACCTTTCTCTCTCCTCTAATTCCTTCCATTTTCGTCCACCCACACCCACAAGCAAAGCTCCCTCCCTCGTCCTTCACTCTCACTCTTCTTCCTCTCACCCGAATGAACCACCCACGAAAAGCCACAAGTGAAATTCAAAGGCCACGGAAAATTTTGCTCCTTTCGCTGTTTGAGACCACAACCTCTTCGACGGGAGAGAACTGTCACCGCACCCGACGACCACTCCTACCACCGCCATATCGTTGGCCTCGAGGTTCAGGTTCCACCCCACTCGCTCAGGATTTGGTCAGCTACTACTTGAAGCGCAAAATTTGTGCCAAGCCAATTCACTTTGATGTCATTTCGAGACCGATATCTATAAGTCCGACCTTGGGACCTCCCAGTGAAATTCTCTCCCTTACCTTCTTTCTCTTTTATGTTTGGGGTTCAATTGTCTCATCGTGTTTTACTTGCTCTTTTATGAGGTGGGTTTCTAGAAATTATGATGGGTGTGTTGAGAGTTTTGTCGGGGATGAAATTTTGGAAATTTGCAGGAATGGATTTTTGTTTGATTAGAGATGGGACAGAGAGGCCATATGGATTTTGTTGTGCTAAATTAGAAATCCTAGTTTGTGCTGAATTGTTGTTCTGAGTTAGAAACCCGATGGGTATTATTATTTAACATATATACATACCCGAATAATACCCGATATACTCGAAATGGGTATGGATATAGGTATGGCGATTTTATTTTCGAAAATGGGTATGGGTGCGGGTATATGCGTACCGCCGCGAAGCCATCCCTAGTCACGGGATGATAATTCACTCAAACTTAACACCCGTGTGACGTTAGCAAATTACACTCGAAACCCTTTTTAACTTGCTAGTAAGCCTTAGAAGATGTTTAACTTAAGCTTGGAAGACGTTAAGTAAGAAAGAGAACATTTAGAGAGAGTTTGGGAGAATACTTGTATTTCGCTTTACTTGGAAGCTTTTTCTGGATACTCTTGGATGCCTTACGAATAAGCCCCCTTGGGGGTTTATATAAGCTCTCATCTCCTCAATAGACAAGTGGAAATTGATTTGATCCTACGATTTAGATTGATCCTCTAGAATTCTTTAAACAATATTCATATTTCTATACAAATGTGGAACATTATAGAATATTGTGGAACTTTATGGAACAACAAAGAAAATTCTAGGGAATTCCAAGTTATTTTGCAGCTTTCCGTGACACATAGCTCGTATGGGACCAACATAGGTTGGACCAATCACGCTCATTCATATGAAACCAACCAAACATCCTCGCCCTAGAGAACGCAAACTCTCAACATAACATAAACCATGGAGTCGCATTCATATCCTAGCGAGTTTAGATAGAAACCATTATTATCCACTAGGGTCTCACATAACTAGCATGTTTTTTTAAAGAAACCGATATATCTAGGAGATCGATTATCCACTATGGATTGACATTCATATCCCAGGTGATTAGTTAATAAAACCTTCCCGACCCTTGGTCGACATTTATATACTAGGAGATCGATTAAAACCTTTCCCACTAGGCAACCTCGAACATAACGACAAACACTTCTATGGCTATATCTCTATAACACAAGAATCATAATCCTATAGCTAAGATATGAACCTCTTTTCTCAAAAACATTATTTGATTATACTATGTAGTCATAAAAGATAATATTTTTTAAAGAAACTGATATTCACAAATTCATATAAATTTCATTATCATTATATAGTCAAATAATACATAATTCAAATCTATATAAATTTTCCAAATCATTAGCACATATCCATAAAATCAGCCACCTAATTCACTACATAGGACATATTTATTCAAAATTTTATAACTCATAAATACGCATCTAAAATTTAAAAAACTTAATAGAAAATTGCCTAATAATATAAAGAACCTACAGTAAACTTTTCAAAAGTTTTTACAAATCTAATAATTCCAGAAAATTTAAACAATGACAAAAATATAGTAAATCTGAAAATTAAACCCATCTTTCACCATTTTTATTCTTCCGACTTAAAAACTCAAACAAATTAAATATGATCTTATGCATGCAGGATCAAATTTTACAATATATACTTGATCTCGTGATCTTTGAAATTAGCAACTTTTCACACCCACTCCATCTTTAAAACCTCTTTTAAGTCATCAAAACAATAAGACTTGTAACAAATAGAAGAACAAATAATCTAGTAATTTATAATCTAATTTTGCTTAATTACAAGATTAGTTCATGAATTACGCACCCAAACACACTTTTTATAGAAAATTTAAAAAGATTAAGAGAAGGATCTCTTCTAAATACATTACAATAAACATAGTAATATTTTTTTTTGATGAAATATAGTAATAACTATTTAATAATACAGGCTGAAAATGATGATAATATCAAAAGGGAAAAAAAAAAATCAAGTTCTTCAAGCAGCTGGTTATTCCATCAACAAGGAGATACAAGGATCTTTTCTCACTTCTACCTGCCAAATAAATAAATTTAAATTACATAAGATGATTTTTTTTTTGGGGGGCAAGTTTATATTTGAAACTCAAATTCGAAACGTATCAATTAAATTATAGTAACTTGTACATTGGTATGTATGCCAATATAAATTCTTTAGAAAGGACAGCAAAACAGGGGCTGTTCACATCAAAATTTTACATAAATTACTATCAAGATATCGAAATTTCGCAGATAAATTATATACCACCAAGATAAACTTTTTCGATGTTTTGAAATTTGAAAATTTGTGAAATACTAGAAATTGCATATACTACATGATTTGGCTAATACAATTAGCTAGCAAATGACAAGTAGTAGTTTAATAGTCGAACAAGATGTATTCACTCTGATATTGTTGTTAGGAGTTAGCGGTTTCGTGCCCTCCTTAAAAGTTAGGAACCGGAGTCGGAACCGGTTGAACAAGTTTATAATTTTTAAAATCAGACCCGACATCTCAGGTTTAGGTTTCGATTTTAGGGTATCCATGTGTGTCTAATTTGAAAATTTTAACACCTAATAAATTAATATTTTTGTCTTTTTTTTGAGGAGATGAGAGTGTTTGATTTTTATATATCTTTCTCTTTTATCTTTACATAGAAGATGAAGTTATTTCAAAAGGTAGTAACTTGCAAAATAGAATATTCATTTATAAATTAGTAATTGAAAATTGACAGAAGTTGGGTTAAAAATTTCAATTGAAGTTAGGCTAAAATTCATTAAACTGAAGATTCGTCTATGTAAAAAAATTGCAAAGTAAAAGAGTTCGAAATCAAAGAAAATGTACGGAAAAACAAAGAAAGTGTTATATTTCCTTGCTCCTAACCAATCTAAGTTCCAGTTTCGGTTATGTTTTCGGAAACCAAAATTAATTGGACCGACTCCCTTTTTTGAAACCGAAACTTAAATCGTTTGACCAATGCCAAACAAGTATGTTCTACAAGTATCTAATAATCGTGCTCATCCTCTATTTCTATAATCCCTTTTCAAAAAAATTATATCCCCTCATTTAAATTATTTCATATCACTTAATTTATAAACCCCAATATCACTCAATTTATAAACCCTTGCTCATAATACAAGTATTAGTTGCATATCGGGAGCGAGAGGTCTAGCGGCTAACTGTATTTGCGTTTGGGTGGCAAGGGTACTACAATGAGCGTGTTAGTAACGGGGACTACTTCAATTGCATTTGGTTGCGTTGCTTGGGTGCTATTTGTTGCGTACGGAAACTTAGAGAGAGAGAGAGAGAGTTACATTAGTGTATCATGAATCACTTAGTAAGGACCCAAACAGCGTAGATAATCCCAGGCACCCATCCAAACAAAGTCAGGAACAAACTGATCCAAAACTCAACCTGTTCAAATAACACAAAAAAGAACCCATAAATTAAAGTCTCCAATACTTTTATTTAATTACTGCTTAAATCACAAGCACATCAAAGTAATATCTAAAACAATTTCTCAATCATAACCCATAATCATGCTTTTTTTCATATGTTTCAGGAGTTGCAGAGCAGTCATATTTTAACGAAACTGACTATATATGAATTCTTAAACTGCGTAAGATGCACGGTTGTAAATTCTTAAAACTAAATAAGCAAATTGATACTTATAAGGATAAAATTCCCTACATATATAAATTTTTAAATCACATAAAAGTGAAACACGCACTGAAAATTATTAGTAGGTGACCAGAGGGAAAGAGGGAGAGAGTTGAGGAAGTACTTTGCAGCCAAACTTGAGGAAGACACCCAGTGGAGGCAAAATGATAGCGAGTAGGATATCTATGCAGGTGGCTGTGTTGTCTGACATCTTCCTTCCCCTTCCTTCCTTCCTTCCTTCCTTCTCTCACTCTGCAAGAAAACACACACACACACACAGGAGTTTTTGGTTTGAGTGGGAGGCTAACTTTCACACTGATTATCTTCAGAGGAGCAGAGACGGTTTGGTGGTATATATAGAGACAACTCACAAGATTGCCGTGTAAACGCGTCATTTTATTCACCTCCTTAAGTCTTTCTTTTTAAAGTAGAAGTTATTTTCTGATAATTTTATCTCAAAAGGTTATTTTCCATGTCTTTTACACCCAAAAATCATATCTTATGAGATTATATCATTTAAGTGTATAAAATTTAATTCCTAAGTTTTCACTATATGGATATGATTTTATTGGTATTTTGTAGGTTTATTACATGAGAAATTGCATATATTTTGTCCCTTTTTTCTTTTTGTATTTCTAAAGTTTTAAAATTTTACAGATGCATTGTTAGTATTTGAATCCTTAGATTATACAATGGCTTCTTTTTCATCTGCAAAGTGAATATATTTATATTTTAACAAAAAGTTGTAAAATCATTGCAACATGCACTTTGATCATATATTAGTATTATATTTTTAAAAAATAACAAAATAATATATTTAATTTACAGAGGACATGACTCGGGATAAGATTTTATGGAGATCTAGTATTAGAGTGGTAATTTGGTAGATAATAGTCCTTTTTATATGTTGGCATGCAGTCTCTTAGCGGTTTTTGTTGTCGTTTGAAACATATACTCGCTCCGTTTTAAAATATATATTATTTTAACTAACTTTTTCTTTTTATAATAATAGTCACTTTATACTTTCTATGACATATTAATTATTAATTTATCAACATTTTTCTTATTAATTGTTTTGTTTCTTTTCTTTTTTTCATTGATTTTTTTCATTTTTAATAAAATATAGGGATAACTTAATCTTTTAACATAAAATTTGTCATAAATTTTATGTTTCTTTGATAATTTCGCTTAAACTTAAAACGATATGTATTTTGAAACGGAGGGAGTATTAGGTTTTAACGTACCCTTTCTCATCGGCCTGATGATTCTATTACTTTATTGCGTTACATCTTATCTTTGTATTGTTTATTTATTTCTGTAGTTATTTACCTTTTTTTAATTTTCTGGCAGCAAAGTCACCGGAATTCAACAAAAACTCTAAATAAAAGTGACTAAAAGAGGGCAACATTAACCCATCAGCAAAAAAGTTGGGCAAGCATGGAGGATCTGATTTTTCTCATTTTATGGGTTCGAGAGTGCCAAAATTATAACGAAATTAGCAATTAGGAGATACACAAGTGTCGCTGGAGGATGACCTCCGATCTAGGTTTGCGCAGCCATCAGTGGGTGGCAGTGTGAGTAGAGGTGAGGGTGGTTGTACGGTGGTGTGGCCATTGAGAGGGAGGTGTTGGGTTTGGGTAGTGGTGATTAATTATAACAATGACGTGGCAATAGCTATGATGTTAGATTTGAAATCAATAATGGACTAGATCTATACTTCTTATTTCTTATTATAACATATAGTTCTTATTAAAGAAGGTTAGTGTCTAGTGTTTTTTCATATTTACCATTTCAAACCCCTCCCCCAACCAAAAAAAAAAGGGAAAGAAAGGAGAAAACAAGTGGGACAAAGAGGGGAATGTCAAAAAGATAGAGCAGAGCAGCCCCTGCCATACTCCATACGGTTGTGTATAGTGGGAGGATTTTAATGGTGATGGGAGCACATGGAGATATACTGCCCCAGCTCAGCTCATGACCAAAGTATGGAAAATGCTCTGATTTCTCTTCTTGCTTCCTAATTAAGATTCTAACTAAATGATTTCCCCCAAAAAAAAAAAAAAGAAATTCAAACTAAAAGCCCCTTTTTAAAGCTCTTGTTGTAGCTCAAGTACTACACACTCCACTCTCCATGCAAACCCTAGCTGTCATGAGGTGGAATGAACATTCTAATGTTTGTTCTTCCATTGGAAGTGATGAAACCACGCTTTAAGAATTTAAACTACTATTTATGTATGCTCACTTTTTCCTTTTTCTTTCTTTTCAAGATAAAAGGGCAAACATATGGCATATGGTGGTTTTTCCCATGAGATATTATTCTACATATGAATTGGATGTACAGAGGGGTCAAATTTGTCAAGTTGAAAATTCCTTGTTTCAAGTATCCTAGTAATTTTGGTGTTTGACTTGCTTCACTAAAAGTAATATGTGATACAACACAAATTAAGTTGTAATATGTTATATCCAAACACATATATTTTTTATCAATTATATTGTTTTCTCGTAATTTTTGCATTTTTTTAATAATACGATATGCTTAAACAATCATTACTAGGATGACTTATCAGTAGAAAAAAGTACATGATGTGAAGTGGATCTTGAGATAAAGCAAAGCATGGTCCTACCCAAGGGCGGAGCTATTTGAAGTTTCACAGCGTCCCGAGACACCGTTATATACGTAATAATGCTTATTAGCCGTTGATGAGTATCTTTGATTTGGGTATAATTTGTGCATTAGGACACATATAAAAAAAAATTATAAGGGCCTAAAGAACACTCGTACAAATGAAGGGACATCTATAATTTAAATTTCTAACTCCGCCACTCATACCTACTTCTCAAAAGAAAGTCATATCTTTTCGTGATAATTTAAGGAACCTACCTTCAAAGAAGGGGTGGAAGAATAATGTACATGAATACTCGTATCGTAATACACGCATACATCATTAAAAGTTTAAGTTTTATATTATTATTTCATAAATTTTCGTGAAATTAAGTGAACCAACAATTTGTATAAACAAGTCATCAACTACAAGCCATTTTTTAAGTTATGAAATTCATCGAAGACATACAAATTGGAGGCATTCAGCATAAAGTCATAGTGAATTTTATGCATAAACTTTAACCCTAAGCCCCAAACATGTCCCCATAATTGAGGGTATAAAAATTAGGTCAACTTTAGGAGAGAGATCCGATGAAGAAGGAAAGAGCAAGTATGAATATAGTTGTAGGCATGGATGCACGTGAGTCACGTGACATGAACCGACATTTTTCCAGTTTGGCCGCCCACCCAAAATCACCGGCCGTCGTCTCACGTGTTGGCATATGCCTTCACTCCCACCACCCCCGGCATCCCATTTCATTTGTAACACCATACTTGTTAATTACATCCTATTCTATTTCTACATTTTCTTATTCAGAAGTCTTAAAATTAGCGATGATAAAATATCACCGATTTGATCTGAAAAAATCAGGTGTGGTTTGAAATTTTTGTCTGATATTTAAATTTAAATATAATTTTTTTATTTTTGTTGTCTGAATTCAATTTAATATGAATTTATGTTTATTCACATGTCCAACCTTAGAAAACATTATTAGAAAAAAATTTGTCCAAACTTTATACGAAATTGATTTATCAAATTCGATTTTGACCTTAATCTGAATTTTTGCCAACGCTACTTAAAATAAAACGTGTCTTACATAAAGTTCACCGTAAGAAATAAAAAAAATAACTTAATCGGTATTTGGGCTCGAGAAAGATTTGTGATATATATCGTTTTATACAAATTAAAAATTGTTGATTCGTAGTCGAATCTCCTAAACACTTAAAAAGGAATAACTCTAAAAAGATGATCAGCTGATGAATTTCAATCTCCTTTTAACATGAAATCGGTGAAAAATGTTAGTAATTTCTTTGCAAATTCTTATATGCACTTGGGAGATTATACTCTCATGTATTAAGATTAAAAAAAAATCCAGCAAATCATTTTATTAAGATAAAAAAATCAAAATATACTTTTGTAACTTACTTTATCCTGATGTTATTAAGATAATAAAAATTAAAATATCCTTTTATAACTGAGATTATCCTATTGGAACTTATTGGCTCACATTCAGAATTTGCATAATGGTAGTAGTTTTTCAATTTTTTATTAATTTTCTTTTATCTCAGGTTAAATTTTAGTTTATATTTTTAAAAAATTATCAGATATTATAATATTTACAGATTTTGAACAATGTCATTAACATTTCTTCATCTAATATATTTTTTCTTTCTTTACACAATTGTGGTTCTAGCGGAACTAAATTGTTTCAAATTCATTTGATTATTTATAAGTTGTCAGCAATGTAATAAAGTTGAGATTGATGATATCTAATTATTGTTGATTGATATAAATGGTAGTTGCAATCATTTTTTCTTGTCATTTTTTATCGCAATCATCAATGATCATCATGTAAATGTTTTACTTTAATTATTCATAGAGTAATGTTAACTTGTTCATTATTTGTTCACAAGTTATGTGATCAATTTTTCACTGGTAATTGTTATTCAGTCAATATAAAATTTTAGATAAATATAAATATTCTGAAGGAACAATTCACCTTCTCTCGAATGAACAAATATATTATTTCAGTGAACAAATCTACCTTCTATAATGAACAAAATGTATCATCACATTAAACAAACAAGTATAATTCTATGAACAAACAAGTATAATTCTATGAACAAATTGTAGGCTATTGATGAACAGTCAATACTTGAGGTGAAATGTGCTCGTTTCTTTATTTGGTCTTTCTCGTGGAGTTTCTTTCGTTTTTTAATGATGAATTTTTCTTGACAACAACGTTTGCTTCCCATCGTAATTTGTGTTTGAGATTCTTCATCTACTACAAATGAACAATTAGTTATTATTGTCATGAACAATTAACTACTATATTTATCAACAAAACAATCCAAAATAATAAACAAAAATTTTCTTACGATGAACATTTCAACATAAGACAGTGAACAATTAAAATTACATGGTTGAACATTTTAACCTAAGAAAATGAACAAATATTTTAGAACAAAAATTTTGATGAACAAAATACTTTAACACAATGAAAAATATTATTAATGCATGAACAATATAACCATTATTGTTGAACAAATTAACTATATATACATGAACTTCTAACCTACACCCCATACTAGCATACGAGGCCAAATATTATGGAAATTAACCACCGTTGATGAAAAACACCATAGAATATAAATATCATCGAAATTAACCTATTTTATGTATATAAATTAACTAATGTTGAAATATATTTCCCACGCAAGAGATTATACCTTTTTTCCTGATGTACCAAATTGTTTGTGCTTTACTTCGTTCCTACATCGCTAATTTTCACCCAATTTTGACTCAATTTTGAATGAGGATTGACGGTTTTGCTGAATATTGGGTGAGGATTTTTGAAGATGAACGAAATGCAGAGCTAGATGATGTGAACAAGAGAGAAGAATCGATCGGCTGAAATTCAGGCACCTGTTGAGGAAAATCGCAAGGATGAGGGGCATGAGAGGCGGGTAAGCAAGGAGGAGCCGGTAGAGAGAAAATCGCG
Organism: Talinum fruticosum; assembly: GCA_021018815.1. Lineage (NCBI taxonomy): Eukaryota > Viridiplantae > Streptophyta > Magnoliopsida > Caryophyllales > Talinaceae > Talinum > Talinum fruticosum. Next base: position 9,758,749 of record JAITYX010000010.1, on the reverse strand, counting down.
AGGGAGATGACAAGACCGAATTGAGAGAGAAAGAGAGAGATGAAGGGAGCTAATTTCGGAAAGAAAGTGGGTGGAAATCCTAACGGCATTCAAATTGAAGTAGTTAATTGTTAGGAAGAATTAAACTCTTAAAATTTATAACCGCAAGTGCACAACGTAATTGTAGCTAGACGGCAAACACGGGTCGAGTCCACAGAGAATTGTGTTTCAAATATTAAAGTTTACTTAAACTTTCTGTCTAGGCGAATCAAGCACCGATGAGATAAATATGATAATTAAACTAACCTAGAAAGCAATAAAAATAAAATACTCGGGTTGTGATTTTACCACTTAATAAACTAATTAATCAAGTTAAACCTAAACCTATCCAAGTTTATACAAGTATTTAGGAGTGATTAGTTGCACCATCAAAACCTACTCAAGCCACACTTTCGAGGGTCATGAGCTAATCTAATTATTCTAACCACCTACTTTTGTGGGGTTAGCCCAACTAAACTACAAAAATAGCAACGTCGCACCTAGCTAGAATTCGGGCTATTTTCATGTCAAAATCCCAACTATTCTCTTTACCCACACTAGCAAATTGACTCCACCTTTTAGTGATAGACCAACCGCCTAAAAATCAAGATGAAAAGACCCTTTCGGACATCTCATTGAACCTATGTGGCGGTATGAGAAACAATCCCAAAATACTAGTATAAACTAGGTAAATAAAAGCTTAAACGAAATTAATTAGCCATCAAGGAGGCTAATTACAACCAAAGCGACTCAAACTAACAACTAATTAACATGAAATGCGATTAATCTAACAACTAAATTAATAAAGATTGACTCAAACAACGACATAAACTAACAAATTAAACTTAAACATGAAATTAAACAATTAATATAACTACTACTAATATCAAAATATAATAAAAATTGAATCTTTAAACAAAATTAAACAAATTATAAACAAATGAGAGATAAAAGGGAAGAAGTTACCAGGAATGAATCAAACTGAACCGAAAACTATGAGGAATTGAATTAAAACTAAAACTAAAATAATAATTAAGATAAATTTACAAGAGCAAAACTAATTTAATTAAACTAAAATAAACCTAGAAAACTAAAGTAATCCCTACGGCCAAAACAAAGCTCTAGTCACCGAACACCTTTTATACACATTGTTACTCTCAAATATAGGCTCGTCAGGATTTTTGCTCGCTGACGTCGAGCATCTAACTTTTACCAAAATTAATCCCGGCCTTTTTTGATGATTGCCACGGCTGCTTCACCTTCCTATTTTTTTATTTTTATTGTTGTATTGTAAATCTTGAGTTTTAATGTTCAAGATCATACTTTCCTTGCCTTTCAGTCCAAATTTCCAATTCTTGCTCGGTTGAATTTTATTACCTATAAAAGTAAATAAAATAAGTGAAATTCCTAAAAAAATATTATTTTACGAGTCAAAAACTAAGTAAATAAGGGTATAATTAATGTAATATTTAGACCGAACAAATACCCCCACACCTAACTTTTGCTCTTCCTCGAGCAAAACAAAAATAAATAAAACCTAACTCACTTTCACAGGAATCGTGATTGCACTTAGCACGTGCAACAAGCCTTTAAATCCCTTGTAGCCCAAGTGGACGAGTGAGGTATCGTGAGGGTTTGTAAAACATATACCCACAAAATCGTGAAAAAGAAAAAGAAAAGAGATAGGAAAAAATATATAAATAGAAAATCTTTTTGATTTTTCAAAAATTTTCACAAACATATACACAAAGTGGGAAGGAATTATATACATTCTAATTAACCAAATCACCCTAGTACATCGGATATTAACATGTATATAAAGACAATGCATACATCAAGACACTTAATCCTCTATTAATGACATCCACATACCAATTTTTCACCCCAAATAGTAAATAATGTGTAAGTTAGATTGGTAAAACCTCACTTTAAGGTAAAGTGGAACACTCACACTTATGTGTTTAGAATCATATATATAATATTAAAAGTTGGGTAGAAACACTATATGATTGACACATAAGAAGCTTAGTTGGCATGCCACATAATCAAAGATGCATATAATTAGGATTTAATATTAAGGAAGTAATGATGTATTCAACTCATAAAATGTTAATTAATTATTATTCAGTCAAGAAAATTTTAATTAATTATTGATCAAATTTTATATCATTAATCACTCTATTAGATTGAATTTTAAAAAATAAAAAAAATTGTTTATGAAATATTCCATACATTGTTATTTTGGACCCATATATAATTTAAAGTCTTTAGACATTTTTTCATTTTAATTTCATATGTAAAAAAAGAAAGAGAAGAGAGAAAGATAAAATGAAAGATAAAAAATATTTTTATTTTGTAAAATATGTCATACTATGTTATTTTGGATACATACATAATTCAAAGCCATTAAATATTTTTAAGAATTGTTGTACGTATAGAAAAGAAGAAAAGAGAGAAAGATAAAATGAACTTGATTACTTAAGTTAAATGAAAGAAAATAAAATCATAATTATCAAAAAATGGTTTATAATGAAATTTGGTTTTCAATCTTCATCTTCTAAAACTAATTTCTGTTAATTTTGTAAAATATATTCCTCAAGCTCAAATATTTTATCTTGATATTTATTTTTAAAAAATACAATTAAAAGTAAATTTTCCCAGAAGTAGTACTTGTCAAAATTAGCTAGTTTCTGGATAGTATTAGTGTTTTATTAGGGATTAGTGTATGCTTAATCAATGCAATATTACTTCTTTTACTACCTTAAATAAATTTTTGGGCTCTTTTTTCTTATTGGCATAGTTCTTTGCAAACGTTATGAGGCAATGTAAATGAATGAATTTTTCCCCTATAGAGAAGTCCTCTTGTGCGTTTAATGGATATTGATCGCTCGTCCTTCATTAATTTATACGGATGATTGGGCGTAGTTGAGTTGACTTGAATGCAAAGATGTTATATTGAATTATTTTTTAGGTCTTTGTTATTGTTTTGCTAGAAAGCACTAAAAACTTTCGGAACCTTACGTGATCTAAGAGAACCGATTATCCGTGTCGGAAGGAAATACTACTTTTTTAAAACAACTTGAATTCTTTACCTTATGAAAGAAGATAAATGGTTGTATGATTAGATTCTACTTACATTGTGAGACATATATACATCATATATCGTCAATGAACACAAAGAATGTAACCTAGTTGATTTATGTTTCTATTTACATTTAGATAATTTACTTTTACCGCTAATCTAATATCTTCATTTAATAGTATAATCTATTCTTTCTTTTTTTTTTTTTGCTGTCATATTTTTATTGTTGACTTTTAATTTCACATAATATCAATTTGTCAAAACTAAGTGGCACAATTATTTTAATTAGCCAAAAATAAAAACTAAATAACTTTTCTACATTATTAAGTTCGATTCAATTCTACATAGAAATTTATTGAAAGCAATTCTACATTAAAAAAGTTATCAAAAAAGATAATTTTAATTGTCATTATTACAGTGTTAATAGAAAAGAATCCAATAAAATTGAATCCAATTGTTACTTTAGAACTAATTATTCATGACATGTTTAGACTTACACAATTTGTTTCAAAAAAATACCAATGTTAACTATAGTGATATGAGGTGAGATATAATTTTAGTTGATGAACAATATGTTATGTATTTCAAATTAAATTTAATCATCTAAATAGACATAACTTTTTCAGATATGTTTTTTTAAAAAAATATATGTGATCTCATATATATTTAAGTATTCTTATTTAAATTTTAAAAATATGTGAGCAATAGGTCTTTTGGAATAAATTTTATAAAATAACAACGAAGAAAATATTACTCATATTATTAAAACCTGAAAAATCTTTTTAATTTTCAAAATAAATATTTATATTTGCTTAAATGTATGGAATATTAATAAAAAAATTTTATTTATCCTTGCAACGCAAGGGTATAACACTAGTATATAATAATGGTTCACTCAAAACTCATTCCAATAGTGCACCCTACCATATGCTTGGCCATACTCTCAATTTTCCACCACTATTTAGGCAAAATGCAAATGCAATCAAAATGACTTTTTAAAGGTTGTAATGGGGCTAAGGGTCATGGGTAAGAAAGGGAATCAATTTGGAAAATGTGGAGCTAAATAGCCAAGGCCTAATGACTAAGGAGCAAAAAAACACTTTCAAATATGAGTTAAAACTTCTCTTCCAATTCACTTTTTCAAGCCCAAACACATCCAAGAGAACCTAAGGAATGATTATACCAACTTTTGAACTTTTCTCATGCCAATCACTTATTCTTCTTTTTTTTTCACTTTATTTTGTTTTTTCACTTTTCTCTTTTTTCCTTTTTTTTATTTTTATTTTTTGTTTTGAAAATAAATACTATTGGCATGGGAATCATGAACACAACTCAATTCTAAAGGATCTATCAACCACTAGGGGATACATCTAACTTTTCATTAATATAAATCCCCTTTTCAAACCACGAAAACAAACAAAACACCATTTATATACAACCCAACTCAAGAAGTGTTACTCCACTCGGACCTATCTTAGGTGTAGGAAATATATATGAGCCAAGGGTAAAGTGGATGTAGGTATATAACAAAGAATAGGTTAAAGCTTAAAGGGCTAGCAAAAAGGGTATATATAATAGGGTGACTTTCCGGCTCATGTAGTTTGAAAACAAATGAATTAATGCCTCTATCATATTACATAATGCAAATGCCAAATGTGATCTCAAAGAGAGAAAAACAAATTCTAGAGGAAATGCACCAAGGAAGAGTCACACAAAAATGAAATATGAGACCAAAATTAATAAATTAGTCTATAAGGCTCAAAATCTCACTGGTTCCTCTACCAAAGTCAAAGTATCTCAATAATTGAATATCGGGATTCAAAAGGGACATAGAATGACATATTTTGGATCAAAGTCTATTATATACATCATAAATATATACAGACTAATAGCCAAGTAACAAGGGGTCAAAGCTAATCAAAATGTCACAAGGTCCCCAAAAACAATTTTTAAAAATCAAAAATCTTTTTGCTATTTTGAAAAAAAATCTCTTTTTTTCTTTTTCAAAATATTGAAGCATGGCTTCTCCTCCCCCACACCTGGATCTCACAATGTCCTCATTGGGAGTCTAGGAGCAACCACACCAACAAAAAGACTCAATTACATGCAAAAACGTTACCACAAAAACAAAATAAAAGCAAAAACAAAACATGAATATATATATATATATATATATATATATATATATATATATATGGGTGATCATGGCCATCATGGCTCAACAATATCCAAAGTTTATCCTCAAAGTGATCACCCCACAAAAACACAATCCGAAATATCCACCAATAAAAATAGAAAAAAATACAAAGAAAGAAAGAAATATAAGAAAAAGAGAAAGAGAGGGAACGAGTATACCAGGTTAGGTGTTAGGTGCACCTAAACTAATGCCTCCTAAAACAAGTACTAAGAAGGCTCGAGGAGCATTAGCCACTCCTCTCATCTCAAGATTAAGCTCCAACTCAAATGCTGTCAAAGCTCTAAGGAGGTTATCAAATTCCTTAGCATACAACTCAGACAAATGGAAGTAAGAGAACAAAAGTAAAATTATATCAATGATATTCAATGTCCTCTTAAAATTATCGGATGTCTTAGAAAAATCAAAAGAGTGATTAAAGAAGCAAGTCCACATGATTTTTCTAGGCATGTTCTCTAGGTAAGCATAAAAGGGTCAAAAGAGGGAATGTAACCTCCAAAAGTACCTAGGGACATAATATTGTCAACCACATCCCCGGAAACATGTCAAATGATTTATTCACATGGCCCACATCCAAATCAGAATCACAAATCATATAATAGTCAGTGGGCTCACAAGAATGGTACTTGGGGAAGGGAAGCGTGGGGAACAAGTAGGGGAAGTAGGGATCAAAGAAAGTGGGTTGGGGAATACATGATCATCAACATCAAGGCTAGTAGGCGATGCCTCGACCACAACCACCTCACATGACTCCCCTAAAGGAGTCTCCCGATCAAACACCTCAACTAAAACATCTTCCGATTCACAATATAAATCATCATCACCATCTAAACTAGCATCAACACCAAAGGCAAACGCAGATGTTGTCCCTATGTGTACTAGGTAAGGATGGAGCAACTCTGGGTAATGTAGTAAAGGGAGGGTCAATCTCTTTCTCTAGTCCGGACTCTAAGGAAAAGGAGGACTCATCATCATCATCATCATCATCATAGAAAAATGCCTCAATTTTAGCGTAACTAAAACTAAGGTCAATTTCATGCAATAGGTCGGACTCCCTAATCTTAGTAAGACATGCAAGTTGCTCATTTTGTTCATCCATAGCCCTTATCAATTTATAAATATCATCATACTGTTCAGGAGATGAAATATAAGGACAAGAACCATTATCATGATCGGAAGAGTTACACTTTTCACACCAAATAGGGGTATGATCGAGAATACAAGGGGATTGGATGTAAGATCTAGCATGATAAGCACAAGGGTCGGGACATGAAAATCCGGAATCAGTACATGCCTTTTCAAATTCACAAGTATCCCAAGCAAACCATTCAAGTAAATCCCAAGCTTCATCAACACTTTTAGCACAAAAATCCCAATACTCTAAAAGAGCACGAGTTTCACTATTCACACCCTCATAGACAACATTTAATACTTTCCATTTCTCCAACCAGTTATCGAAAGAGCAAGAAGAGCATTAAGTCGATCAAAGTACATATAGAATAATTCATGCTCATACTGTGGATAATGATAAGTAGACATGTTTTTAATTTTTTTTATTTTTCAATTTTTTTAGATTTTTCAATTAAATGCCTCATCTAGAATGGTCAAGTAAGCTCCAATATCGAAATAAACAACTCCCTGTAACAGCGCCAAAAACTTGTTAGAAAGAATTAAAGTCTTAAAATTTATAGCCACAAGTGCACGACGTAGTTGTAGCTAGCCCGCAAGCACGGTCGTGTACACAGAGAGTTGTGTTTCAAATATCTAAGTTTCTTTAAATTTTCTCGTCTAGGCGAATCAGCACGGATGAGATTTATATGATGATTAAACTAACCTAGAAAATAATAAAAATAAAATACTCGGGTTGTGATTTTACCACTTAATAAACTAATTAATCAAGTCAATCCTAAACCTACCCAAGTTTATACAAGTATTTAGGAGTGATCAGTTGCACCATCAAAACCTACTCAAGCCACACTTTCGAGGGTCATGAGCTAGTCTAATTATTCTAACCACCTACTTTTGTGGGGTTAGCCCAACTAAACTACAAAAATAATAACCTTGGACCTAACTAGAATTCGGGCTATTTTCATGCTAAAATCGCAACTATTCTCTTGACCCACACTAGCAAATTGACTCCACCTTTCAGTGATAAACGAACCGCCCAAAAATCAAGATGAAAAGACTCTTCCGGGCATCTCGTCGAACCTATGTGGCAGGTATGAGAAACAATCTCAAAATAATAGTATAAACTAGGTAAGTAAAGGCCTAAATGAAATTAATTAGCCATCAAGGAGGCTAATCACAACCAAAGCGACTCAAACTAACAACTAATTAACATGAAATGCGATTAATCTAACAACTAAATTAATAAAGATTGACTCAAACAACGACAAAAACTAACAAATTAAACTTAAACATGAAATTAAACAATTAATATAACTACTACTAATATTAAAATATAATAAAAACCGAATCTTTAAACTAAATTAAATAAATTAGAAAACAAATGAGAGATAAAAGGGAAGAAATTACTAGGAATGAATTGAACTCGAACTGAAAAATGTCGAGAACCGAATTAAAACTAAAATAAAACTAAAAAAATAATTCGAGATAAATTTACAAGAGGAAAACTAATTTAAGTAAACTAAAATAAACCTAGAAAACTATAGTAATCCCTACGGCCAAAACAAAGCTCCAGCCGTCGAACACCTTTTATACACATTGCTGCTCTCAAATATAGGCCCGTGAGGATTTTTGCTCACCGACATCATGCTCGACGTCGACACCTAACTTTTACCAAAATCAATCCTGCCCCTTTTTTTGATTGTCACGGCTGCTTCACCTTCCTTTTTTTTATTTTTATTATTATATTGTAAATCTTGAGTTTTAATGTTCAACATCATACTTTCCTTACCTTTGAGTCCAAATTTTCAATTCTCGTTCGGTTGAACTTTATTACCAATAAAAGTAAATAAAATGAATGAAATTCCTAAAAAATATTATTTTACGAGTTAAAAACTAAGTAAATAAGGGTATAATTAACATAATATTTGGACCAAACATTAATCCAAAAAATAATTCTATCAATTTAAAAAACAAAAACTATATGTAATATATAGTTTTTTAATATCAACGTGGGAGTATATACTCCTACCTCTATCATTATTATATTGTAATTTCTTTGTTATTCATATCACTAATCTAAATCCGTGCTATTCACGGAGTAATATAGTAGGCCTTAATGAATTATGAATTAATAAAGTAAATTTTTGTTGAAAGTGCTTACAATAATGAAAGTAGTCATAAATACATGTGTTTGTAAAAATACTATCTTAAAATGTTGAAAATAGTAGCGAGTAAATATTAAGAGAGAGATTAAAGTAAATGCTATAATCATAAGTTCATTGATAGCTCAGGATGATGAACACTTCGCTTTCTCGTCCCCTCTGCTTGTACCTATGGGCAACTATGATAAAGTTATATTTTATTGCAAACAATGTTAGAATATGACTATTATGTCCGCGTATTATGTACCTTGTGTATGTGGAATTGGTGTTTTTGTAAGTGATAAACTTCTTCCTTCCAATCAACACATGTAATAAGAGTGATACGTTCTTCGAATTCTTGATGGCGTAGAGGCTCGATAAGAAATACTTATGGTTTATCTAGGTAATCATCTATAATAGCGTATAGTGAAAGCTCACCATATGGCTGCATGAAAACATGTTAATGTGGAAATATTATTGTTTCCGGAGAAAACCGAGTTGATGATGTGGATGTTGATTCGGAGAAAGGAATGATTTATCGCTCCGGTGTTGAGGACGTGACACAATCGATCCGATTCCCGTGGCAACTACTTGAACCTGCAAAAGGCGAAGCCCGGGTGGCGGATCTCGGGAACGCCCTTCCGACGCTCAAGTTGGTGATTGACTTAATTGAAGGTATCGAGGAAATTTTCCAAAGGTGAAAACTCTTGGGATGAGTCTTGATGAGTGTTGAGAGCTTAAGAGCTTGGAAGCTTGAATGTGTGATTATGAGGAAAATGAGATTTGTGGAATGTGAACATGCCCCATGGAGTTGGGAATTGATGGGTATATATAAGGGAATTTTAAAGGGATAGTATAGTAATTTACCGTAGTTTAGGGGAAACCCTAACCCTAATGGGCTTTGGGCTTTTACCCGACCCGTTAAGGGTTGGCTTGGGCCGATATCTTTCTTATCCGATTGATTAGGCCCAGTTGGCTGGTGATGTGGCTGGCGAGCTGGAACGATCCGGGAAATACCCGAATCATTTAGCCTCTCACGTTCTATCTACATGCCTCCCGAGGTAGGTAGGTGGAATGTGGAGCCCACTCGTTATGCCTTTATGACCCCAAGTTCTTATAAATAGGGGGTGAATCTTGAGAAGGATAGCAAAATTTCCACTTCTTCATTTTTCTCCTTTCTCTTGCTTTGGAGAAAATGACCGCTCGGGAGCTTCCTATCGGATATGAGAAGTTGTGCCCTTGCTTCAATCGAGCTGAGGTCGAGCAAACAACGATTGAGCATCGCCAGCCATCCTTTGTCGTGGAGGCGTTCTACCGCCTTCTCATCGACGACGCTTTGAAGACGGGATTGATCAACGATGGTGCAGAGTTTCTTAGGTTGTTTCAAGCTGCACTCCGTCCCGAGTGGGGTATACTTGAGGCTTGGGTGGAGTGCAACCACGATTGTATCATTGAGCTTCAATCGGCGAACGTCGCGATGGGAGGAGGAACCGCTTCCATCTTTGGCTCGCCGTCCGACCCTCCTCGGAGAATGGTGAGTCGGTAAATGGCCCTTCTACTCCCTCTTATCATGACCGAAGGGACTTGCCCAAGGAAAAGGGAAGTAGCCTCCCCGTGGAGAAGAAGAGGAACCTTCCGGCGGAGAAGAAGAGGAACCTTCCGGCGGAGAAGAGGAGGAACCTTCCGGCGGAGAGGAAGAGGAACCTTCGAAGGAGAAGTGAGGTGATGGTCGTTGCTATCCTTTCGTCTCGGGTAGTGTAACCGTAGTGTAGTAGTGTAACCGTAGTGTTGTAGCGTAGTATCTTGAACTTTAGACGCTTTGCTTCTCTTGTAATAGCGCGTTGCGCACTCTTGCCTCAATGAATGAATGAATAAATGAAGTTTACTTTGCCAGCCTTAATTCCCTTCGCTTTTCTATCCTATTATTGACGTTTTGTTTTTGGTGACTGATTTTTACTTATCTCGCTTGGGGCTAAAAAGGAGTCTTGCGGGAAGGATGAGTTCTCTTGTGATCCTTCCGGGGCTCTTCTGTGGAGGATGAGTCCCCTTAAGATCCTTCTAGGGCTCTTGCGGGGAGGATGAGTCCTCTCGTAGTCCTTCTAGGATCCTCAAGGTGTCCCAGCCCCTATGTGCCTAGGATTTGAAGAAAGTGAGTTTGCCCACGGTAACGTTGTTGTAGGTCTTTTGTGCGACCTTTCAGCTCCCGGAGGCTTAAAAGTGCGTGAACATAAGTATCTCACTGGGAACGTCTTATGGAGAGCACAACCCCTAACCTTAAGTTAGGAGTGCAATTGCCCATGCGGACATGGGTCTTTACGCGACCTTCCAACTCCCGTAGGCTTAGAAGTGCATAATTCTCGCTGGGGAACATCCCACGAGAGCGCGACCCCTAACCTTAAGTTAGGAGTGCAAGTGCCCATGCGGACATGGGTCTTTACGTGACCTTCCAGCTCTCCGTAGGCTTAGAAGTGCATGATTCTCGCTAGGAAACATCCCACGGAGAGCGCGACCCCTAACCTTAAGTTAGGAGTGCAAGTGCCCATGCGAACATGGGTCTTTACTCAACCTTCAACCTCCCGTAGGCTTCGAAGTGCATGATCGTATGTCCCCTAAGGGGTGTTCCTTTACGGAGTTAGGAGTGCAATTTTTAGCTCCCGGAGGCTAAGTTATCGCTGAGCGTAACTCCGAAGGATGTCCTCTTGTGGAGGTGGAAATGCAACTTATTAGCTCCCGGAGGCTAAGTCGTTGCTTGACACCGAGAGACGTTTGGGCTCCGAATATGTTCGTTGCGGAGAATTTTTGCGAAGCTACGCAATTTTAATTTTTTAGGTTACGACTCTCCCCCAAATAATTACGCTATCTCTCAAATAACACCAACCCCGCTGGACGACCCTCGCGAACAACCCCCGCACGGATGACTCCCCCTCGTTGTCCATGACCGTTCAGGCCGAGTCCTCGCTGCGCCCGGGTCGCAGCCCCCACCGACCCCTCGGATTGACCGTTCAGGTCGAGTCCTAGCGCCCTAGCTTGCAAGCCCCCGAACCGATCGCTCAGCGGAGCGCTCGGACCGAGCGCTCGAGTCGAACGCTCCGACCGAGCGCCAAGGCCAAGCGCTCAAGTTGAGCCCTCGGGTCGAGCGCTCTCCCTCTCCCCACCCTTACCCCCACCCCCGCGCCGACCGACCCCTCCCCAACGCCCCCGCCGCGGCCGACCCCTCGCCCCGCAGCCGACCCCCGGCCTACCGTTGCCGCCGACTCCTCTCGCCCTTCTCTCCCTCTTTTTTTATTTTTTTATTATTATTTATTTATTATTATTATTTATTGGCATATTTTTGGGGAAACATTCCCAACCAATTTTATGCGCAAACATTTTCGAAGGGGCGGAAAAATACCGACCTCGATTTTACAGATGAAGGAATTGTAGGCTCCTCCCGACGGAAAATATCAACCCAATTCGTAGCGAAAATACGATGACCCCGGCTCCGTTAGTCGAAACATATTGGGCGTTTTATGATCGAGAAAAATCAAACCTCTTTTCGGTGAGCTCGTGTTGACTCCATGTTGAGCTTAAATAAATTAACTCTTTAGTATAGGCCTACATAAGGTGCCTCTAATTGTGCCCAAGTCGCAATTTTACGTTGGAGGTCTTCTTTAGCTTCTCGTTTGCCTCCGAACTTGATGTCATCAAAGGACGTTTAGCCTTGGGCTATAATAAGGACCGTGCGCCTTGACGGCCAAAAATCTTCTTCGTCTCCAATTTGCGAACCATCGCTCCCTTCGTTTTTAGGAAAAATGTGGGCACATGATTGACCTTTCTCGGAATCCGTAGATAAGCAATCGTACATTGAACCTTATAACGTTGGAGCAGTTTCTTGCGGAACAAAAATGTTCTTCAAGGGTGTTGACCTTGTGCTTTTTTCGGTGATTGAGAGCTTAAGTGGTGTCTCTTAGGGATCCTCTATGACCCTACGGGATCTTCACTTATCGAATTGCGTACTCTTAATATTTTTTGTCTAAGAGGCCTTCTTTTGATGAATGTACGCATATGAAGCCATAGTCAATCTCTTCATGCTTGGCATTCACTTGTCTTATACTTGGATCTCGCTCCGAAGGTCTCACTTTGGAGTCAAGCTCTCTGGCCATATCCATCCCCGAGAAGGAAGCACCGGAGGAGGAGGGAGATCCCCGAGGATGATGGCGTTGACGAGGATGCCAAAGATGGTTCCAAGGATTGGCCCTCCTTTTTATGACTCTTTGTAGGATATGAGTTATTTTTTATGTCCTGTGTGCCGTATGACTTGATACTCGCTTCTTTAGATTTGTTTTTCTTGAACTTTTATCTTCGACTCGATCCTTACTTAATGCTTGTTGGATGCTTACTTAATGCTTACTTGCCTCGTTGTTTCTTTTTATTGTTGCCAATTTTTGCTTTCTTGCCACTTGGGGTACATGATCACCCTTCATCATAGTTGGGTCTTCTTTGAGTTTTACAACTTGGTTGTCCTAGGGGTTGTATTAGCCCCTAGTGTTGCCCCCAAAATCAGCGCAATAAAAACATACAACGAAAGAAACTAGCAACGTAGCTGCCTTGGGGGTCATATTAGCCCCTACTTTTTCTTCTAACTTTGACGAAGTTAAGAAAATACAACGAAAGGAACCGAGGGCTTGGGCGCTTTATGTAACACCCTGAAACTTAATCGTAATTAATTTTGCATTTTGTCGTCTTAATATTGTTTAAGAGCTTTGAGCCGCGCAACATACGAAATTGAAATAAAAGATGCGGACAAACTTGATAATTGCAAATAATAAGGGGTAATTCGTACAAATTTACGTTTGTATTGCGATATGTATATATGTTCGAATAATTTTATTTCGAAATTGAATAAATTAAATTAATGAGTAAAAAGAAATAAAATAAAACAAGTATACATATATAGACAAATTATCATAGCAGAAATAGAAAGAAAAAAAAAGGGAGAGGAAGATGGTAGAAGGATCGGGAATATATCGGTGAGGGGTGTTTGGTTTGAAAGGAAGCTAACACATTCATCCTCTCTCTTACCTCCCCTTCCCCTTTTCTCCCTCTCGCCCTGCTTCGCTGCTCTATCGCCGGCCACCGGCCGATCATCGGCCGGACTGCAGCCGCCACCCAGCCACCTCCATCGCATCTCTTTCCTCTCCGCTCCGTTCGCTTCGAACAGGGGTCGGGGCCGTTCGCCCTTGCGGCTGCCACCGCCACCGGACCGGGCTGGTGCCGCCGTTCCTCGGCCGTTGCCGGTGCCGGCAAGCCACCGCCGGCGCACGGGCCGCTGCCTCGCTCCCGCACCAAGTCCTCGTCTTGCGCCGGCAGGGCAAAACCGCCCCTGCTGGTGCTGCACGGTCGTGCCACCACGGCCGCCGTCCCCGGTCATCGACCGGCGCCGACGCCGCCGACCGGTGTGTCGTACCGCTGCCGGAGCCACCGTATCGCCACCAACGAGCCACCGCTACCTAATCCCACTTTTGACCACTTGTGAGGTATATCTCCAATTCTTAATTTCTAAGCAAATTTTATCACAAATTCATGTTATTATTGAACAATTAGGCAAGTATATGTGAATTGTGAATTGATTACGGTGGAAGTGAAGGAATTGTGGGGAAAATTGAAATTGGAGTTAGGGTTTGATATGTGTAGATATGGAATTGGAAATTGATTTGGGATTATTTATAATTGTGGATGTGCTTGTTTATGTTTTATATGAATATAAATAAATTGTTTGGCGGTGGAAGAATTGGAAGAAAAATATCGAGGATGATTGAAATATGAGCATATACATAATTTTGGGAGTTAGTTTCAAGAATGCGTAAAGGGGACATTGAAGATTGATGGAGGATTGAATTTATTGTTGCATGTGTGCTAAACTTGAGTAAATTAACGTAATTGAGTTTTGGCCTAATTGTGCAAGTGCGAAATTATTTGAAATGTAGAAAGTGGGTGAGGTTATAGATATAGGATCATGGGGAAAAAAATTTACATAATTAAAGAAAGTTAAAAATTCAAATGAATTTGAGTAATAAGTGGGGAATTAGAGGAAGTCAAATGTCAAAAGTTTGCACAAATAGGGAGTAGCTATTAAGTTTATTAATGCATAAATCAAATTACTGCTCGAAAACAGAAAATCGATGGAGATGGACATGATCGAAGAAAATAACGAAAAACAATACTTAAAGGAAAACGAACAGCTACCTCAGTACGTTATCGTCTGCACTTTTCAAAGTATTTAAATGTCAACATGTTAAAATATTGATGAGTTTCACTATTCTGTCTACGACCCATTAAATCATTAACCGATTAATGGTACTATTCATAAAAGAATTAATCGTACGGAGTCATCTCCCGATAATCGGGATTTTTATGATTAAATTGCTTAACCGAAACCTCAGCTATAAATATACATGTATGACAGTTCTTGTCTTAATAAAAAATCGGAAAGTTCATGAGTCCAAGAAAATGAGAACACCGACGAGATTGTAACTTGGTTTATATACTGGTTTGAACCTTGGTTTTGTGGTTGTAAATATACTCCAGCGTGTGGCCGTTGAGTTGTATACTCCTAGCGTGTGGCTCGTTGAGTTTTATTGTGAATTTTATGCAGGTTTTAAGGCTTTTAGTCTAATGGTTAGGTCATATTTCAAATGAAACTCTGCCAAAATTTTTAGGAAATTGGGAAACCAAACCCACACCTTAAGTAGGAAGTATAACTAGTTTACGAGATAAGAGGACATCCGAGCATATTAGATGAAATGAGTGGTACAACTAAGTTTAGCCTACATTAAGCACAAACTAGAAGTGATAGAAGCAAAAGATCAAACTTGAGCTATATTACAAGAATGGGGAATTAAACTCATCAATCGTTATATACAAATTCAAACCATATCATCAATAGCTGATTTACGGGAAACGTATGAATATCGGGCTCAAAAGGAAACATTATGGATTGGCGCGCAAAAGTAAAAGTTTGGTAATCGTAAATGCATATAAAATGTTGTTTAAGGGCTATTAATCTACAAAGTAGATTAGTTTTGGAAAGCAAATCAAATTGAAATTGTGTTGCAGATACAATCGAGTCATTGGAGTGTTGGCACGCTGAGGTACGTTATTGCTTGTACCTTTTCCAAAGTGCTTATCTTTATTATTGAGTTACTTGTTTTAATAATACAAATTATTTGGACCCACTTCACAGCCACAGTTCACGGTTTACAACGATTTATTACAGTTCACGGTTCACATATGCAGTTTATAGTTCAAAGTTACAGTTTACATTTTACGATTCACAGTTCACGATTATAGTTTACGATTTACGGTTTACGAACACGATTACAATTCATTGCGCTTACACATAAGTTTTCCACAATTTAATTGATTTGGCCATGCAAAGGACCCGTTAACGGTTATGACGATCCATGAATGAATGTGATCGTAATCGTAATCGTAATCGTAATCGTATGACGATCCATGGATGAATGTGATCGTAATCGTAATCGTAATCGTAATTATAATAGTAAATGGTTGATCCGGGACGCCTGGACAACGTTGCTCGCTAGCAGAGCATTGAACCGTTAATTGTTCAATTGTGAACAGAATCGTTAATCGTGCAATTGTGCACGGAATCGTAAATCGTTCAATTGTGAACAGAATCGTTAATTGTTCAATTGTTCACGGAATCGTTAATCGTTTAACCGTTTAATCGTTTAATCATTTAATTGTTCATAGCCGACTGCCTTAGGGTTAAATGAACCTAGGAGTCGGATTCTATGATTGATTGTTCCACAATGACGGGTCCTAAGTTTGGCCAAATTGGAAAAGCAAATCGGCAATTGAGAAGTTTGCAAATTGAGTATTCCGGAAAGATGATTTAAATGTGCATGATTTAATAGCATCTAAATCGCAATTTTATTTTATAACGGTAACGTACTCGAGCTTTTAGCTCACACGTCTATTATTTTATATTTTAAAATTTTTAGGAAGTCGAGTGCATGGCGGACTACTCCCAATCACACCCAAAGTTTAAAGATGAAGAAAAGATAAAGTCTGGTCGGAGAAGTAATGTTCGGCTGTTCGTCCCGACCCCATACATGTTAGTACCTTCCCGGTCTCATGGCTCATGATTCCTCTCCAGCTGATCCTCGGCATTTTGAAAATTCGTTTTCGTAAGAGAAAAAAATCTGGGTTAGATTGTTACATAAATTGTTTTTCGAATTAATTTGCTCAAATGAACTTGCCTCGTTTTCATTCCAAAACGGCGGTAACGTCTCCAATTTACAAGTCTTCCGCTGTTAATTACTTATTTATGTATTTACGTATTGGGGCGTTACGAAGTGGTATCGAGCTTCAGGTTGAGAGAATCATGAGCAAAGCATCCGGAGATTTAGCCCGATTGATTCAGAGTCATTTTATGCGTAACGTGGGGTCTTATGTGTGAGTCTCATTATTTGTTATGGTCAATATAATAAGTTTTGTTGGGGGATGGCGCCTAAACCCAACAAGTCGCATGCGTCTATGGTTGTCTTTGCATATAGATGGTCAATATAAAAGTTGACGTCACATGACATTGATGTTAAGTGGTTCTATTATTTGAGTCAAAATGATCCAGCCGAATGTCACCTGCTTGACTAGCATAATAACAAGATTATAAATCTATCGAAATAACGAAAAGAATTTTGTCCAGAAATGAATAATTGCCCAAATTTTGATACCCTCTAATGAGAAAATGTTCTTGTAAATAATAAATCAAAATTGTTCAATCTCTATTGATAAAAGAAAGGTTTTCAATTGATTTCCACATGTAAATTAAGGTTGAAATTTAATTTTAGGAGCTAGTGCTAAGCATCGGATGCTCTAAGTGCTTCATGAAGGGTTAAAGATTCAATTATCATCAAATGTGTCAAATGGTAATTTTGGCCGTTGGGTAATCAAGAATGAAAATGAAAATGTAGTAAAAGAGACTCTAAATTAACTAGATTGAGAAAGGCATGAGTTTGAACTTGAGAGGGAGTGCATCATGCTGATGCTCAAACTAGTGAAGTTCCCTCATACGAGTGTTACATGCGGAGCTAGAGAAATAGAATAGACAATAATAAAGCTATATGATACCAAGTGTTTATTCCTAAGGAATACGTGGTAATTGTATGTTCAAAGGACGGTGAATCAAGTAGTTGAGGTATAGAGAATGGTGAAAATTTTGGGGTTACATATATAAGATTATAGGAAATGAACTATAAAATATCTTCTACCCGCAATAGATGAGAGATTAAGATTTATGGTCACAAGCGAAGGTCTCCCTTAAAATGTTGTATGAAGATAGAAATATCTTGAATTTGGGACGAGGTCAAAGAAGGTACCCAAAACCAGTTCTAGACTCTATGAGGGAAGACAAATACGTGGAACACTTGAAACCGCATTGCAAATTTTTGGAAGTTTTCACAAAAGGTATTTGGAACGAAACAGACATTTTAGTAGTTTGTATAATCTGTGAAATCAATGGATAAATAGAAAAGGGGAGACAAGTGATTGAGGATATGTTATTGGCTATGTAAAGGAAAGGAGACGAATATATTCCACTAGTTGGGTTCTCATGTAACAATATTTTTCATGATATCGGAAATGACTTAAGAAATAGTTGGGAAGACTCGAATTATACGACATAATACGAAAATGGTTCGAGATAGACATAATTCACATGCAAACTGTATAAGAAAACCTCTTGAATCTCAAGAAGTAATAAGACTTTTCTTAAGGTTTCTCCGAATAAAAGGATTTGAAGATTGTGTAGGAGGGAAGTTGAGACACCGCTTCATTGGCCCTAGTGAAATCGTCAAGAGAACAAATCATCTTTCTTATAGGTTAAACAATTGTGCAACAGAGTGATACCTTAAAGTCAATTGGGCCGTCATGAGATTTATGAGGCAACATGCGAAATAGAGGACAAAATGAGAAATCGTTACCTTGCGTTTGTTTCAAGGGTATATTACTAAACGATTATAGTTTCGAGGACGAAACTTTTTATAACGGGGAAGGATATAACACCCCGAAACTTAATCGTAATTAATTTTGCATTTTGTCGTCTTAATATTGTTTAAGAGTTTTGAGCCGCGCAACATACGAAATTGAAATAAAAGATGCGGACAAACTTGATAATTGCAAATAATAAGGAGTAATTCGTACAAATTTAGGTTTGTATTGCGATATGTATATATGTTCGAATAATTTTATTTCGAAATTGAATAAATTAAATTAATGAGTAAAAAGAAATAAAATAAAACAAGTATACATATATAGACAAATTATCATAGCGAGAAATAGAAAGAAAAAAAAAAAAGGGGAGAGGAAGATGGTAGAAGGATTGGGAATATATCGGTGAGGGGGTGTTTAGTTTGAAAGGAAGCTAACACATTCATCCTCTCTCTTACCTCCCCTTCCTCTTTTCTCCCTCTCGCCCTGCTGTCTGCTCTATCGCCGGCCACCGGCCGATCATCGGCCGGGCTGCAGCCGCCACCCGGCCACCGGCGATGCCTCCGGCCACCACCCAGCCACCTCCATCGCATCTCTTTCCTCTCCGCTCCGTTCCGCCGAACAGGGGCCGGGCCGTTCGCCCTTGCGGCTGCCACCGCCACCGGACTGGGCTGGTGCCGCCATTCCTTGGCGCTGCCGGAGCCAGCAAGCCACTGCCGGTGTACTCGGGCCGCCGCCCTGCTCCCGCACCAAGTCTCTCTTCTCCCTCCTCCCCTGTCTTGCGCCGGCAGCGCAAACCGCCCTCGCTGGTGCTGCACGGTCGTGCCACCCCGGCCGCCGTCCCCGGTCATCGACCGGTGCCCGACGCCGCCGACCGGTGTGTCGTGCCGCTGCCGGAGCCACCGTATCGCCACCAACGAGCCACCGCTACCTAATCCCACTTTTGACCACTTGTGAGGTATATCTCCAATTCTTAATTTCTAAGCAAATTTTATCACAAATTCATGTTATTATTGAACAATTAGGCAAGTATATGTGAATTGTGAATTTATTACGGTGGAAGTGAAGGAATTGTGGGGGAAAATTGAAATTGGAGTTAGGGTTTGATATGTGTAGGTATGGAATTGGAAATTGATTTGGGATTATTTATAATTGTGGATGTGCTTGTTTATGTTTTATATGAATATGAATAAATTGTTTGGCGGTGGAAGAATTGGAAGAAAAATATCGAGGATAATTGAAATATGAGCATATACATAATTTTGGGAGTTAGTTTCAAGAATGTGTAAAGGGGACATTGAAGATTGATGGAGGATTGAATTTATTGTTGCATGTGTGCTAAACTTGAGTAAATTAACGTAATTGAGTTTTGGCCTAATTGTGCAAGTACGAAATTATATGAAATGTAGAAAGTGGGTGAGGTTATAGATATAGGATCATGGGGAAAAAAATTACATAATTAAAGGAAGTTAAAAATTCAAATGAATTTGAGTAATAAGTGGGGAATTAGAGGAAGTCAAATGTCAAAAGTTTGCACAAATAGGAAGTAGCTATTAAGTTTATTAATGCATAAATCAAATTACTGCTCGAAAACAGAAAATCGATGGAGATGGACATGATCGAAGAAAATAACGAAAAACAATACTTAAAGGAAAACGAACAGCTACCTCGAGTGCGTTCGTCATCGCACTTTTCAAAGTATTTAAATGTCAACATGTTAAAATATTGATGAGTTTCACTATTCCGTCTACGACCCATTAAATCATTAACCGATTATTGGTACTATTCATAAAAGAATTAATCGTACGGAGTCATCTCCCGATAATCAGAATTTTTATGATTAAATTGCTTAACCGAAACCTCGGCTATAAATATACATGTATGACAGTTCTTGTCTTAATAAAAAATCAGAAAGTTCATGAGCCCAAGAAAATGAGAACATTGACGAGATTGTAACTTGGTTTATATACTTGGTTTGAACCTTGGTTTTGTGGTTGTAAATACTCCGGCGTGTGGCCGTTGAGTTGTATACTCCGAGCGTATGGCTCGTTGAGTTTTATTGTGAATTTTATGCGGGTTTTAAGGCTTTTAGCCTAATGGTTAGGTCATATTTCAAATGAAACTCGCCAAAATTTTTAGGAAATTGGGAAACCAAACCCACATCTTAAGTAGGAAGTATAACTAGTTTACGAGATAAGAGGACATCCGAGCATATTAGATGAAATGAGTGGTACAACTAAGTTTAGCCTACATTAAGCACAAACTAGAAGTGATAGAAGCAAAAGATCAAACTTGAGCTATATTACAAGAATGGGGAATTAAACTCATCAATCGTTATATACAAATTCAAACCATATCATCAATAGCCGATTTACGGGAAACGTATGAATATCGGGCTAAAAAGAAACATTATGGATAGGCGCGCAAAAGTAAAAGTTTGGTAATCGTAAATGCATATAAATGTTGTTAAACGAACTCTCCATGAAACCTTCGGACAAAGTCCTTAAGGGTCTCATTTCTCCCTTGCTTAATCTTGGACAAGTGGATGTTGGTCTTCTTACGCTTGCAACTCACGATAAATTATGCAACGAACTTCTCGCATAGCTCTTCAAAGGAAGAGATGCTCCCTTGAGGAAGATTGTTGAACCGTTTCGTGTGACTCCCTTCAACGTAGTAGAGAAGAATCGGCGGTAGGTCGCATCGTCCCCGTCCCGCACGTACATATGAGACTTATAGTATGCCAGGTGATCTTCGGGATTAGTTGTGCCATTGTATGGGTCGATGTTTGGGACCTTTATCTTCTTCATTCGGGAGCATTCATAATCTTCTTCGAAAATGGAGTGTTGAAAGTATGCTTGGGTCGACCTTGAATCGGAGCCGAGAGACGGGAACAGACGCGAGGTTGGTGGCGTGGAACTTCCACTAGGGAAGGGCTCTTCCTCTTCTCGGATCGAGGAGGAGTGCGCCTGGTCCTCTCCGACTTCTCGGGACCCTTCGATTTGATTACTCACGACGCCTTTGTCTTGATCATTCCCGCTCCCGGTTCGTGCAGGACTAGCGGACCTTCCGCTTCCTTGGGGCCCTCGCTCCGTGTTCGGGGAAAGGGCATCGCTATGATCCTCAAACCAGGCGGAACACCTGCTGTGAGTGGCATAGGGGGTTGAGGCCATGTACGAAGTGACAACCTTCTCGTTGGCTCGTGAAGAGCTTTCTTTGCCTCGATAATCCCTTGGGCATCGCCCTCTTTGTGACGCTTTGTCGGGGGGCACTTGGCTGCTCAAGGGCAAGTGCCGTCGAGGCCTCGGTGAGGCTGCGCCTGGAGCCGCATGGGAAAGCATCCCACCCGAGAAGTTGCCAACAGGCTGACCTTCCCGGGGGTTGTGCCGTACCTAGGAGTCTGGGCGTAGTGGAAGGGCATGATGGCATGCGCTGTTCCATGGTGGCTCGCACTGTTCTTGCACTTGTTGTGCGACAGTCGCTTTAAGGGTCTCTATTAAGTTTTGAAGAGCCCCTAGGGTGACGTACCCCTCCGCCCGGGTGTGGCGGTTGCCGTTAGACCGCTAAGATGATTCCGCATCCTCGGCTTGAGGAGCGTCACGAGATTGGCCCCTCGTAGGCATTGAACGATGAGGGTGAGGGACTGGTGGGTTGGTCATGTCACGTGTCATCTTAGGTCGAGATCGAGTGCCACTAGTGACCATATGCTACCTTCCTCCCCACAAACGGCACCAAACTGTTTCCGGATAAAACCGAGTTGATGATGCGGATGTTGATTCGGAGAGATGAAAGATTTATCGCTCCGGTGCCGAGGACGTGGCACGATCGATTCGATTCCAAGTGGCAACCGCTTGAACCTAAAAAAGGCGAAGCCCTAGGTGGTGGATCTTGGGAATGCCCTTCCGACGCTCAAGTTAGTGATTGACTTGATTGAAGGGATCGAGGAAATCTTCCTCGATGTGCGTGGGGAATTCCTTGGGAGTTGAGAGGTTTTCCAAAGGTGGAAACTCTTGGGATGAGTGTTGATGAGTGTTAAGAGCTTAAGAGTTTGAAAGCTTGAATGTGTGATTATGAGGAAAATGAGATTTGTGGAATGTGAACATGCCCCATGGAGTTGGGAATTGATGGGTATATATAGGGGAATTTTAAAGGGGTAGTATAGTAATTTACCGTAGTTAAGGGGGAAACCGTAGCCCTAATGGGCTTTGAGCTTTTACCTGGCCCGTTAAGGGTTGGCTTGGGCCCATATCTTCCTTATCCGACTTATTAGGCCCACTTGGCTGGTGATGTGGCGGGTGAGATGGAATAATCTGGGAAATACCCGAATCAATTATTAATATATATAACAAATGCTACGGAATGTAATAGATAATACAACACCTATGATGCATATGCATCTAAATCTTTCATGCTTGCATGGAGAAGAATTCGAGCATCCTCGTAGAGAACGAGTTAATGCTCTATAATATGTATACTCGTTTTTTAAAAAAAAAGAAACCCCTCAAGAAGTACTTATAATTTGAATAGCTAATGAATAATAATGTTATCATCTAATAGAATATGTGTAATGAGAAATACATATCAATATCAAAAATTCAAGTATGACAAACCTTTCTTGAGTGGAATATGTTGGAGCTCGACACGTAAAATAAGGTAGATTCAGTACCCATACATAAGTGTAGGTACTTTTTGCAATTAAGGCAAGCGTCATAAACCATGGGGCAAAAATCATCGACATATGCAAAAATCCGGAAATATTTCATTTGTATATAGGAAACTTACGAGTGAATAATTAGAAGGAAGTATGAAATTTGTATGAAATCGAGGGTGTGCTTTACATTTGGCATAGGTCCGTACTCGCCCAATATAATCCTCGTAGCAGTAACAGCTTCTCCGGATGCACAATCTGTAAAGTTATTTTACGTATGAAATCAAAGTGATCTATTATGCCTTTATCCCCGAATACCTAACACATGCAACAAAATTATTAGGTGAGCTTAAATATACGTAACTGCAGAAAATACACATTATAAATATATATCATCACAATGACCGAAATTGAACAATTTTATAAAGGGAAGATACTTTATTTAGATAGTGGAAGTACCATTATAGTCCCTAACATGTACTCTAGATGCAAGAAGTACAACTTCATTGTACAAACAATGGTGAAAATGAGTGTCTTCCACTTCCGCAAAATCTCCCCACAAGGTTAACTTTAAAGGATGCATCCTATACATATAGATTATATGTACGAATATTAGGTAATAAAAATGCATTGATAAGTACGTAAAAGTTTTAGCGTAATGATAATACATACTACATATGACAAAGTAGTATTTCGCGCTTCGCAATTCCGTTATTTCTTATCCTTTCCAAAGGGGATACATAAACCACCATGCGAATGATATCTCGTATGAAAAAAAGTAACTACATTAAGTGTATTTGAAAAATAGTACATGTATAGATACCGTCGAAATTTGAATTTATAAACTATATTTACCTATGACATTAGCTTGGATCGCGAGCGTGGTGGAACATTGATGAATGATACAAAAGGTGGTAGGTGCTGGTAAGGAATTTCATCACAATTATTAATGATGTCCGGCGTGAAAATCAACTTCAATTGATTGGTAACCACTTTCTTATCTTTGTCCGATACAACTTGCAACTAACAACTCAAAGATACGATAAACCTTGCTAGTTATCCGAACCTTCATCCATCTACTAATGTTATCATAATTTTCTTGTCCTTTCTAAAGGGAATACATAAACCACCATGTCGATGATGTCCGTATGAAAAAAAGTAAATATAATAAGCATATTTAAAAAATAATACATGTATAAATACCGTCGAAATTTAAATTTATAAAATATATTTACATATGACATTAGCTTGTGATCGCAGGTGTGGTGGAACATTGATGAATGACACAAAAGATGGTAGGTGCTGGTAAGGAATTTCATCACAATCATTAATGATGTTAAGAAGTCTCGTTGTTGGCGTGAAAATCAGCTTCAATTGATTGGTGACCACTTTCTTCTCTCTCGTCCGATGCGATTGCAACTAACAACTCAAAGATGCGATAAACCTTTCCAGTTATCAGAACCTTCATCCATCTACTAATGTTATCATCATTTTCTATGATGCCAAATATCTTATCACACTATAAAATAAAGTATTACATAGTTATTTAATATACATGTACATATTGGTGAAATTGTGACAACTTTGATGATGACAGTACCTAATAATCCATGAATATCACTTTCCAAGTCATTCGTGCTGCATATTTCGACACGCATTGTAACGCCCCTAATCACCATTACTTAATAATCCCCTCATTAGGGACTATTACGTAAGGTCGCAGCGGAAGGTAACGATCGAAGGCGCTACCGCCGTCCTAAAAATAGGACAAGGCTAAATAATTTGAAATAAAAGGAAGTACGATTTATTCATTTACTCGTTATATTTCCAATGATACTCGTTAGGAGTAACTACTTATTACCCAAGTAGCTAGGTCATCCCAAAACATAGGTCACTGGTTTAGCAACGTAATATTTATACAACCTAGACTTTTGTCTAGTCCACAAATGATGTACAACAATTCCCAAGGTCATACCTAACCCTGGTTGAATGTAAAATCACTGTAAGCGTATATGTACCTTCGATTTGCGAATGCCACGTGGCTGGCTAGGGTTTGCCTTCATCGGACTTAGGAAATGATTGATTGTTCACCAATGCTTCTTCCTAAAACAAAAACAATAAAATATTTGGAAGAGTGAGTCGAAACTCGGTACGAACATTCCTGCATCTGTAAAATAACTTTGAAGAATATATTGATTGAGCGCGCGCATTTCAATTCATTTTAGTTTGAAATCGGGGGAGAGAATATAAGTAAAATTGCTTGCCGCTTATTATCCGGAAGTGGAACCCCTTGGTAATTGATACGATCGTTGAACAGTGTCACCCCCGGCCGATCGATAACCCGAGTTGACGCCGCGCGAGTATAATTGGCGGGCCTAAGCCCTTGGTAATTGATAATTGGGCGGGGACCACTTAATTAGGTGGCAAAACTTGCCTTGTAAATGATTCATTGTTATTTGTATATATGAGAAATGTTGAGATTTGATGAAATATGTGAGTTTTCGAAAGGTACAGGCAATGAACGTACCTGAATTGAGAATATTTGTTTCTCCCCTTTTGCAGAAATTTGAGTATTCGGCAACGGAAGTGGCCTCAATTCTGTTTAAAATAGATTTCTAGAGTTAATGATGTTTTCTTGAGTTTTAATGCTTGAGTTTGTATAAGCTTTAACAATTTATTTCATTTCATATATTCGTATGAAAATTGCTTAAACTAATGTTTGTATTACTCAACTTTACTGCGTTGATTCCGTTTCAATTATTGAATACGATTTATATTAATTAAAGAGGTTGATTAGGTTGACTAAATACTCGATTGTTTTGACGGAATTCAATCCGTTAGCTGACTTGGATTGGCAATGGTGTCTATATATATATGGATATACCTAACAAACACCGATTCCTAGTTTATCCTCTCTCCCTTCATTGCATTCAACCCCTGGTTAAGTAATTAACTAATCCGTCAAACGCCTCCCTATGGAAGGTTCCATAATCTATTAAATTGCTCAAACTCATGCATGCACCATTTTAAGGCCATAAGCATTGTTTTCCCGATAACTTCACATTCACAACTATAATTAGGTACGCTTAATACTTAGTTATTTTCCACACCTGCACATTACCGAATTTCAAGTTTTACGCATGCATTCCTCTTCATTTGTTCAATATAACCAAAATGTAACAATTCCATCCACTTGCTAAATTCTACAATAGAGCATCCCCTAAACTCATCCACCGATTCACAATCTCCCCAAGAAAATCACCTTCGTTTACATTCATACACAATCGGACCATCAAACTGCCGCAACTCGCTTATTCACACCAATTCGAATTTCCCCAATTTAATCTTTGCATTCACTCCACAAATATATTTCTAATCATACTTCAATTTACAGCTATAATTGCTTAAATAGATAATAAAATTGATAATTTAGGGTTTAGAGTTTTACCTTCAAGTACACATTGAGGAAGCCAGGGAGGAGTGGCGAGAGACGGTGGTGCGTAGTAGGCTGCCCGGCGACCGCTGGGCGGGGACGGCGGCTGGCTCCGACGGCCGCCGCTGTTTGTGGGTGGTCGACGAGTGGCTCGCGACGAGGTGAGGCGGAGCGTGCACTGTGCGCGCGCGAGGGCGAGATGGAGGGAGAGTGCGGTGGCGAGGAGGCGGCGAGCATCTCCCGACGACGCCGGCGTCGGCTTCGGCGGCGTTGGTGGCGCTCGATGGCCGAGGGCAGGCCGCGAGTGGAGGCAGGGGAAGGAGCAGAGGCGCGCGATAAGAGGGGGAGAAGGAGGCAGCGGGCGCGAGATAGGGAGGAAGCGAGACGGGGAGAGCCGAGAGACGGCCGGCGCCGGTCTCCCGCCGGCATCATCGGCGCCGGTGGCCGGAGAAGGTAGCGAGCGAGGGGAAGGAAGAGCGAGAGGAAGGGGAAGCGAGGGAGGAAGGGAGGAACGGGAATAGCGAGAGCAGTGAGGGGGTTTAATTTGCATTGCCCGATTAATTGATCTTAACCGCCTCTCTTTTTTTTTTTTTTTTTTTTTTTCGGTTCCAGATGACTCTGGATTTTTCCGAGAAAAATCTAATTAATGATTATTATTATTTTTCTATTTTATTTTATTTTATTTTTATGTTTATTTTTGTGTATTTATTTATTTATTTGTTATTTCCGTTACTTTTAATTTTGTTTTAATAATGATGTTCACAACTTAAAATCTCATTATGAGATTTTTATTAGGGCCACTTCGTCGCCTTAGCTGCATAACACATGTATAGGGATAATGTAAATACAAAATATCGAATTGAAGTGCACGCGCTCAATTATATAAATAGTGTAATTAATAAAATAAATAATGTGATTTAAAATAAATAATGTGATTTAGGGTCGGGTTGTTACACGCATGCATCGCATCAAGCGGATCGGTCATAGTCACGGATATACTGCAAGGGTTGATTGCGCATATCGGCATATAACCACGCACTAAATCTGTCATATCTATAATTACAAATAAATAAAAGTTAGCAGGTAGGATTGTAATGTATTCAACACATCGTAATTGATAAAATAAAAAAATTATCCCTAAATATATACCACATAACAATAATAAGAATATAATAATTTTTTCAGGAAAAGGACTAACCAAACATCAAGAATATCATTAAAGATTTCTTGATATATAATATTTTTGGTCATTTTATTTGTCACGTCCCTTTTGTTGCAAATCAGAAATTTTAGTCTTGAAGGGGAAGTCATGCGAGATATTGCAACGTATAATTGCCCGTGGGAGAAAATAGGTTTGGGAGAATAAATGCCCATATATTGCAATGTTTGACCTTGACTTTTATTGGTTGTCATTGTGAAGGCGAGCTTCAAAGGGATTTGCCTCCTTTTCAATGCGAATGGCGAGTCCTTAGTCGAAGGGCTAAGGTCAACACGTGGAATAGTAACTAAATGTCCAATATTTTGACCTGTCAAGATTTTTGCTTGGATCACCCTCTTCCAAGCTTTTGAATAATCATGCGGGTGACATTGCATAATCTAATTGATGGGTCAAGATTTCTCAAGAGAACGATAGGAGCACCAACTTTAAATTCAATTTCATGATTCGAAAAGCCTAAAAAGTTCATCCCATGTAACAACTCTGGTGGATTAATGTCGTCAATCATGTTATCATTGTAAATCGGTAGAAATGTATCATAACTCAAATGTGTACAGGTATCATCGAGAAGTTTTGCCAGAATTTTGGAATTAATTTCATCAACATTAATGTTCAAGGGTGTCAATATACAACGATCCTAAAAGTAGGAATTGTCTTTGTAACTGTCGACCAAATTTGGGTATACGAATTCCGTTAAATTAGTAAGGTCATTATTGTCATTATTGATAAGGAATTCTTCAGGAATCTCTACCAATATGGCTCATTGCCCCCAAAATATAAATATCCTTGATTATAACCATTACCAACA
Source organism: Talinum fruticosum (assembly GCA_021018815.1). NCBI lineage: Eukaryota > Viridiplantae > Streptophyta > Magnoliopsida > Caryophyllales > Talinaceae > Talinum > Talinum fruticosum. The sequence goes on along the minus strand of JAITYX010000010.1, from coordinate 9,730,094 downwards.
TTTAAAGTCTATTCCGTAAAATTTTACAATCGCTCATGTTCATCATGTCTTAAATTTGAATGCATGAGTCGCATGTTGATCTTTAGAAGTTGGATATTGCAAAGAGATCAAAATGTAGCTCTTGATATCGATGATGCAACAATATTTGTTATATTCCTCTTGGTCACCACCGAAAAACTTGCCTAAAGTCACCTCCAAAAATGACCACTTTCCCCCAAATGTTTGGTTCGGATTATAAATATCCTGTAAGGAGCGTTCAACCGATTCTAAAGTATAGCGATGAGTCATTGGAGTCTCATTCCGTAGGATAAGAGACGCTTCTCTAATTAGTTGTGCCAATTCGGATTGCTTGGAAATTGAGCAGGTGGATGTCTTGTTCGCATCAATTTGAATCTTAAACATTGAATGAGTTGTTTTCCTAAAAGATAATGATAGGTGGCTATTCCATATGATGTCATTGACAACACTATCAAACCTTTTGACCTAAAATATGTTATAATAACTTTCCAAAGATATGTTTTCCCAATTTCTCCACTGCCATAAATAAAAAACAACCTCTGTTGTCATCTTCATGTGAATGAATTATAAATTGGAATACCCTCAACTAATCTGAATTTAACATTGGAAGTAACATATGAAAGTTCTCTTCTTCCTTTTCTTGATCATAATCTAATTGGTCACTTATAAGTCTATTCCCAAATTATCGCACCATATCAGGTGAAGGTAAAGACATAAGAGGGTAATCTTTTAGTGATCGACCATTCTCACTCAAAACTAACTCAATTTCATACGAGTCCCATATTTTTCCGTTGTTCTACGTTTGTCTCTAAAGAAGTGTATCTATTTTCTCTTTATTGAATAGAGCATACTCAGTTTTACCCCTGTTGTCCATGTTGATGCTTTTGTTAGTGTTTCATATCATTCATTGGTGTTAACCCTTGTGCTAAGCAAGCATCCTTAAAAGTTAAATATAAGACTCCGTCAATGGTTCTTAAATCCTCATATCCTAGATAATATCTCTCTCCCATATTTGGATGAGCATATGGCAATCTCCCAATACATACCCTTTGATTTCTCTTAGTCCATTTCTTATGGGATTTATTCAAGACATAGTAAGAAGGGAATGTTGTAAAAGTGTAATGTCTTGCTTCAACATCTTCAATATTCTTAGTAAACCACCCAGTCAATATGGTAACTCTCTTCCTTGCCGTATCAACAACTCTATGAAGTGAATCATTATTATTGAATACAATATAGTGTTGTTCAGGCAAATGCTATTGTAATAACTCAACGGAATGATAACGTTGTGTAATGTCAAATTCAAATATTCTCCAAATAGCATCAACAAGTGACACATAATGACAATCTAAGTACTATTTAATCTCATTAACTAATTTGTAACGATGAGGACCTCTACCATCCTTTGCAATTTGTACATTATCTTCAATAACAATGGTCGCTTGATCAAGTCTTGTGCATGTACTTGTGAAGGTATTTAATTACTTTCCTTTGTGCATAACGTTCAACATTAATATGTGCATCATATTTGACACATAAATCACGATTATATAGTATTACCCATTTATTGTCAACATTCTTACCTCAAATAGGTACACTTCTACCATCATCCCTACGTCTATATTTGACAAAACTATTTTCTTCAATAATGGTATTATCATAAAAGAGTTTAGGATAATGCTTTGAGCAAGTCCAACCATCTATACAGGGAGCATAAGAGGTATTAATGTCACATGTACCATATATCATATGTCTTGTGACAGTTTCAAATGTAAGGGGTCATTATCCATATCAAGGAGCTCTACACATATAATAAGGTTTATGTCTTTCACACATGTTGGCTTATCCTCTCTTGCAATGGTTAATAGTATATAGGCATGTGGTAATCCCCGCTTTTAAAATTCAATAACATGTATATTTGTAGAAGGAATACATATGCATCGAGATTATTGGCAACAAAATAAATGACCATGATTTAAGTGAGGTTAATATCATACTTTATTAAATTATTGGCTAATATAAGGAGATTAATTATACTTGCAATGACTTTGCCAAATATATTCCTCTAACTTGAAGTCTCATTTAAGCTCTTTTAACCTTAAACGCAAAACTCTCGCAACAATGTCCGATCTATTATTTGCATGTTAGCCTGGTTGTTGTGATAAAACTTCTTGAATTTTAGACCAATTCGAATTACACGTGAAGGTGACGAAGAAATCAGAGTAGCCCATTTGATACAGATGGCCATCACATCCGAAAAATGTTGTCTCATATAACGTGATTTCCCTGTACATGTTGCAGGTGATATTAATCTTTTCCCTACTACAACAGACATCATTTTCTCCAACAGTTTAGCATCTTGTAAGCGAATGTATAATTTTGCCTTAAGTGTACTTTGGTGTTCCTTAATATATCTTAACCTTCAAACCTCAATCGCACTATAACAATCAACAATATATTGTAGGAACAATCTACCACATCGAAGTAGATTGTTCCCTTCATTGGCTCTATATTGTATAAGGAATGCCAAAAAACTCTCTCATCGTCACCATTGTCCGACTAAAACTTGCTCCGTTAACACGTGGAATATAGAATGTCCAACCATTTATTGCATATGGAAATAATAGCGGATATTGAAGAGACATATACGATGGAGAAGTTTCATATATTCACTTGTAAATTCCCGTCTACTTTACGGACAATGAGATCTTGATGTTGTTCTACATCATGGTCACCCTCGACTGTGAGAGCTGCTACTTCATCTACTATGGGCATTGTGTATTGTCATCCAGGGCGTGCTTTGATTATTTGAATGCTTAAATTAACAACATTGTCTACTTGTACGACATTTTGTACATTTTAGAAAACCCTCACGTAAGGATTCACAATATCAAACATACGTTATAAGGACTGTAAAGTAGTATGATCAACTCCACGTACGGTTTATTGGCCATTCAAAACTCTACACCGGTTTTAGACTTTATTAGGGGTGTTATAGATATATAATTGTATAAATTTGGGCCTTTGTCCTTGTCGAAGAAGTAATGAACCAATATAATGGTAATTTTGCCTACTTATTCTGAAATAGTAAGGACCTCACCCATCCATTACATATTAATCGATAGATCTACCCATTCAAGTGAATGATAATATGAAGTTATACAACCTTATATTATCAGGAAAGTTTTGTTGATTTAACAATGTGTTTAGTAGCGAGAGGAGGATGGGGTAGTGTCGTTAACATAACATGTCCACCTTGACGAGCATGTTGTGAATCGAGATTGGGAGACACTACTTTTGGCAACTCTTTCCTCTAACCACATGGTTGATTTACAATGATTGCAAGAAACCAAATTCCAGTGAGATTCTAATGATAGGAGAACCTTCTGGCCGGTCGATTTGTACGTGTAATTGCTAATTGAATTGCTCTAAATTGTGCATGATGGCGTTCACATTACGCAATAAGTTGGGGTTTTGCCTTATCGGGATGTCGTCGGTTAAATCTTCCTATTCTTACATTTTGTCGAGCAAGTCTTATTCGAAAACTATTTCTAATGATAACAACACTTCCAGATGGAGCTTCTATAACTATGTTTGAAAAAATATATTTCCACGATAACTTATATTGTAATTTTGTCGTTGAGTCAAGTAGAAATTACCATTATTTTAAGATTTTAAAATGTACTATATTTCATATATTTTTAGTTTTAGAAAGGAGATATGTTGTTCAAAATTAATTGTATTATATTATTTTTAATTATTAATAGTATGTAAAAATATGATACTAAGCTGAAGTACATATTATTATATGCATTGATTATGTATTAATATTTCGTATTTTTTAGTTTAGAAAGGACATATGTGGTTCAAAATTAAATATATACATTATTTTTAATTTTTTATAGTATGTAAAAATATAAATGAGCATAAAAACATATTATTATATTCATTAATTATGTTCTAATTTTTATTTTTTTATACTCCTAGTAAGGAGATATGTGGTTCAAAATTGAATGTACGCATTAATTTTAAATTTAAATTGAACATACGTATTAATTTTAAATTTGTTACAGTGACTTAAAATATGATACGGATCTAAAGTAATATTTTTAAAATATTTTTAAAATATTTTTAAAATAATTGTTGTAATCTATAGTAATCTAATCAAACATACAAAATAAATTAAATAATTATAGTGCTTTTTGATTCTAATGAAATAAGGAGTAGTTGGAAAGAAAATTTTAATTAATACAAAGTGAGGACGAAAAATAGTGCCTTTTGTGACTTGAGTTTGAGTTGTGACGATAGATTTTGAGTGTTAAATTTTTTATTAATCATGATACGCTTTTTCATGGTAAAATGAGTTTATTCATAGTTTGTCTCTTCTTGAGTTGTAGTGGGCTGGCTCATAATCTCAAATTTCGTAGCCCAATGATCTGAAAGCAAGGACAGGCCCACCATCATGCCTCCCTCTCTCTCTCTCTCTCTTTCATCCCAAGCAGCCACTGATAGCGGATAATGCCTCCAATTCTCTCAAAGTCTCCTCCTACCAATCAGATAGATACGCCGTACCGGTTGTCAAATTCATGCCCAGTTCGTCATTTATGGTTACACCCTCAAAAGCATGCTCTTGTTTTCAAATGTTTACTTGGGCATGGATATCAGTCAATGTGCTTAGAGTCACTTGTGTACCCAGATCAGTTCCAGGTCTCCGCAATTCGACCCGCTTGAGATTATTCGACAAACTAAGAATGCATGGTTTGATATATGTATCTAAGCATGGGTTTTTTGATAATTTCTGTTGGGAGTGCTTCTATGTGGTGTGTGCATGGAATGTGTTCGATGAAATGCCCCAAAGAAGCCTTTTTTCCTGGAACTTGGTGGTTGTTGCTTTTCATTGATCCGCCGCTTTGATTCTCGTAGGTCTTTCTAATACGAATAACTCCTTAATCAAATGTTTGTCTCAACCGATTGTGCTAACGCGGGGACTCATGGCCTTGAAATTCAATGAAGATATTGGGAAGATATTTTTCTGCACCAAAAAAAAAGCCCATGAAGATATTGAAAAGTATGGCTTGGTTACTTACGCACATGACAAATTCGCTTATGGATCATTTGGAACTTGGAAGTGTGGGAAGCAAAGTTAATGTACAGAAAGCATCGATCATATCATTTATTCAATAATTGAATTGTCTGAAAACATGTTGTAGCAGTGGTTAAGAATTTGATAAACCTAATTATATCATTCTAGCTTCCATTCCTTAGCTCGTGCGAGGATGAGGCTGGAATGACACTGCCGGGAATGATTGTGTACTTGGGTTACTCCGCTACACTTTTTTTTTGGGTGGGGGTGGGGGGGCGGGGAGGAAGCTAATACTTTATTGAATAAATGCCATTTGAACCAAATTCGTCTATATGAGAAGCAATTGCTTTGGAGTAGCAGTAACCATGAAATGTTGAAATGGAAGGGAAGCAGCTGAAAGGCTGAGACGCCTTTTTAAATTCGACAAGAGTAATTGGTGTGTAAGACGAGATGCTAATGATAGGTTATATGCAAGACGAGATGAAATCTACCACCTGCTAATCAAGTTAAAAGGAATTAGTGAAGAGAAAGGCTCTGTGGCTAAGAAACTAGCAAAACATGTGGTATCACAGTGAAAGCTAGCTCTTGCAATTGGGTTACTGGCCATTGTGCTCCAACTATGGACTTGTGACAATTGTCTTATGAAGTTTGTATCAGAAATCTTTTATACTAGATATGTGAATGAGTTATGGGCTGATTGATGTTCATGTGGAGATTATCGTTGGTGGATTTTCCACGCTGTATTCAGATGCAAGTAAAACATCAATTAGGAGGTTGCCCCTTACCCTACTTTTATTCTAGCAGTGTTCTGGAAAATTCTTCTGCATTTGCCATATGCTATTTCAGTTTAATTGGAAGTAATTTATAACTGTTTTTCTACTTGATTTGAAACTCCAAATTCATAGTCCAACTCCAAGTAGATCTCCATTTTTGCTCCATGAACCCTCATGTATAACACCCCGGGGGCAATTTCCAAATACACACCCTAACCTAGGCAGGACTCCATGGTAGTTGTATGCTTTAGTTAGACTACAGTACATGTTGTCTCTAAAGACTCTGAACAATCTTTTCATGTTGCCCTTTTATCTTCTGATATTTCATTTGGACAATGATGAAAATCTCATCCAAGCTCTATTCTGTAAAGTTGGTATATTCTTTGAATGCAGCAAGTATGCCAACCATGGGCCCCTTGGGTGAAAGCCAAATGATTGTGGGACAAGGCTAGAAACCAATTAGATTTCAGTGATCTGAAAAGATGAAAAGGATGAAGCACAGCCCTTAAAAGCTTTCGGTGGCCCTTCATCTCTGTTTTGTTTGTCTGCCATAAAGATTTGAGTATGGGCATAACATCAGGTGATAGTGAAAGCCCCCCTCTTTAGCTTTGCAATTTCCTTGTTATTATGCTGTTTCTGCAGGCCTCTCTTTGCAGGAAATCTCAATCTTTTCATACTGTTCTCAGGTGATGTTTTTTGCCTAATTTTTCCCTCCATCTTTCTCATAGATCATTGCTATAATCATTTGACTTTTCTTTTTTGGTATCTCTCAACCAACCCCCCAAACAGGTAGCTTTAGGAAGACATGGGATGGGATGTACCTGGCTAATTCCTACCTTTTAGGTAAGGTCCCTTTATTCATCACTTAGACAATGTCTAGTAAATGATTAGAACGGTGCTTTTGAATCTGTTTCCGAAGTGCTATTGCTTTTATTCATTGTAACTAATAATGCTACTTATCTTTTATTTATAAAATTTTGCCTTTTTAACCTTTTATTATGTGTCTAAACAGATGATACACCCAATAGCTCCAAAAATTCAAATTTCATAGAGTTTTCAATATGAAAATTTTTGAACTATAGTCTTTATAGCATTAAAATAGAAGATCATACCTAAACTTTGTGAGAAAAAGAAAATAAAAAATTCAGTTGATCATACCTATAAAACAAGGTGGATTTAAAATGTAATTGCTGAGATAAATTTGTGAACGTGGGAAAGAAGGTAAAAAAGGCTAGCTTCCCGGAGACCCGGCAGCAAGTTGGGTTGTTCTATATGTTTCCAGTATAGGAAGAGCACAAAGTTTAGGATAACATTTTCTGTGCAGGCATTATTTGGGCACTAGATATATTTATATATAATACAGAGGATGATATGATGTAGTAGTTGTAGTAACTAAGTGCTGACCCCTGGCAGATTGTGGCCTAGTGGTCATGTGCATTTTTGCAGGAAGCATCCACTGTCAACATTATCTGCTGGAGAGAGATGCTCAATTAAAGACTAGACCTCATAAAATCGACATCGTTCATTATTCAGTGTCAATGTCCTCAATTTATATTTAACTTGATGGCTATATTTGGTTAATGATTTTTTACTTTTTGAGTGGATTGTTAAAAAGTTATTTATTTTTTTAAGAAGTTAATAATCTTCATTCTGATAGACTATTTACACACTAAAAGCATCTAGATTAGGAGCCACCTTTTAGGAAAAGTTCTGCCAAAAAACTATTTAAGTTATTTGGTAATTTGATTTTTGTAATAATTTTTACCTTTAAAAAGCCATTTTCAAAAAGGTAATTCCAATAACTTTTGGGGATTGACTTTTCAGTAAATCAGTTTTTCGTCTCACATTTATTGAGAAACAACTAATTTTATCAGTAATAATTAACAATTAATTCAATCAGCTAATAGCTGATTACCGATATCTAATATGGAGCATTTGACTTTGAGCGAGGCTTAACTAGAGTCTATGTAGCTTGTGTTTCTTTTTATGTTTTTTAGCACTCAAGACTAATTTTAGAAGTACATGGACAAGGGGAGTGAGGAGCCAAAAGGAGGAGGAAAAGCAGATGTAGCCAGGTGAGTTGTCCTTGTACTAGTGTAACCTCCCTGGGCCTGCACTGCACCACCTCCTTATGATAAACTATAATTATCTCATTGGGAATTATCACCTCTTTTTCAATTATTTATCCCCTCCTCCTGTTCTTTCCCACATTTCTGTATCCACTTCCCTTTGTTGTTATTTCAGAATGCTGCTTTTCTTGTTCTTTTCTCTTTCTTCTCTTTTTCTATACCTCTTTTCCCTTTTGCTGTACTTGGAGGACTAGTGTTAGTATGATATAAAATATTTTAATCAATATGCTTAAATGAAGTTTTTACTATCTTGAGTTCTTTTAAGTTGATTAAAAAAAAAAAAAGAAAAGAGTTATCGTGTGAACTTTTTATTATTTGTACTTGTTAAAACTTAGGAGTAAATACGAGTGGTCGGAAAACTACGGTAGCATAAAATATGTTTGAGTTTACTAAAATTAATATGTGCGTTTGAATAAGTTTACGATGTTTTTCAGATGTCATTATTCTCATTTTAAGCATATAGGTAACTATGATTCTCAAGAGCTTAGATCAGGTAATTATACCACAGTTTTTTCATGCGTGATTTAATTTTAAATCCTATTTTCTTTTATGTATTCTTGAAAACTAAGAAAGAAAATAAAGTGTAAATTAACGTCCACCTATAGCAAGGTATATTTGTTAATAGTTTACTCTTGTTTATGTTGAATTGAGATATTTGCAAATCACATACAATGACTCGATATAAAAATAGTGAGGTAACATTCGACATAATATATTTTCTTGATTTTATATTCTTACTTTTTATGAGAAGTTTTAAAGAGAAGAAAACAAATGGATGGAAATAAAAGTTAGAAAAAGAGTAAGCATCATGCCTTCCTAAACTCATCGTCTTGCTCATATAATAATCTAATTTTGTTTGATTGCTATAAATTTTGTGGTCAATTGTTGAAATTGATGGAAAAAAGAAGAGAGGTAAATAGCAAAGGAACCTAGCCTCAGTCGTCACTGTCCTTTCAAAAGAGTCATTTCAGAAGAGCATAAATTTGGAGCCAAACAAACAAAAACATTGTCATGTGGCTTCAAATTCACTTTTTTATTAATTATTATTTTGAAAAAATAAAAATTGAAAGAACAAAAGAAATTTGAACTGCACTATTCACAATCTGACTCTCAGGATATAAATATTTATAAATTAGTTAAAACATATTTATATAAAGTCATAATATAAAGTTTATACTTGTTCCGACTTTCTTGGTTAGACCTTATGCTAACTATATTATAAGAGCATTAATTATTGATATTAAAAGTAGAATAAAATAATGCTAAATATTCCAAGAATACTGATGTATTAATTAGACAATTTAATTTTTTTCTAAACGGTCGAAAATACTCTTTAATACGGGGGTTTAACTTGGAAGATTTTCTACCCAAATTTTTCCTCTTTCAAATTTTTTCTTTTCTTTTTAGGAGTTCTACTAGTAAAATTTAATTAGACTCAATGATTCAAATTTACTCGACTTGAAAAAATCAAGTACAACCATAAATTTTCTATTCATATTTTAAATTTTTTACATAATATTTTTTATTGACTTCATTGTTCGAACTTGATTCTATTCCAAATTTAAATTTATATAAAATTGTTAATTATATAAAAAAATTAAATTAAATTATCAATATCTCATCTAAATTGTAAATATAATTAAATTTATATTTAACCTGAATTCAAATTATCCAAAAGGTGTTAATTATTTGGTCCATTTTACTGTTTTGTAGTTTTGTACTTTAATATGTAAGTTGATGGCACCGAAGAGGGGGCTATCAGATTTAGATTTGGATGCCAGATCGGAGGGGCCCACCTCTCCATTGTCATCAAAATCTCTTGCTCGGCTTTTGGTGGGTCCACGTGTTAAGTGCCTATTTCCCATAGTGCTGAGTAGTGGGGCCCACTTTATATAAATTAAATATAAAATCTTTTGTATTTTTGAAATGCAAATTATCCTCCCTTGCACATTTTGACAACTTTAAAAATATAAAATAATTACCATATTAATAATAAAATAATTATCGTATTAAGTAATATTTTAAACTGTAAAAATGTAAAATAATATTGATATTTTTATTGATAAGAATTATTCGTTGAATTTTTGTGACCATAAAGAAACCTATGAAATTAGGTAATGTCCATAAATTTTACCAAAATAAAAATTTATTTTTCCCTAAATCTGAAAAAAAAAAAAGAAGTAATGGCCACAGTTTTTGAATTGTTATGGTATCATAAGACATAAAAATGTTTCATATAATTTAGTTAGTTGATGTTGTTGAGTATGAAAGGAGTTAGTTTCATATATTGTTGTGTCTCAAGGAGTTACTTATTCCTTTTTAAGTAGCCAGTTAATTAGCTTTGTTTCATTTCTGTGGGACATATACAATTATTTCATATCATATCCCATCCAAAAAAGGAGGCCATTGGGTGTTTCCAAATTATTGAAACACATTAGGCTCTCCTTTTTCTGTTTCTTTTTTCTTTTTGGCCCCTTATCTCCCGTCTCCCTAGTGTTTTTTTTTTTTTTTCTGGGTAGTTATCGGTACAAGATGGTGGACATACTAACAAATGTACGTTACCTTATTAATGAGAAGAAAACAAGTTCGAATCCTCCTAAACACATTTATTGGGAGGGCTTTTGCTTGAAATGCTCGTAGTCCGAAATGAACTACACACTTAGTTTTGTTAACATTCTCTATTTATAGAAATAAAATTATATATATTTTATGATTAGACGAAATTTACAATGATTATTGTATTTTGTAGTCGGGATACTATTTTGTAATAGTTTTTTTTTCCTCCAAACAACTTGCAAAGTAAAGCACTTGTAAAAATAAAAGAAATAGGAGGCATTGTCAAGTTGCATTAAATTAAGGTTTGAATAACTAATCATTATATTGTTAGTGAAATGATGAGATATGATGAGTGATAGACTTACAATCTCCCATGCTCACACGTCATAAATCCAAAGTGTTTTCCTACAATCAAGGGAAGTAACACAACTTTAAAATTCAATTATAGACTTATAATAATAATAATAATTAATTACTTTTATTTATTAGGAGTGGTCCAAATTCTATAATAAAAATAACACACAAGATAGTCCTCCCTCTCCATATCCCATTATTGTAGATCCAACATCAGATTGTTTTTTTTTTTTGTCTATTTATTTAAGATGTAATATCATTTTCTTTTTATTTTGTATTCTATATCAACTCCACTACAACACATGACTTCTACTCCTAAATCACTTTCTTCCCCATTTTTTAATAAATTTTTAAAATGCTAAATGTTTATCCAACCTTGTTTACCATTGTAAAAATGAAAAATTATTGGTAAATTCAATTTTAAAGTATATAATTCTATTAAAGTTTTTTTATTTTTTCAATGAAAAAACATCTCCTCTCCAAATTAAATTTAAGATTTTTTAAATAAAAAATATTAACAATATTATTTTATATTATTTAAATTAAAATTTTAACTTATAGAGATTACAACTACTTATAAGTAACTTACAATTATTTATAAATTTTTACCGTTTATAATTTATAATTTACAAACTCTTTGCGTCTTAAAGAAAACGCCTTTAAATCACAACTTATGGAACTTTCATGAAATTTCTGATGAGAAGTAAAATATATAAAAAAAAAAAAAACACGACCTTATCCTTCTCACACCATTGTAACAAGCCCGTTTCAGGGAAATGAACTGACCACTAACAACCGTGGGATGAAGTAGTAGGACCAAGGATGACCGCTGATTTGAAACTGACGGTCGTAGGTGGGCCCATGTAATGGCAAAAGCACAAACTATTAAAAATATTGATGAAGAAAATAAAACCAGAGTTAAAAACACTCACCATTCCATTAGTATCTTGTTCTAAGCTGTGCCTTTGCTTTTGCCTTTTTCCCTCCTCCTTTTCTCGGTTCCCCTTAAGCAGCAAGCCTTTCACCGTCTTCTCCTACCTCATAGATCAACTAACTCCTCTCTCTCTCTCTCTACCTCCCTTCATTGAAATAAGAATTGTGGGAAGTTTTTGGTTGCATTTGGATTAGTGTCATAGCTGCCCTTGACAGCCAAATGGGCTCTGGGGTTTCAGATTTCCCAGAAATTTTGTGACTTCCACTGTTGATTTCTATGATTGATTTATTAGGCTTGGACTCTTGAGTACAATTCCAGCTGATTTGAGCTTTTTGGGTTGTGGGATTTGTCCGTTTTTGTTCAACTTAAAGGTACTTGTTTGTGTTGTTGTTGACTTATTCTTATGCTTTTCGCCCTTTCTCTCTCACTTAATTGGATGTAGCCTGTTCTATCCCCTGATTATTGTTTGATTTGGATAATCTGATGTGGTTTTTTCTGGGTTATTTATTTAATCATGGTTCTGTCGAAAAGATTGAATTTTTTAAGCTCTAAGCATTTCAAAATTAGTGGCTTTATGTTATGGTCGTACCCTGATTAAAGAATTAATTTGACTGGTGCTTTATTTTAATTGTGTGTATCTTTGTGACAAGGACATCAGTGAAATAAGATAATTTTATCATTAAAAGCTGTTCCTTCTCATTTTAAACTACTATCTGCCACTCCTCCCAATAAACTTAAGCTGGAACTGTATAGAGAAAAGAGTTAAGCTCAATTCAGTGTTATTATTTTGATTATTTCTATGGCTGTTTCAGCTTTGAAGATGATTCTAGCTCTGAACACCTCGCAGGAATTAGCTTTTCAAGGTTCCTATGGTGTCAAATTTAGATAACAATGGTTTGTTCCTTTGCTTTGGAGTATAGCTGAAGCTGAAGACAATTCTACCTCTGTACTGGAACATGCCTTTAACTGAATTTCTTAGGATGCGCAAAGGGAAAGTGGATACTTCCCAACTAGAAGCCTCCACTTCTGATGATCCTTCTTCTAGGTATGTTGATTCCGCTTAATTCGTAAATTGTAGAGTATCGATCCCCTTGGCATTAAGCTTTAACTTGATTATTTACTGATGTATTTTGTGTTCTTTTTTGGGTTGGGGGAGGGGGTGGATGCAGACCTGATTCTGATTGTGTCGAGTTAGTTTGGGAAAATGGTCAGATCACAATGCAAGGTCAATCTAGTAAAGCTAGAAAAGGTCCTAGTTCCAATAATTTCCAAGCACTTGTACCCAAGCAAGAAGATATTAGGATGGCAAATGGTTCAAAAATGACCAAGTTGAGCACAATGGATTCTGTATTGGCTGAATTTCCATTGTCTGTTCCGTCTTGTGAAATGGGGTTGGATCAAGATGTTGACATGGTGCCATGGTTGAATTATTCTGTTCAAGATCCTTTGCATAATGACTATACTTCTGACTTCTTGCGCGAGTTATCTGGGGTCACCATAAATGATCTCCCGACGGATAACCAATTAGTATCTAGGGAAAAGAAGAGTGATTTTCTAAATAATTGTCAGTCGAGTGCTCCTGATAATTTGGTGAGCTTGAAACATGGGAATTTATCAAGAGCACCTTCAAATGCTGAGAAACATACTAGAGGTGAAAGTAGTGAAGTTCCTCAATTTTCTCTGCCCTTCCAGAATAATGGCTCAAAATCAGGCATTTCTGGTATAACTGGGAATAATACAAGCAATGCCCACCATGTAACATCCCGAGACTCAGTAGGTAATCTATCTCCATTATGTGGGTTTACCAGTTTGCGGTTGCAGAGGGTAGATGCAGGTCAGCCAAGTACTAGTTCTGGCTTTACAAACTTCTCATACTTTTCACGCCCTGCTGCTATCGCCAGGGCTAACCATCTGAATATGAACGACTCAAACAGATTAGAGAGTGATGATAAGAGGTGCAGTTTGAGTAGTGGTGCTCATGCTAATTCAACTGTGGTTAATTTGAGTAGTGGTTGTTCCCAAAAGGAAATAGTCTCTCGTAATGTGTCTCTTATGCCACCTGTCAATGGAAATTCAGAACCATTGCTTGCAAAGCCTACAGAGAAGCTTCAGTCTTCTAATCTGGCTTTACGTGAAGGAGATGTCACGCTGAAGAATGCTTCACAAGATCAAGCCCATGGTACAGCAACAACAACGGTCAGAGTGGCTGGTGAAAGGGGTAAGGAGCCAGTAGTTGCTACATCTTCTGTTTGTTCAGGCAATAGTGTGGAAAAAGCTTCAAATGAGCATGCACGTGATTTGAAAAGGAAGGCTCGTGAAACTGCAGAATCAGATGGTGCAAGTGATGTAAGATAACCCGTTTTTCCAGATTTTGGAAATAGTCTGTGTTTGTCTTTACTTTCTACTTCTCATTGTTGTATGCCGTGGACTCACTTACAGGATGCTGAAGAAGAATCCGTGGGTGCGAGAAAAGTTGCTCCCCTAGAACTGGTGCAAAAGAAGTCGAGCTGCAGAAGTGCATAATCTATCTGAAAGGGTGAGCTAATTTAATTCCTCATTATGTTAATCAGCAAGCCTAGAGCCAGTCCCACAAAAGCGGGGCCTGGAGAGGTTCAAATGTGCACAACATCATCTTGCCAAGTAGTGCGGCTATTTTTAATTCCTAGTTAAGTTGAGTTTGTTGATAATTAGCGTTGGGAGTCAAAGTCGTAATTTTATTCTCTTTTGGATGTGTACCAACAGAGACGAAGGGATAGAATAAATGAGAAGATGCGTGCATTACAAGAGCTCATACCCAACTGCAATAAAGTATGTTCCTTATGCCTTAGTTGTACTGCTACTATATTACCGACGCTTGAAGCTGCAATTGTGATGTTGTGAACTTTAGAGTCTTATAACCTGTATTTTGTTGGAATATCTGAGTTATGAGAGCACATGTTGATTTATGTTAGTGGCTGTGGATTCAAATAGAACTTCAGTTGGCTGAAGCAAAAGAATCAAACTGTGAACTGGAACATGAATTTTAGATTGTGTTCTGAAGCTTGAGTTATTAGTTTTTTTTTTTCACTTTTTGTGTCTGCTTACATTTTTCCGCCCATTAATAAACTAGGTTGACAAAGCATCTATGCTTGATGAAGCCATTGAGTATTTGAAGACACTCCAGCTTCAAGTACAGGTAACTTCTGGATGTCTTTTCCTTTGGTAGGCGAGATGGCCCAAGTAAGGGCACCATCCCTCATATAAACACCCAATTGGAGGATGTTTTGTTAGGGAGGAAGGTTTCTTTTTCTTTCTGTTTTTTTAGGCCGGGGAGGGGGGCCTTAAAATCTCCCCTGTAAAATTTGAACTCCACACTCCTTTTGTCAGAAAGTATTTAGAACCTCTGTCCTCTTCCATGGGAATGTGAGTGAATGCCACTGGGCCGCCTGTTTGATAGCACTTCTAAATGGCTTAGTACTGACATGGTGGTTGATTAACGGTAACCCATCTACTTGATTTTGCAGTACGAAAGCTATTTTGCTTACCTAGCTTCCAATTTTAACAGATGCTGTCAATGGGCACTGGGCTGTATATGCAGCCAATGGTGGTACCTCCTGGAATGCAACCAATTCATGGGGCACAAATGCCACAATTCTCACCTATGGGGGTTGGAATGGGTATGGGGATGGGTTTCGGGATGAATATGCTTGATGTGAATACTGGTATGAAGTTAATGCCTTTTCAAGGTCCGCAGTATCCTGTCGCTGGGACAGGACCAGCTTTTCATGTAATGGCTGGCTCTAGTCTTCAGCCTTTTGCACACCCTGGTCCAGGATTAACTATGCCTATACAAACGGCCCCTCTGCTTCCAGTATCAGGCATTCCTCCTTTAAAAATGCCCATGGCAGCAAATGTATCGGTTGGTGCTGGATCTACTAATGCTGCAATTTTAGCTACATCTAGTAACTCAAAAGATGCTATCCCACAATCATTACCTAGCAATAATGTCAACAGCTCTGTGAATTCAGCTTCTAACCAGGTACCTGACTTTCATTTGCATTTGCAATCACTACTAAATGGTATGACTGGATGCCCTAATGTTGAATGATGTCACTTGGTCATCTAATTGATTAAGTTTACCAACTTTTTCATGACTTTCTTTGGTCAAATTTAAAAATTGGACCGAATTAGATCTGTTGTTTTACAGGTTGAAGAGGAAACATTATATTTTAGGTATTGGTATGGTTTGTATTGAATCACAATAAAATGTTTGGAAAATGGACAGATTAGCTGCTCACCTACTATTTTGTAACTGTCTTCCTCGGTAGAATGATCTAATGGTGACTCTGAGATGTTTCTTGGGTGAAATCAAGTCTAGCAGCTTACATGTTTTCTCCTAGAAAGACCAGCATATGCCCAATACCCAACACAGAACCTGAAGCAGCAGCAGCCTAGTTCCCTGAATAGGGTCCAACCTAGCTGAACTTCCACCGAACCCAGAATGACATGAATTGAACCTGACTTATCCACAAAGTCCAAATCAAACATGACCCCTCCCTACTCTGCCCAAAAGTGTAATTTCGGGGCATCACTGATTAAAATGAGTGAGAAAGGGATGATTCGTTCAGTGCAATATGGCCACTTACATTTTGATTTCCTGTTTCTTCAGTGTCCTATTTGTTTTTATGTTCTTATGGTGCAGGTATTTGTGCTGGAATTGTGATTTAGATTGAACTATGCTGTATGGAAACCTTTGGGTAGTAATAGTCAGTAAAGTTAATGAAATGGGAATAAACTAACCAGCAAAAGGCAATGAGAATACTACAAATAGCCAGAAAACTATTACCCTGGTCTGATGAAATTAGTTCCTAGTCTCCATCTATATGTCCCAAAACAAAGTCCTCTTTCCTAATGATTGGCATTAGAACACTCTTCCCTTAAGAATCAATAGGAAACAGAATGATGTTCCCTAAATTATATCTCCTAGGTAGGACTAATACTATGGAGTAATCGGCTGTGATCAGTTTTTAATCTAGAGTCTACAGGAACTACACTATCTGCAATTCAAGTGGTCAGGCTGCTACCTCTGACCCCTCACCCCTGCTCTGGCGGAGCTCTCGGGGCAATTTTTTTTTTTTTTAACACAGGAGGACCAACTTTTTTGGGATAGGAGGGGGTATGATCTTTTCCTGTTTAACTTCTCTTCTGTAAGAAAAGGTCATCTTTGCTCTTGCAATATGAGTCTCACTTATCTGATGCAAATGGCAGGCAATAAATGAAGGTATTGAGAATCCTGCTCCACCCCATGATCAAGCACAAGCAATTAAAAATTCCTCTGGCACTACCACCGCTGCCAGCAGGACTGATACTGCGCCTAGCTGAGAATGACATGTGAGTTCAACCCTACCAATATCAACTTTATTCAGCCACATAATTCATTATAAAAAAATTCATTGTTTTTCAGAGACCTCCTAAAGTACCCAGTTCTACGATGAAAACCTTCCTCATCTCAGTTATAGTAATGGTCCTTCTACCGGTTGCTAATAATTGATTGATAACCCGTAAACATGTCTTATTTTTACAGATCAAAACGTTGCTGGAATCCTCTCGAAAGAGAAAACGTTCTCCCCTGCTTTTTTTGCACATGAGACTTAGGACATCAAATGCAACTTCCTTGCAAACGGAGGGATGGCCTGCAGTGAGCTAACTTTTACTGGCAGTGTAAGTTATGGAAACTCCTCTAATAACAGCTGAGAAGAAATCCAGAGATCATGTTCTATCTCGGGAACGCCCCAGATCAGTTGGTTTCAAATATCTGTACATTGTATACATATGTCAGATGAGCATGTATGTAATTTTACGAGTCATGAATGCCTGATGATCTCCCAGATGTGTGTTCCAGATGTATATTTTCAGTGCCTGGGCCTACAAGATTTTCTGGAGTTCATGATAAAAGGAGGATATTATTAACATATATAGTATATCCAACTCAATAATTTTGGGTATCTTTCTGCCCTTTCCCTTACCCCTAGCGAAACACTGGTATAAGGTTTTTACATAATATGTATAACATTATGGGAATGGAATGATGAGATCCCTGATGGGGATTTATGACAGACCATACTTGTTTCAGCATAAGAAAATGTCAAGTAGGTGAGATCAGATTGTCGGACTGATGGAATAATGTATCGCAAGCAACAGTTATATTTATATTTGCCTATAATTATCTGCCTATCACTTGTCATGCTATGCTAGTATATTTAGTATTATCTATGCAAAGACTATAACTGTATGTGCAAGAAGACATTGTCAACGACTAGGTTACCACTAAGCCATGGCATGCCCTTTGTATGGCTTCGGTAAAATTGACCACAAATCAAATGACCTGAATGCATACCTGATCTGATATTCAAAATAATTAATTCAAAGTGGGGCCAAAAGTTAAATTTACGTAATCATTGTCCTTTGAAGTTATTGATTTATGCAACATGGTCTTATTGGACCAAACATTAATAGAAGTTAACTCAAATAGCAATGATTTTACTGCAATCAAAATAAAATCGAATCTTAAATATAACATTTTGAACTGATTTAATATGAAATCGAATTAAATGATCTATTTGTGAAGTGTACCTCATTATGGTGGGAAATACTAGTCAAGTTCAATGAAGGAAAAAACGAACATTTACATTCACAAAATTACTCACATTTTAATGTTTGCAATTGTAGCACCTTTTGATGAAAATGCATATGATACACATTAATATGAATCATGCTCCCCGTGTCATGTTTAGCACAATCATGTCAGTTAGGTTTTATTTTATTTAGCTTTAGCTTTACAACTCTTAGCTCCTTACAGTTTTTTATAACTAACTTTATAATTATCTTATAATTCCTTACAGCAACTCTTTACAACTGCTTACAATTCCTTGTAGTTTTCTCACATCTAAATAGAACAGAATCTTAATGTCATTGCTTGCTCATACGCAAACACATTGTTATTTAATTTCTCCTATTGATTAGATGGCATTCTACCCTTCCGTACAAAAAACAAAATAAAAACCATTCTGGTTAGTCTTCAATTTTATATCGATCACCCAACGTCCTTCTAAGGACGATAAATATCTTAACCCGCATTAACCAATAAGGATTTTCAACCCACACCCTTTTTAACTACATTTAGATCTTCACAGTCAATTGCGCTCTGATCATGAATGGCTGGTTAGATGAGGTACCAATTGAAAACGACCTTGAAGAAGAAGGTAGTTTCCAGCATGTGCCCTCCCCAACACAAACAACCAACAAAAAACTAGACTTCAACCACTGCCTGCCCCTATATTTATCTAGTGCACCTACATAACAACTGGCATTACCATTCTAGCCACTCCAAACATGCCCTTTTTCATCCAACTCTAAGCTATCATATAATTTAGGTTAAATAACATAAGCACCAATACTCTGGAAAAAAAAACATTTAATTTCCCTACTCTTATCAGAAACAAAGATCCTTGTAGCTACCCTTGTACAACAGCAACAACAGTGAAATCCAACTTTACAGTCGAAGCTTCTTTCCCGCTGGTTGTTGTACATCATCTAAAAAAGAAGCATCAGCATTATCACCTTTTTCTGCCTTTTTCCTCGCAATGATCTTGTTGATTTTGTGAAGATCATTGTTGAGCTTCTGCTCTTTGTTCTTCCGTGTCTTGCGCCCATCTTGCATCTTAACACCAAACTGGAATGCGGCTTTCGGCATTGCTTCCTTCTGCTCATTGTACTGCGCCCACTCCTCCTCTGTCTCGAAGTCCCACCGATGAAGACGACCTTTTGCCTATTTCAGCATTTGATAAACACAATGAGCATAACATTTTCACATTAATGTGACAGAAAATGCTCAAGCCTCAAAGGAAAGATCCACAACCAACAAAGCATTTAGCATGCGTATCACCATAAAGCCAAGTGTACCTAATTAATAACATTCCTCGGCTCACATCACCAATATGTGTGTGTCCAAAAATTTCTAAAAATTTCAAGTTTCTTTTTTCGAAATAGAACAATATATTAATCTAATGGATGGATGCAAAGCAAGCATCCTACAAAAGGACTATATATAACCAAAATGTAGACTATCCACAAAATCTACAACAAGATTGGCAAAAATAGTCATTATCCCAAAAATTGGGAGTCTTGATAATCTTATCCTTAAAGCGATGAAGAGATGTCTCCACTCCCTTGAAGACACTCCTATTTTTCTCACACCAAATGCTCCAAAAAATGACGTGGGACAAGCAAGGCTTTCTTCTCTTAGCCTTTCTCCCAAAGTAGCCTTCCCAAGCTACAAGGTGGCTCCTAATAGAGCTTGACATAACCCAATAGACTCCTGAACAACTAAAGGCTAATTCCCACAAAGCTCTAGCAAAGGGGCAATGCAACAGCAAATGAAATGATAAGCAGACTCCAAATCAGCTTCGAACATAGGACATCTATTCGCCAAAATATGTCCCTTTGTAAATTATCGCAAGTTAAAATACTCCCATGGCAAGTTTCCCACAAAAAAGAAACTTTTAAAGGCGTCAAAGACTTCCAAATGAGCTTCCAAGGTAGATGATTGTCTGAGGGGAGTTGTAAAAGGGGAGACCAAACGGAAGCGAGCTTCAAATAGAACGACTTAACAGACTGATTGAGATCCCATCTAACCATATCAAGAGAGGAGTTTCCCAGAGTAATCTCACAAAGTTAAAAATTTCAAGTTTCTAGTGTAAACTGAAGAATCAAGCAACCACACCAATGTGGCATGTTGTGTGTAATGTGGGTACTTGAGGTAACATAAAGAGCCCGAGTATCAGAGATAGTGCTAGTGTTATTACTCCTAAGTCGTAATCCATATGTACCTCCCTTACCAAAACAAAGCTCACTCGCCAAGCTTTATAACAAAAGTTGTATCAAGAGAGCCAAGAAGATAGGATAGGACAGAACAGACATAAGGGGAAAGGGTAGAGAAACACTTACACGTCCACCCATATCCATTTTTGATAAGTCAGCTTCATCATCACTATCCACAATCTCATGGTTGTATTCTTGATAGCCAGGATAGCATTCAGAATAACTTTCAGATATGAAGTTGGGATCCTTCTCCCGAGCATCTTTCTCCCTGAGTTGTTGTAGTCTTTGATCATCCCGCTTAAAAACAGACCCTAAACCTCGATCCTTCTCTTCTTGTGTCATGAAACGAGGATCTTGAGGGACATCTACGTTTGTCTGCACATCATAAGACTGCATTTGCTGTAGATATGGATCAGGATACGCTAATTGATCAGCATATTGGTAGTCCTGCCACTCCCCTGATAGGCAGCACCCAATGCTTGAGCTTGAGCAGCATCATAACCATTCTGAAACCAAACCAGTCAAGAAACAAAATTTTAGAAATATAGCAAAAACAAGTGCCACCACACCCACAAACAAAATTGACCATCCAGAATTTACTCACCGCTTGATGCCAATCTTGAGAAGGATCAGTAGGTGGCACTGGTCCATAAACAGGCTCATCGAAATAGGACCCTCTTTCTTTATTTCGAGGGGACTCTTCCATGTCTTCTGATATGGGGCTTTGACTCATATCTTTGCTGGGAACTTCATAGTCGACTCCTGCTCCAACAAAGATGTCATCATCCTCAGTTCTAGCAACAGCTGGCCCTTGTTTCTCTTTGGAATCGAGATTATTCTTCTTTAGAGGTGGAGGTGGAGGTAGTGGGGAAGATTTTCTCCATTCTGTTTCTTGGAGACATCATCAGGTTTTGATAGTTTCTCAAACTCATCATACTCATTGATCACAGCAGGAACTTTTCCTACATGATGACATGACTGGAAGCATAAATTCAAAAGTGAAGCAGAAAAGAAAGTTGCTACAGGTATGACTAGAGGCTAGTCAACATCTCTGAGAGAAAACCCAAAGCTGCAGCAACATACCTTTCACTTCTTTATCCTTTTTCTTTTTCTTAAGAACCTTTCCAGATGATCCTAGACGGAGATAAGACATAATTTTTGCAATCCGATCCAGTACAGAACCATCAACATTTACAGTGACCATTTCCTGCAGAAAGATGATAAACATTCAGAGATCAAACCCCACGCTAAAGAATGAATGAAGATCAGAACGAATACCAACCTCAGGTACAGGGCAATCAGCTTTACTTCTATGCAAGACAGTCGGAATATCATGTGAATAACTATTTTCCTGCCATAAACAAGAGTTAGCTCTGAATCAGCAACCATTAAAGAATATATTGCCCACTCAGACAATTTTGACTAATAAGAAACACAGAGTAATTGTGCAAAGCAAATCAGAAACAAGGAGCACTCCTTCACATTCAGTCTGGTCCAGTATGTACAAAAACTCAAATGACTAGTTGATCAAGGAATCAGAAACTGAAAATAGTTTATGGATTTACAGGTTTTCTTCATCCAGACATGATTCATAAAGAATGAGCTCTTAGCTTCCCCAATCTATCAGATCACAACCTTGTTTTCACGTCCATATATCAGAGTTCAATGGCAATAACAGATAGCATTCTCATCCAAGTTCATTTAACAATGTCAACAATGTGAACTGGCATCTAATTAAGACATGGAACTAGTCACTACCATCGCACACAAACTTACTCAATAATAAATGCATCCCCAAAAAGGCAGTAGCTTACCATGTCAAAAATAAACGCCATTCGACCAGGAAGGAACATCTCATTTGTTTTAATGACGGTTTGAGGCTTGACCATCCATTGATACACAGACTACAAAAGGTAAAATAAATTATTTAGCAACATAAAGGCTTTATTGGGCTTGACACACTACGCATACCATCTATACTCCAGAAAGTATATACACCTTTGCAGTTGCAGTTCGAAATGATAATGGCTGCTCATCCTTAGCCGCTCTGAATACAAATATAATTTTATAGTTAGTTCATCACAGACACGGGTGAGATCAAATAGTCTAGAAAAGCTTAAATGGCCATTGAAATAGGTTAAAAAGTTAGATGAATGAAGTTTGGTTGATCAGGTGCACGCCCAGATAACTTAATAAATCGATCATACAAATAGAATAATAACATTTAATGATCAAGTTATCTCCGAACAAGAGTATAGCAAATTGATGTCTGTGCACTCACACATCAAAAACAACAATATTCAACAAGCATAATAAGCAAAAATTACCTAGATTTTCCATCAGTGTCATCACCAGCATCTGGCTTTTTGTCCATCTCACTTCTTACTTTGTGAAGCAAAGCATAGTCCAATCCCTTGACCAAGTGAGTGTGCTCCACGTCACCTATACCAAATTCGCTTACTCAGAACAAGTACAGTTTCAAATGCACACAGGCCATTCTCACAAATGCATGAATATTTGATGACATTAGACATCCTGATTAAAAGATGCTTTAAAGCATGGAATATAATAAAAATACAAACCTCCAAGGTACTTGCTCCGCTCAATAGCCAGCTTATGGGAATCAGCTGACCTGCAATTCTCAAAACAACGTCAATTACCTGGCCTATTCATCCAAGTCATTAGCAAAAAACTTAAAAGAAAAAGGCCGATAGAAAAGCCTCACTTGAGATCAACCGTCCCAGGAGGAGCCACGGCATGAAACCCCAAATCAGTGGGCTCATAATCAGGATTCTGGTCTTCCCTCCGCTCTTTTGCACGATCACGATACTTTGGCTGCTCCGCTTCTTCCGGCTTCTCTTCCCTGCAAAACAAAAATCACATGTGAGCCATTGTCTACAAAAATATATCAAAGAAAGTACAATTAGGTTTGCACCAGGCAAGTTCATAACGAACCCATAGAACTCACAGGCATAAAAATTCAAAAGTAAGAAATCCCCCAAAACTATTTCCAAATAAGTGAAAGCTCAAAGGGGAATTCACATTACATATGCAACTTTTTACAGAAAGAACTTCCCACTTGGGCTTTTACCCATAAACATAGTAGCTAGACAGAAACAAAGGTTCTATATTACAAACCCAAATTAGCAGGAAAAGCTTCAGCCAGTCCTTCTTGATCAGTAGACAGAAACAAAGGTTCTATATTACAAACCTAAATTTGCTCAATCAGTGACAACCATCAATATTAAAGAAAGCTTAACTGCACTTAATTCAGGTGTGGCTCATTCTGCAACATTCAAATGAACGAGAGAAGCTAATAATTGCAGCTGCAAGAACAAGAAGAAAAGTATAACAAAAACGACCGGTATCAATCCGTATACAATTTCACAGAAATCAACAAAGCCCAGGGCAAAACCTAACTTCGACACCCAAAACGTCAAAATTACCGATTAAACGATTAACGATTTAAATGGGACACCAAAAAGAATCAGAAAAACGAAGCTAATATACACACAATTATCTTGGCTAGAGAAGAGAAACAGGAAGAAATTGAGCTTACTTTCGACGGAGAGCCCTTTCTTTGTGGTAATGCTTGTTTGACGGCATCTTGGATTAAAGGAAACTTCAATTAATTAGGTTTTCTTCGGATTGAGAATTCAAAGTGCTGCAATGGAGGATACAGAAATCGAATTGAAAGGTGGAGTTAGTTAGGGATTTGGATTTCGAGTTTTTGCGGAAACAGTACAGAGCAATTGGATTGTGTGTTCCTAATACGATATGCGGATAAACAACCCGATTACCCGACTCACTAAGATTTTAAAGCTTCATACCTGCAGTGAACGGTTAACCTGACCAGTTTTTCGGGTGGGTCGATCGATGTTTCAATTTGGTGTTCGGTTAATTTTTTTGGTTTATTAATGTAAACAATTGAAACATAGATTCTGTGTAACCTTTACGTTCGTTTATATTTTTTTCCGTTTATGTTTATTTTTGTTTGTTTCTTTTTTTTTATATTTGATTTTCTTCTTTTATATTTGTTTATGTTTATATTTATATTTATGTGCGTTTTGTATATAACTTTGAATAGGTTTTTAGTTTGTATTATTTATTGTAGTTTTGTGTGTTTGGTTGGAGTGAAAATCATTTTCCCATAAAATATTTTTCCATAGGAAAATAATTTTTATTGAAAATCATTTTTCGCATACATTTTCCTTTATTTAGTAGAATGAAAATTGTTTGGTAAGAAGGAAATTAATAACCTAATTCTAAACCCTAAACTCTAAACCCTAAACCCTAAATGAATTTGACTTTCTTTATTCTTTTTGTTTACGATTGTTTAATCCGAGAAAAGAAAAAGAAATACCCTAAACCCCATACCCAAAATCCTAAACTCTAAACCCCATACCCTAAACTTTAAACTCTAAACCCTAAACCGCATACCCTAAACCCTAAACTAAATCTTTAGCTCACATTTGGAATAATACAATTTAACATCAAAGGCAACAAGGGTGACATTATGGCTCCACCATTGATATGAAGTCAAACATAGACATCAAAGGCAGCTAAGTGAGGATCAATAGCCAGCTCCTCCTTCGAAAGAAGTTCGGAGAAATAATGTCATAACAATTTGATCTCACCGACTTATTTTGTAAAATAATAGGTAGATGATAATTGATTGAACAGGGGTAGATAGTCTGTAGATATCATCATAAACTTGGCAACATCCCTAACCATAAAATTTAAAGATGATTGAAGTTCACATTATTACCAAATGACAACACCCATGTCAAAGCCCCAAAATGGAGTTATCACTATGTTTGGGCCTTACAACTTCATTGTAACACACTAATAAAAAAACTTTGAAATCATTTTTACAGCAGAATTGTGCCGAAATTCTCACATCACTCTTTAAAGCACACCTCGGTCTTCAGCAGTGTCGGATCGGACAATTATCAAACCACCAAAAAGAAACAAAAGAATTAGAAATGGGGTTAGCCTTGTAGAAAAGAAATAAGTTGTCAGCCTTTCAAACAATGAACAACAATTTAGCCAATCTACACCGCAACTCACAATGGCCTATAAAAAGGGACACAAATCTTGATTGGTGCGGGCGATGCGGTGCGAGGCGATGCGGCGCGGTGCGCGAGTGCGGGGTCAAGATATAAGGGCCACAACTATAGGTGCAATAGTTCTTTTCTCTAAAAATTTTCATTACACGTATGGAGATACGATATGAGAAAGTATACAAAATTTTTGCTTCACTTTTACTTTTTCAAAAACCAAACACCCAGATTATTCCTTCTTCTTATCTTCCAAACAAACCAAACAAATTTATCATATATAGACTGATAAGTGCCATTTTTGCATTAGATTTTAAAGGAGGTGACTTGTCATTTTTGGGGATTTATATTTATATTTATGTACTTTATGCCCCATTTATGCTTTACACTTGGGTTTTGTGTTTTCGGTCTGTTTCTACTGACTTCCTAGTGATTTGGACCTAATTTTTAGTCATATTTTCAGTCCAAAGCTATTTTGAGTCTATGTTTCTAACTTTCGTATTGAAAGAGCTTTCCAATGACATATTATAAGCTCAATTCTATTAAGGAACGAAAAATATATAAGTCTGTAAAGTAAGAAGGGTGCGGTAACGGACACTTCTTTACTCTCTGAATCATATTTTTTCCCACACTTATGAAGCAATAATAATGATGAAAGAATTAGAAACTAGACTCAATGAGATTTCCGAAAAATCAAAAATCGCATCATTTGGATATCGGACAAGGAAGTTATGTCCGAATCGGTTTGACGCATGCCTTCCAGAGCAACCAACACGGGCAGCCCGTGTTGGCGGACACGACCTATGTTAGAGGTCGAGCCTTTGCATCGAGAACGGGCAGACCGTGTCGATGGACACGGCCCGTTTTCAGCATTTCCTTCCAATTTTGATGTGCCAGCGAGCAACACGAGCAGCCCATGTCTAAGGACACGGCTCATGTTGGAGGTAAATTATGTCGAGACGATTCGGTTTTGACGGTTTGGGCTCTTGATTGTTTCTTAATGGCTTATTTAAGATGATTTTTGGTTGATTTTCGAGGATGTAGTCCAGAATCCACCATTCATCCTCCATATTCATCCATCATTATTTTTCCTTATTTCATTCATCCACATCAAACCGAATTTTGAAGATCGAAGAAGAAGACTGAAACAGATTGCGGGATTCTATTCGAAGTCGAGAGATTCAAGTGGATTTCTTCAAGTCTATCATCTACTAGTTCATTTCTTGCTATTTGAGGTTTGATTTCCATGTATTGGATTTTATTTAAGCTTTCGGTAATCAAGTGTGAGTATTTTAATTTTTCTAAGGATTTGTAATCGAAACAATGAAGTTTGATTAATTTTCCATGATTTGTGATTGAATTCTGATTTTGATCAATAGAAGGTTGTGTTTATCATGTTCATGAGTGTTTTGAAGTCTTGGAATAGTTGTGTTTAGAGATTAATCTATCATGTACTGAAAAGTGAAATAGAATAATCCGACAACCAACCTTTCTACTTAATTTATGAAATTTGAGAAAAGAATAGTAAATTAGGGGATCACTTTGATAATTTGAAATCCTTAACTTTGATTAACTTAAAAGGCATACGAAAGTTGTTTGATAGGTGTAACTCCCCCAATACGTAAACACATAAATAAGTAATTAACAGCGGAAGACTTGTAAATTGGGAGACGTTACCGCCATTTTCGGAATGAAAACAAGGCAAATCCATTTGAGCAAATTAATTATTAAAACAATTTATGTAACAATCCAACCCAAATTTCGTTCACCGAAAATGAAAATTTCGAAACACCGAGGATTAGCTGGAGTGGAATCATGAGCCAAGAGACCAAGGGAGGGACTAGCATACATGGGGTCAAGACAAACAGCAGTACATCACTTCCCGACGAGCTTTATCTTTTCGTCCTCTTTAAACTTTAGGTGTGATTGTGAATAGTATGTCGTGCGCTCGACTTCCTAAAAATATAAAATAATAGACTTGTGAGCTAGAAGCTCAGTACATTACCGTTATAAATAAAATTATAATTTAAGTGCTCTTAAATCATACATATCTTAGATCATTTTTCTTGAATAATCGGTTTGCAAACTTGTCAATTGCCGATTTGCTTTTCCGATTTAGCCAAACTTAGAACCCGTATTGTGAAACAATCAATCATGGAATCCGACTCCTAGGTCCATTGAACCCCGAGGCGATCGGCTGTGAACAATTGAATGATTAACGATTCGCTGAACAATTGAACGATTAACGATTCCGTGAATAATTGAAGGATTAACGATTCCGTGAAAAATTGAACGATTAACGGTTAAATGCTCGCTACCGGACAACGTTGTCCAGGCATCCCCGGATCAACCATTTACAATTATGATTACAATTACGATTACGATTACGATCACATTCATTCATGGATCGTCATAACGATTAATGGGTCCTTTGCATGGCCAAATCATGATAAATTGTGAAAAACTTATTTATAAATGCAATGAATTGTAAGCACCAACTATTAATCTGTAAAAATTTTACTTTCAGTATAAATGAAAAGGCAATAACGTACCTCAACGTGCCAAACACTTCAATTGCTGATTGTTGCTTGCAACACAATTTCAATTCAATTTCTGTTTCCAAAACAAATCTACTTTTGTAGATTACTAGTTTTTTAACAATATTTATATGCATTTACGATCACCAAAGTTTTACTTTTCGCTTACCTATCCACATTGTTTCCTTTTGATCTCGATATTCATACATTTCCCGAAATAAGCTATTGATGATATAGTTCGAATTTATATATAACAATTGATGAGTTTAATTACCCATTCTTTTAATAAGGCTCAAGTTTGATCTTTTGCTTCTATCACCTCTAGTACTGTGCTTAATGTAGCCTAACCTTAATTATACCACTCGTTTCATCTAGTATGCCCAGATATCCTCTTATGTGTAAACCAAATATACTTCCTACTTAAGGTGTCGGTTTGCTTTTCCAATTTTCTAAAAATTTTGGCAAAATTTCGTTTGAAACATGGCCTAAACATTAGGATAAAAGCCTTTAAAACCTATATAAAATCCACAATAAAACTCAACGAGCCATACGATCGGAGTACACAACTCAACGAGTCACACGCCGAGTATATTTACAACCACAAAAACCAAGTTTCAAACCAAGTATATAAATCAAGTTACAATCTCGTCAATATTCTCATTTTCTTGTGCTCATGAACTTTTCGATTTTTGATCAAGACAAGAACCTTCATCCATATATATTTATAGCTAAGGCTTTGGTTAAGCAATTTAATCATAAAAATCCCGATTATCGGGAGATGGCTCCGTCACGATTAATTCCTTTATGAGTAGTACCAATAATCGGTTAATGATTTAGTGGGTCGTAGACAAAATAGTGAAACTCATTAATATGTTAACGTGTTAACATTTAAATATTTTGAAAAGTACGAATAGTAACATACCCGAGGTAGTTGTTCGTTTTCCTTTAAATATTGTTTTTCGTTATTTTCTTCGATCATGTCCAATTCCATTGATTTTCTGTTTTTAGGAAGTAATTTGATTTATGCATTAATAAACTTAATAGCTACTCTCTATTCGTGGTAAACTTTTCACATTTGGCTTCCTCTAATTCCCCACTTATTACTCAAATTCATTTGAGTTTCTAACTTCCTTTAATTCTGTAAATTTCTTTTCCCCTCCTCCTCCTCCTACTCAATTCAACATTCTAATTTTCTTTTCAAGTCAAGTCTCACTCTAAGTAATTTTTCGAATTCTCACAAGGATCATTACACATTGAATTATTCTTGTCTTTTCACCACCATATTACTTATTATCACCAAATTACTAACTCCACCAAGGTCTCTATTAATTTCAATAAAGTTCCCAAGTATAACCCAATTTCATTTTTCAATCAAGCTTAACATAACCTAATTTTAATCACTTTCCCCATGATCATATATCCATCATCCCATCCATTTTCTACATTTCAAATTAATTCGCACTTGTACAATTAGACCAAGACTCAATTACGTTAATTTACTCAAATTTAGCACACATACAAACAAATAAATTCAATCCTCCATCAATCTTCAATGTCTCATTTACACATTCTTGAAACCAACTCATAACAATATATACATACTCATACTTCAATCATCCTCAATATCTTTCCTCCAATTCTTCCACAACCAAATAATTCATTCATACTTATATAGAAGTTTAACAAGCACATTCACAATTATAAATAATCCCAAATTAATTTTCAATACTAATTTAACACATAAGAAACCCTAAATCCAATTTCACATATCCATATTTCAATTACTCCCCAAAGTTCATCCAAATCCACCACAACCAATTCAAAATTCACATTTATTTGTCTACTTATTCAATTACAACATGAGTTTATAATAAGATTTGCTTAGAAATTAAGGATTGGAGATATACCTCAAAATGGGTTAGAGGTGAAATTAAATGGTGGTGGCTCGATGGTGGAGACTTGGTGGCTGAGGCGGCGGTAATGGGCATAGGTCGGTGGCGTCGAGCACCGGAGAGTAGCGAGGGGCGGCGCCAACCCCGGCCAGGCAGCGGCGGCAGAGGCACTCGCCTCGCTTGTTCTCGCCTCGCTGTCATGAACGAGAGGAAAATGGAGAGAGGAAGAGGTTGTCGGCGACAGCGAGTGGCGGCGGCCGGAGGCGCCGGCGGCGGAGGTTGGCCCGTGAAGGCGGTTGGCGGTAGCAAGGGGCAGCAGTGAAGGAAGAAGAAGAGGTGAAGGAGATGGAAGATGAGAAGTGTAAGCTTGCTTTGCAATCCCCTGCTTCACTTATATATTTTGGACGATGCTTCTAGTAACTCCTTTCTTTTCTTTTCTCTTTTTTTTTTTTTTTGTCTTCTAAATTCTAATATCTCCCCATCTTCTTACCATTGATTTTACCACATGGTTAAACTCCCAATCACCCATTTGGCCCATTTTTATTTGCTTATAAATATTTTCTAACTTTTGTCTCCTTTTATATATATATATATATATATATTACTTACTATTTATTTATAAAAAGCTGTGTTCGAGATACAATTTGCATTATTCGAGGATATATATATTTCTTTGCACAAATGTAAATTTGTACAAATTATCCATTATTATTTTCGATAATCAAATTGTTCGCACCTTTTATTTCGGTTTCGAATTTTTGCATGGCTCACTTCTCTTGAACAATATTAAGACGATAAAATATAAATTTAAAGTGGTTAATTACGATAAAATTTCAAGGTGTTATAATAGGTTAATTAAAGCAATTCTATTAAGCATCGAAAGAGCGGTAGAATTTTATGATTATCGATCCTTTATTTACTTGAAAGAATGATTGCACAAATTACGTTTAAATAATCAAACTCATTGTTAGAAAAGCAAATCCCTAGATGTTTTCATCCCTTGATTTAAGTCTAGATTAATTTCCTTGATTTTAATATTTAAAACTAGTTTAGAGAAGCAAATTCCAAAACCCGATTAGCTTAGCAATTGAGTAGAGGACTAGTTTAGTGTGTTGCTAGATTGAGTCCTTGTGAGATCGACCTTGACTAGCTACAACTTATATACCGTGCGCTTGCGGCCTGTCATATACCTGGTAAAAATTGACCCGACCCGAACCCGTTCGAAATTTTTGAGTTTTGGACACGATTTTCTCGACTCGAACCCAAAAAATTGAACTCGAAAAACCCGCAAATTAACAAGTCAAACCTGACTCGAAACCGTTCGACTTGTTGGGTCAAGGTAATAAAAATAACAATTTTAACTTTGTTACTTATTGATTGAATGCTTTATTCATATTATATGATTTTTCTTTCACTTTATCACTCTTTTAGTGATGGTTATTTATCATATCACATCATTTGGAGAGGCGTTACATATTTATCGCAATCATTTACAAACGAAAACTAATACTATTTCATTTCTCAACTTCTTTCTCATGAAAAAATATTATATACAAAAATATTATATAGTTAATTTAAATGAAAATATGTTTGGATTCGAATGACGTGATATATTAAAAATACTGAAAGTGCACAAGTTATACTTGTTATATTTTTGGTGAAATGCATATACTGAGTCATATCTTGAAGAATATACTTTTTTTGTAGAAATAATATTAGTATAATGATGTAAAATTTTGATGTTATACTTAAAAGTAATAATTTTATTTTATTATAAATCTTTAATTTTTATTTATTTGAAACTGTTCTAGTTGTACTTGAACCTTAGCGTCTAGGATAGTCAATGGGTCGGGTTAAAACAAAGTCAAATTTTTGCTAGTGAATAAAATGGGTCGGTTACGCCTACCCAAATCAACCATTTTTCGATATATTTTAAAATAAAGTAAATATGCATATAAACCTCATCGACATAATAGAAGAGGTAAAATAACATCGACACCATAAACCAATCATTAATAGAATAAGTCATTATTATTCAACTCATTCTTGACCCAACCTTTTATTGACCTTATGTAAACGGGTCAAGCGGCCGAGCCGTTCAACTCAATGAGGTTTCCACACAAATATCATAATGAAAGTTTTGAATGTTTTTGAATATTCTTCTTAGAAAATACAAATATTATACTTTTTCGAAGAATTATAGGCAATTTTAAGCAAAAAATATGTTGGATTTTTGTAATTAACAAAAGAAAAATAACTTATAAAAAGGCGGTCTCAACCCGTTAGGTAGACCGAAACCCTTATAAACCGATATACGATCGCTCGTATTTTACCCGAACTCGAAATACACCTGGCCCTTATTTTACTCGAACTCGAATACACACGACCTGTATTTAACCCGCCCACCTGAATTAACGAGTCTAGTCATATATATACACGTATGGAGATACAATATGCAGCAACTAACAACAACCCATTTCCAAGTTAAATGCAATAACCTTTTCCGTTTGAGAAATTGAACCGGAATCATTGTATAGACTATAGTGGTTCATATAGAAACTAGACAGTTCCATTTAATTCCATACAAGAGATGGGAAGTGATACGCACATTAGTTAAGGCCAAAATTCGGGCAAAATACCTATCGTCGACCACATACAGGGATATTGTAGTGTTGGAGCAACAAATAAAGATTACACAAGAACTTATGATCCTTACATCTCTTGTCTTACACATAATAGGTGTTCGCCGCACTGAGAATATAGCTATATTATAAATCAAGCACCAAAATTTTTTCATTCATAATTTTAGTTGAACCGAGAGGAAATGTTGTTAAAGTTTGCACACATCTATCAAGTAACAATTTGGTAACCTTTAATCCGATACATTCATAATTTCAGGTTGTAGGAAAATATGTATAAGGACTAACCTTAGTAGTGCGGAAGCAAATGGATCGATTGCTCGTTCGATAGCCTACAAACAAATTTCCGCGTCACGAACACTCGATTCTGGTTGTACTCCGAAATTTGGATATACCAGTGTCACCCAAAATAGTATAACCGGCGGCTAATAGAGTCGCTGAAACAGCTCATGTCTTAAACCCGAACACCCCTTGGATGGTGGGTCTAACTGTGAGAGAGAGTCGAGGATTGCTAGGGAAAATATGAGAGAAGCAACGAATGTTGTGTGCGTCGTTCTCGCGTGTCTCTCTCGTATATTCCATATCCAGATTAAATAGGAGCATTCACTCTTATCCACAGAGTTGGGAAGTTGAGTCTATCTCAACTTCATTAACCGTGCACTTATCCAGGAACCTTTCTCGTATAAGTGGGAGACTGATTAAGTGGAAATTAACGGGTCTAAGTGGTCGTTTTATGAACCTCGTCCAACACAGGTAATTATAATGAATGTTTACTATTATTAATTAGGGCAGGGGTGAAGTGAAGGGTGCATTAATAAACCTTCAATCTATCCCCAACAACACTCACAAGATCTCCATCAACACTCTTGTACATAAAATCATCCAAAACAGTAACTTTGTGCTAACCATGACCTTCTAACAGCTTAAAATACAAAGGATGCGCAAGCATTAATAAATCTCCTCACCCCTTCATATCCCAGCTATACTCTACACAAAATGGTTTAGTAAAATTAGCATCGCCACAAACAAGATAACAAGAACTAAACCTATCAAGGATCGCTTCATACTTCGTGTCTTAATTGGGCAATATTGTAACCCGGATAATACCCGAAGAAAAACCCCGAAGACATCACTAAGATATCATTGCTTAATTTAATAGGCGATGAAGAACGTGTCTTACCAATAAAATTGACCATAATGGAGAGAGAGTTGTGTGAAGAATTGTCTCAAGCAGGGAGGGAGAAAGATTGCAGCGTGAGGAAGGCTTGGAGACTGGAGAGAGAGAGAGAGAGAGTCTCGCAGGGAGGGAGATTGGAGCTAAGAGGATGGTGACTCGAGCATAGAGTAGCGATGAAGGCTGGAGAGAAAGAGAAGTAAGCGTGGCTTTGGGCGAGGAAGGAAAAACACAACTTCCCTCTACTCACAAGGGAAAATATTTTCCTCTTTTAGGGGAAAATCCATTTTCGATGAAAATTATTTTCTGAAATTTTTGTACCAAACACATGAAAATCGGAAAATAATTTTACTTCCAACCAAATACACCCTAAAAGAAAAAAATCAAAACCTGCAGCTCAAAAACAAACAGAAAACCAAAAACATTTAAACATTAATTTTTCAAAGTGCTCTTAGTCGTTTTCTAAGAGCTTCTCGCGATGGCTTCTTTCGCTAACAGGCACTTACCACGACAAAGAAGACTAAACCAGGAGCTAAGGGTACTCGTTCATCGTCTGGGAATAAAAGCAAACCAACAAGGGAATCTAAGAGTCCACATACTACATCTCCAAGTTCTACCGTTCTAGTGGAAAAAGAGGGTTTTAGGATT
The DNA here is from genome assembly GCA_021018815.1 of Talinum fruticosum. Lineage (NCBI taxonomy): Eukaryota > Viridiplantae > Streptophyta > Magnoliopsida > Caryophyllales > Talinaceae > Talinum > Talinum fruticosum. Next base: position 9,695,438 of record JAITYX010000010.1, on the reverse strand, counting down.
GGTAAAAAGACGATCAAAATCTGATTTCTAATGAAGTGATTCAACAGGAACTAGTGATGGTAACTCCACAAAAGCGTTCGACATGATGGCTTTGATATAAGAAAATTATCCCGATGTTGACTCTCGATTGATGGTAACTCCAACCTGAGTGTATTGATGATGTATGTATTGGGAAAATCGTTAATGAAGATGTTCAAGGAGAAATTGAATGTTGGCAATCAGCACTGATTTACTTTGTTTTGGGTGGACAACCTCCATTTATGAATATGAAAAACATCTTAGGAAATTCAACATGAGAAGATAATGTTACTAGAAAATTGAATTTTCTTGGTTCATGTTGAGTCAGTTGAGATGAGATACTTCAATCTGATATATTAGGATTATACCCCTTGCTATTAATTAATTTATAATAATAAAAATTAATAATAAGCTACATGATCATAAGTGGATATGTTTTTCTTTATATAGCTAATATAAAAATAACTTTTTAAATTTTTTATAACTTATTCTAATAACTATTTTTATTATTTATATATTTAACTCATTTTTTCTTTTTGCCTTTTACACCTTTAAACTTTAAAATCTCAATTTCTTTTGATAAAAAAATTCCAATTTCTTTTGAAAAAGAATGTCCATAGGATACATACAATATTTTATCTAAATTCATAATATTACACGATATTATTCACAAAATTAAAATAAATTAGTCTGATAAATAAATACATCCAACATAATAAACATATGATATGCAATTTAACCAAAAAACAGTAAATCTTTAACGCAATCGTCTAAAATCCTAAATGTTGGGTAGAAATTATATATGATTGACATGTAGGATTATGTGTGTGTGTGTGTGTGTGTGTGTGTGAAATATGTTTGTTGAAGGTATCAGTGGCCACATTTTTTTGAAAAAAATAGAATAGCCATAGAACATTTATGTTAGTTTAGTCCCAATTAATAATAATAATAATAATAATAATAATAATAATAATAATAATAATAATAATAATAATAATAAGGAATTTTGGATGGGAATAATACAAATTTTGGGGGTATTGGCTAAATTTAATACGAACTTTTTCTTGATCTGCGAACATAACGAACTTTGGGGGTATTTTGCAATATCGAACACCACCGAGTTTTATGGGCGGAGACTTATCTGAAACGTGACTTGATAAGTTTTTGGACATGTGTACGGCAGAGTCAATTGTTTGACTGGATTTATGAGTATTTATTGACAATTAAGGAAGTTTTAATAAAAAAAAATAAAACAAAACTAAAAATTTAGTGGCAGTTAAGAATTAGAATGTTAGATTAATAATTTAACCTCCATCTCTCTTCTTTTCTTCTTTTTCCATGAAAATATCTCTTTCCTTGGCAATATCCTCATCACTATTTCTCTGCTCTTTTCATATGTCAGAATCCCTGCAAAATCTTAATCCTTTTCACGCCCTTCTACTCGAGAGGTGCACTACGTTGATAGGAATCGACAAAGACCTTCTTGTATCTTTCTTTCTCTCTCTGTAGTTCAAAGTTCGAAATTAGGATTTGTGAAAACTGGGAGCTAAGAACATCGGGTGGAAGAGGAAGAATAAATCGGACGTGGAAGTGGTTGGAGAGGAAGAAGAAATCGGAGGTCGAAGAGGTTGAGGTTGAAGAAGAATATCGAGAGCAAACCAAATTGGAGAGTCTTCAAAAAGATGCCCTATTCAATCGGTGGTGGGATCTTCAAAATCAAGTAATGAACTGGTTGGGGATGAATTGGTAAGATGTTTTCACAATGTTTCATCCATTTAGCGAGTTATGTAAGCTCCCAAATAGAGGGAGAAAGTTCTATGGATGCCCTTTATGGAAGGTAATTTCTTTGACAATTATTAGGGAATTTCTATGAAATTAGGTTTTTAAAAGCTAAAAAATTGCTCAATGTAAATGTACTTTTTATGAAGGTTGCCAATCAAAATTATGGATATTTCAAGTGGGATGGTGATGAAGATGTATCTTTGAATGAGAAGAATGAGATACTGGAAGAAAGAGTTGAAAAGTTGATTAGCCTTATACTACAATTTTCAAGTGGGATTGTGTGCTCCTTCCTTTCTTTTTTTTTTTTTTTTAAATAATGGTTGTCATTAGAAGAACAACTTTATACCTCACAATTTTCACCTTGGTTAGCATCGATTACTACAATTTGTTAACTATCTTTGGAGCATATTAATAATCTTGTGCTCGCTATATTTCTACACATAACTTTTTGCTATCTTAGATGCTTTATTGCACTGCCCTTTATATATTTGGGCTTGGATTTGTTATGCAATGTTACACACATGGTCCACTAAATATATACATTATGCCTATGTCTATATGTATTTTTTCCAGATTTTATGCAGTGGTTAGAGTACAACCGACACGTTGTCCTCACATTGGCATACTATTTCTAATGTAAATTTTAATCTTCTGTATTATGTTATAACTATACATATTGCATATTATATCCAAACATGTTGTCAATCATGAAAGTTGGATGTTATGGCGAGCTAGTTTGATATTTAGAATAATCTAATTAAACTAATTACTGGAACCTAGTTAGCAAAATGATATTTATATAATCAAATTTAGTTTTTTCAAAGATACTAATTTTGCTTTTTTTATGTTCGTGTTTTGTTGGACAACAGTGATTAATGCAAAATTGAAGTCAAACATCTTCTTACATATATTTATTTTTAGGTGATTAATTAATGTTAGATTACAAAGGGTTTCTGTTATTTGAATTTAGATTTAGAATTGACTTTCATATTATGTCGGACCGTTTTGAATATTTAAACATATTAATGGATATATTTTATTATTATATAATGCACTTCACCATATTATCTCATATCTCTCATTAATTATGGCATAACACATCTGGCTAAAGTAATATTATCATGACCATATCACATCGCTAAATTTTTTGGGACCCCGATTCCAAGTACTCACGGCGAGTAATTTCATGGTTGTAGTAGTTTTGCTACAAGTATCTTTATTTATGAATTACAAAGGTGCTTTCATGACTATAAATAAACTTGTCACGATTGTTCTTATAATTGAAACATATAACATGCCACGAGGTTGCTACGAGTGCCTAAAAGCAAACTTGTTACGAGATAACGTATAGCATACCACGGGTTGCTCACTGTGCCTAGAGGTAAACTTGCCACGGGTATTTCGTGCCTATAGAAAGCACCTTGTCGCGAGTATTTACGTGACAAGTATTTTTCCTATAGCCACAAAAGTCATTTTTTTGTGGCAACAACCTTGTCACAATCACTTGTGCCTCGAGGCTCATTTGAGAAATTCCTATGGCAAGATGGTATCGCCACGAGAATTTGAAACTTGTGCCACGAAATCTTCTATGCCACAAGTAACGATTTGTTGTAGTATAAGGAACAAATCTGTCAATTAAATTTGTGATAATGAAAACATTCAAGAACAAGAGATAGAACTTTCACAGGTCGAAGGCAATCAATCTAGACGGAGGGCCTAGTCATTTTAATTGTTAAAAATTAATTATTAGCTTTTATGAACTATATCAATTAGTTGTTAAGTGTTATGAGTAGTTCAATTAGTTGTTACGAGATGTTATAAGTCTGTTATGAGTCGTTATGGTTAACATTTAGGTGTTACGAGCTATTAGTTATTAAAAACATTGTTATAAACACCAAAACGAACAAAGCTCTTGCCATCACCGATAAACTGGAATTTTACGTGCTTTTCCATTCCCTTATTGGCTAATTTCGACACTTCAAAGGCCTTCTCACCTAAATTCTTATTTGATTTCGCTTACTTTCTTCATTTATGATTAAAGTGTACGAATTTCTATGTTTTGAGGTAATCCCGCCTTTTATGATGAAGAATACATCTTTCAAAGTGCTAAGGAAAAGAGCGGGAGGCCATAGAAGGTCGGAGAGCGAAGAAAGAGGTCAAGCCAAGTCGGCACGAGGTTGTAGCACTGGTGTCTGTGAAGAAAAGAAGGAAAAGAAGACCTAGCACAGTCTGTGTCTGAAGCGAAGAGGTCAGCACGAGCAATGCCAAAGTCAGCACGAGGCCATGCTAGGAATTTGGGATTTAATTGAAGAAGTCGTGAGCTTGCACGGGTTAAGCATGGTTTCAGACATCTGCGAGTGCCAATCGGCGATTTCGTTTTTCGCCTCTTTTATTCCGAAGCTGTCATTTTTCGGGATAGACTTTTTATGCTGCGTTTTCTAGGCTAGTTTCTCTCTACTTATAAGCACTTATTTTCATTGTTAAGGGATCAAAGCTTGGAGCTATTTTCATGTAATCGCAAGTTAATTCAAGTTCACGGTATTATTCTTCTTCTCTCTACTTCCATCTTGCATTCTTTTCGAGTCTTCATTCCTCAATCTGCTGTCAAATGCCATGATTATGTGTGGCTAAATTTCCAACTTAGGTTGGGGATTTGCCACTAATATGCTAGTTTAATCGTAATTTATGTTTTGATACTAATTTGCAATTGTTTGATGAATTTCCGACTTGTTGATACTTGTGAATTGGTGTGAGGTTCGAGAGAATCGTACCTTTATTATTTTTGGAAATTGAGTAGACTTCGAGAGAAGAGGCTTAGTTCTACTTCAACTTGTTGGATGATTACAACTTAGATATGAGAATAATTTAGGTTGTTATTAAGGGAAGAGTCGATAATCATGTAATTCTCTGGTTTTGATTGTGTGAGAACAACAATTAATTCAATTGAGTTAGCTTAATGACCTTCGAGAGAAGGTTTAGGTGGTTTGATCTGCATCGATTCCCTAATTCATCTCGAGTTGTGAATAGTGTAGAAGCATGTAATTAAGATTGTTGGCATGTTAGTTTGGTAAATCCTGCCTAAGGTTTTCTTTATCCGATTCCATTAAGTTTCTTAGTGCTTGCATTACCAACCAATCTGAATTGTTCCTTTGCTTAGTTCATAAGGACATTGACCTTAGACTTGCATGAGACCTAACTCCTCGAGACCGACAACCGTACTCTCATTAGTACAACAACAATCACCAAAGCTTAGAGGAAAAGAAGATGAAACACGTGATGAGAAAGAGTTCTTCCTGTGGTTTGTGAATTGGTGTCGGATCGATGATGACCGAGACCAGCGATAGAATTCGAGGGGGCAGAAGGGTACTTGCGAAAAGCAAGATAATCTAGAATGTAGGGTTGGGGAGTCAAATAATGGGAAGGGAGAAGAGAGCACGAACTGGGCATGTTCATTTTAGTTGTTAAAAACTAATAGTTGTTACGAGCTATTACTAGTTGTTATGAGTTGTTACGATTAGTTGTTATCTATTAGGAGCTATTACGAGTTACTAAGAGTTATTAAGAGCTATTATGAGTGTTTACAACTTACAATTAGCTAAAACTAGTTGTTACGAGTGTTACGATTAGCATTTAGCTTTTACGAGCCACTAGCGATTATAAACTTCCAAAATGAAACAGGCTAAGTATACCTAGGGAGTTTTCTAAGCTTAAAAACAAAAACAAAAAATCATTTTTGGACCAGACGAACCTAAATCAAATAGTTGTCCGAAAAACAAGTTTGGTAGGGCTAATCGAACTAGTTTTTCATGGAAAAGAATTTGGTTAACAGATTTTTTGTTTGGTTTCAGTTTTTCTGCGCACCCTATTGAGAGTAGAACTCGTTCTTTAATCTTTAGCCCGAGACCCAAACTCTTGTTTGTTGGGTTTTTAGTCGAGTCCTCGGGTCAATGGCAATGCTTGCACCCAATTGGCCTACAAGTTAGACCCTCAACTACCTCATAGAAGTGAGCACGATTCTCGGACATTGAGGAATCGATTTGAGCCCCATCAAATGGTTTTAATTCCTTAAACAAGAGGATCCGCCAACCAGTTGATTCAAGTCAAAGAAAAAGACAAACTAATTGAAAAAGAAAATTCAAGTTGGATTATCGATTACATGATCATATCTACCTAGGTTCTATTCCATTTAGTTGTAGTTTACATTCTTACGAGTTCCTTACAACTTTTTACAACGACTTACAACTCCTTTCAACTTCTAACAATTGCTTACAACTCCTTACACCTTTTTATAACTAACTTTACAAATATCTTACAACCCCTTACAACTTCTTACAACTCCCTACAGATTGCTTACGGTTTTCTTACAACTTTTTACAACTTCTTACAACTCCTTACAACTCCTTACAACTCCTTACAACTCCTTACAACCTTACGGCTCCTTACAACTAAATGGAATAGGATCCGTCTACAATATAGTTTATCTTGCGTATGTCATGATTTTATAGACTCGTTTATGATATTCCTGAGTAAACATCATAATAGATCGTGTTTTTAAAAATTATTTTGGAAAACGACTTTAAAATTGTAACCCAAAAAACAAATTCATCTCTAATGCAATTATATCATCTGAAAATTTGTGTTTATCAAAGAGAGTGCATGTTCATGTAACACAACTTTGATTAAAGTTTAATGACACTCTTGATTGAGATGAAGTCAATAGAATTGTTTTTTGAAAACATTATTTTTAGAAAAAGAATTTAGAATTATAACCCCAAAACAAATTCGTCTCCAATGGAAGTATATTATCTAAAAATATGTGTTTATAAAAGAGAGTGCATGTTCATATAACACAACTTCTGTTAAAATTTAATAAATCTTGATTGAAATGAAGCCATACACCACAGTCACCACTCATGGGTTCCACCTAAATGATGTCACAAAAATTTAGATACAAACAATCTTATTCCTCCGAGCAAGACACTGATTTCGACAATGAGTGAAATCAAACCAAATTGGACATATGGAAACACACTTAGATTGAGACCTTGTTCCTTTTACTTGTAAGGAAGTATAAGATAGTATAAAATTAATTATAAAAAATTATAAGCGGTTGTACGAGTTGTAAGCAATTGTAAGAAGCTTTAAGGTTGTAAACTAAAACTAAATGAAACAAAGCTCGAATCTTGTTGCTATTGCAAGTATTTGCAACCCTCAACTATAACCCCCTCACCTATGGACACAACTCACTACATTCATCTTGCAATCCCAGATTATTGCCAACTTTAATAGGGGCTTCTATTTGGCTCCCTAACTTAAGTTTTCTGTTGATGTTTCTCTTAGCTTGATCAAACTTTTGAATCATAATTGCACTGCACGGACACCAGGGTTCACAAATTGTTAACAAGCTTTGGCAAAGAGGTGGTTACGAACAGCAATATTTAGATCATAATATCCGCTTCAAGACTTGAAGTTTGCACAAACAGCTTGTCAACGAAGAAAAGTTTATACTAGGCAAGAAAATTTTGCATTTAATCGAATTCGAGTAGGTCTCAGAAGCACGGAAGTACGAGTAGATAGTAATTATGAGCTATATAAAGCTACAACAGTTAACTTAGGCCATGTTCGGCAAAATGAGTTGTTACAATAGTGGATAAGCTGTTTATATAGGCTGATAGTTGTTTAGGTAGGCGATAGGCTGTTAGATTTTACTGTTAGTGGATAGTTGTTCAATTGAGCGGTTTAATAAATATGTTCGGTAAATTTAGTGGTTGAGTTAGGTGATTATTGTAAATTGACGTAAAAAGATATAGATAATTTACCAAATATAAATTAATGAAAAGATTTTTTTGTCAAAAAATATGAAACGCTACTTTTAAATGTGAAAAGTTAATATTTTTTATTTTTTAGAAACGCTACTTAAAACGCTATAAGCTACTGCAAACGCTACCTGAAACATTACCTTAACGAACACTAATATTTGGTTGGTTAGTGTTTTGACTTAGTCAAAATGTTAAAAGTTACTCCAAACGCTGTTCTTCGAACAGGCGCCTTAACCAATGTTGAGATCATTACACAGTACATTGCATGGCAAAAGAGGAACAAAAGCACAAACCAACACAAAATTTTTAATCACACACTATGTTAAGAGAACCGACTCGGTGATCGACGCGATCGATAAAGCGGGTCAATGGTTCGACCGTTTAGCTCGGATTAAACCAGTTGAGCCGATTGATGGTTGAACCGAATTGGACCGGTCAAACCCGATAAATATATATATAAAAGATTTATGAAAATAAGGAGTATCTAACATGGGGCTTTCTTGAGTTTGCCAATTTAGATACCTAGCTGATTACTTTTAAATACCTCTCAAATTGATTATCTGCAGCAGCCCAAACCCTCCTTCAATTGGGGCCGGCTGTAGAGAGTGAGAGAGAGATATAGAGAGAGAGACTGGATGAGAGAGACAGAGACAAAGGTGCCCCCTCTTCAATTGATGTTCTTCGTGCTCAAGCAGTACGTCTTCTCCTTCATCTCTTCTCCTTCATCAGCTAATCTCTTCTCTTTCCTCTAGTCCTTCATCTTCTACTCCTCCATCTCTTCCATTCCATCTTGTACTGAAAGTAAAAATCTGCTCCTCAAAATCTTGTACTGAAAGTAAAAATCTACTCCAACAGCTAACGTGAGAATGTTTCAATGGGGGTAAGAATCCATAGATGAAGCCGGCCGCTAATGTGAAGATTTGAGTTTTTTTATTTTTTTAATTAAGATCTATAATTCCCAATTAAACCACAACTCGGCCAGGTCAAAACATGGCCGCGTTGAGCAGTTCTGACCGAGTCAATCCGGTTTAATGTTTAAACGGGGCGAACTAGCATGTCCGAACCGGTTGCATGTCCAGTCCCCAATTGAACAGGTCAAACTGCCGGTCTGGTCCGATTCTCTTTAACATAGGTCGCACAGTATCGAAGGTAACAGTTGGATAACAGTCATCACTATCAATAGAAGGCAAAATTTAAATCCATATGTAAATCCATATGTGAACTGTTTGAAGACTGATAAAAACAATAACAGATTAACCCACTAAACTTCAAGCCAAGCCAAAAAGAAGTAATTCAGATCTAACTAGGTCTTGTCTCAACAAAAAGTGCTAACTTAATCATCATCCTCGATCACCTTGGTGCCCAAATCCTTCAAACCTTCTGCTGGGATCTCTGCTACTGTAACTAGAGAGTAGAGCTCCTCCTTGGCATCCTCGTCATCATTCCTCTTGCGGGCAATTCGGACCCTGATCCTCCTTGGCACACTCCTGATGCCCCTGCTCCAAATGTGCTTGTTCAGCTTCACATCAACTCTCACGTCCTTGGTCCCCATGGCGTTCTCTGCAAACTTACGGATTTCCTTTATGGCTTTTGGAGCCTTCTTCTTGAATGTGCTACAAATTCAAATATAACATGTCAGAATTTGCACCCAAACATCAAGTTAATCAATTCTTGAATACAGCAAACGGCGAAAGAAATGACCCAGCAGCTGTTCATTTGTTAAAAGAAGCTGCCTTTTTGTCACATAAAAATGTATTTCGGTTTATCATGTGTGTCGGATAAGTTAGCTAGCTCAAATGCAGTTCCATATCATCGAAATTAAATCACATCAGAAAACCTCCAATGCTAAAAAAAGTAGTTGAGAAATAACCAACATTCTTCTCATCACTTGTTCATGCCCACTGATCAAGAACCCAACCCAACTACATTTTCGATCACATTTCAGATCCCCACGACCAGGGTCCCAAAACTCATACTTGGAAATCTATAAAACCAACTCATTACCCAGAAGTCCTTGGATTTGCATGATAGGAAAATGCAGTTAACCAGAAACAGCCAAGCAGCTGTGCAATTAGGTCTGCTGCTACAGAATCACAACAATGTCGACCACACATTCCATTGAGTTTGCTCACTAAAATTAAAAAGAAATGCTAAACTCCCATCAGAATTCAATCACATTGGGCATGTAATCCAAAGTAATTTCAAGAAATAACATTAACAAAACAAAAGGTCAAAAACCCAGCTCATATCATCCCTCATCATGCCTAGAAACATTCCTAGATGGCAACCATACGACTTGCTGATGCCCAACTCATTCCCTAAATCAAGCCCGTATCAACGTTAATCGACTAAAATCAACTAATCAACCCGAATATCTTACAACTATTGGCAGTGTTTAAGCATAAGTTGAACATTGTGAGATCATAGCATCACACCATAACACAGAGATGCCTGCGTAAAAATAAATCAAACAGCTGAGATGCAGCAAAAATTGAAAGATATCGTGCAATCCCTAATCTAGGTTAAACATTTCAACCATAGTTCGTATAAATCAAAGTGAAATAGAACATCAGCTAGAATCTCCAATCGCCTCAACGAAGGGAGAAAAGTCTATCAATTGCTAACATCCAAAACGAAGATTCAAAAGAAAGATCTGTAGAGAGAGAATACCAGCCATGGAGGCGTTTGTGGAGGTTGATGGTGTACTCTCTGGTGACAACCTCCTCCTTCCGTCCCTTAGTCTTCTCCACCATTTTCGGTCTCTTCTTCTTTACCGAACCTACCTTACCCTGCATTCAACAACAATCTCACTTCGTTAGCTTCAGGATCCGCCATTAAATCCACTCATAAAACTCCACAGAGAGGAGAGCGACAGAGAGGAGAGCGACAGAGAGAGAGCTCTGACCTCGGCGACGGCAAATCCGCAATGGAGAAAGAGGAGAGGGCAGATAGGAGAAAGAGAATTATTAATGTGGGAGAAGGCGTAAAACCCTAGTTCCTTTTATCCTCTTTCTTTTTCCGTGGGCTCTAATGGGCTCTGTTTAGGTTATGTTATGTGGTCGAACTCCACAGGCCCAATCAAGGCCCAATAAGATAATCTCAAGCCCTAAGATTAGCGCTAGTCCACTGGGATTAATTAATTAATCAGGTCTGATTTAATTTTTAAAAAGCCCCAGTATTCTGTCGTTGATACAACTGGCAAAAATTCGGATTCGGGTCAAAATCGGGTCAGTTATCAGACGAATTTTTTATCCGATATCCGATTTTTTTAGTCAAATAATTTGGACAAGCATAAATTCGGGTTCGGACAATAAAAATATGAAAATTTTATGTTCGAATTTAAAATTCGGATAAAAAGTCATACCCGAACCCCTTTTTTCGATTCAAATAAATTTGGATAATCGGATCGGACAAAATTTTGCCAGCGCTAGTCGTTGATAATTTGGTTAATTTTACGTTGATCTTGAAAGTAAATTTACCTAAAAATTAAAAATAATATATGTCCACAAGAAATTTTCCATGTTTGTTGATTTCAGGTTAAAATGGGTTCAATTCATGTTGATTTCAGGTTGAAATGGATTCGGATTATCTAATTATGTCGAGTTAGATTTTTCCAACTTTAAATTGGATATATTGGCCTTGTTTCATTTAACTTTAACTTAAAGTCTTATAGCTCCTTACAATTACTTAAAACTCCTTACAACTAAATGGAAGCTAAATTGAGAAGCACCACCAACCTCCTTTCTCGTCTCTCTATATCTAAATGAGAACTAAAAATTAATATAAATCTATGTTATACATAAAACTAACACTCTTTTGTAGTTGTATAACTTTGATTTGTCAATTATACCCTTATTTTGCATAAAGTTATAGAGATTAGTTAGTCATTTTACCAAATTAATGCATTCGCTTTTGAAAGAAAAAAAAACCTTCAAAAATAAAATGATGCAATAATCGTTATAGCTTTTGAGAAAACTTTTATAATAAATATCTCTCCTTTTCACCTCTAATTTTCATTTGGACAATCTTCTCCATGACCGTAAACCGTTATTTAATTTCTACCTATATGCCTCTTTGTAAATCGTACCTTTTTTATTTTTTTAATTAACGTTTTTCCTACTTTTTGGATAATAAATTTTTTTAACTAATTTCCCTTATCCCCTTCTGATTGTTTGGAATGTTTACATTTTTATATATTATTTTATTATTTTATTTATCCAATTAAATCTCATTTACTATCTTCTTTTTATAAATTTTACAATTTTTTGAGAACTTTACGGTCACATATTCTACTAATTTTGTTTTTTAATCTAATCATTCTTCCTCTATACGACATATATTATATCTATCTACTTATCTATCTATATTTCTATGCTATATTCGATTACTCATATTTAGTTTCTTAATGTTTATCAAATATTTTAACTTTTTTTTTAATGGATGATTCAAATCTCAAAAGACAAAATGATTGAAATATTAGGTTTATATGTACTTTTTAAAGTCAAATTTATTGTAATTTTAGATTTTATATTGTCTATATGACAAAATTAAAATAAATAACAACCAATTTATAAGGACAATGTCACTTAAAAACACTTTATATATAAGATACATTATTACATACTTAATAATAAAATATATCATATTCAAAATTGTATGAATAAATTTCCTATTATTATTGTTATTATAATGACATAATTTCAAAAATATGATAATTGTATAATTTTAAAATTCAAATTCTTTCGTATCCTTGCATTCAAAACTAGTAGGATTAAAGCCAAGATGAGTGCAAATTCTTAAGTGCTTTTGGAAGCATATAGTCCCAGGTTATACATTATTATTTTAGGCCCATAAAATTTCTCTTATTTTTTCATTCGTCCAATCATTTGTTAACATATGACGAGTAATGAGATACTCCAAGGTGCATATAAGATGTTATGCAAGATGAGTGATTGATATTGCATCTAGTGCAAGAAAAAAAAAGGTTTAGATGACCGGCATTTGTCACCCTAGCATTCATTTTACACAACTACCAATTATTATCAGTTTAGTTTTAGTAATTTTAAAACAATAATTTAGTTTTGAAAAATATATAATATTATCAGTTTTCTTAATAGAATATAATGTGCTATAAAAAACATAGAAAATAATGATAAGATGATAATTAAACAAGATATTAGTATTATATTCTTAAATGTTAATTCCATCAATGAAGAAATTGTAAGAAAAAGGCTTTTAGCACGGCCATAATCAAAATTGTAAAATCTATTAGCTCTAATTTTTAAAATTATTAATTTTTATTTTTGAAATAACTCTAAGAATTATTTGGGGTGATTAATATATAGGATGTCATCGTAAATACGTGTAAGAATGCTGGGTGTCACATCAGTCACAATGAGTAAAGCAAGCTTAGTTAAGGGAGAGAATAATCACAAAGAGTGTTATACAACAACTAATTAAGCTTACATTGTTTAACGAATTTTTTCATCTAAAAGTCATTATCATATGGAGCTTTTCTTTCTTTCTTTTTCGAATAATTGTCTCTTGATTTTTATCACGAGTTCTCGGATTAAAATGTCACTAAACTATCTTAAAATGTCAAAAATATTACTAATTAATTTGATAATAAACAATTGTCACTGGATTAATAATTAAATATTAAAATGCCACTCGTAGTCCAGTTTTACTTGTTACAGACAGGTAAAAACTCACAAAACCGGTACAAACTCAATTTTAAATTATTTTAAACAACTAAACCGCCTTTTTGTCTCTCTCGCCTTCAATTTGAATGACAACATTCAAGAAAACCATCTTTCTCTCTCTTTTGTGTGTGTGTGTGTGTGTGTGTACGAGTAAAAGCCATGCAAGTATCAAGAAGTTCTGTGGTGATTGAATGTTCATCGAGTAGGGAAAAATTAGAGGCTAAGAGTTTGGTGGTGATCGAAATTTCCTTTGTATCAAGATGTTACGGTGAGTAGCGAATCGAAATCGAACCCACCTTCTCTCTTCACTCCATCGGAGACATTCTCCTAAACTTTTACTCCCATCAAGAAATTCGAGTTCTAGGCTCCCCCTACATGGAGCAGCATTCATTCTCTCTCCTCCTCGTCGAATGCATTTTCTTCTCTCTCGTCTGCGGCGCCCTCTTCGTCGAGGTTGGTTTCGTTTGAAGAGGAGACGATTTTAGGGAGAAAACAATCAAGAAAACCTCCTAATAAGATTCTTTGAAGTAATGCTTGTGTAAATATCACATTTTCCCCACATCTATAAAACCTCTCAACATTTACGAAACAGGGGTAAGATTTGCATGCTTTGTTGGGGCTTAGACCGTCTTACTAAGACATAATTACAACTCTTTCGCTTTGATTTCGTTATAGAAACCTTAAAACGACCCTCGATTTCTCTGTAAATTTCACCAATTTTCCTCAATTTTGATTTTAGGGTTTTTCCTTCAAACCCCAACTTTTCCATTTTGGGGATAGAAGATAAAAAGGAACGATGATTTGGAGAGAACTCGTGGGGAAAAGGAGAGGAAATTATTTAACATGCTATTAGTATTAAAAAAATGGATTTTTTGACCATTTTTATGGGTTTTCACCTACTGTAGCAGGTAAAAATGAGCTACAATAATATTTTTAATCGTTAATTATTAGTCCAATGACAATCGTTTATCATCAACTTAAATAGTGACATTTTTTATATTATGAGATAGTTTAATTGCATTTTAAACCGAGAGCTCTCTCTCCCTCTTTGATATATATATATATATCTTATTACTGAGGTCATGGTTTTTCCTAGAAACCAAATGGAATGATTCATTCTACTTAAAACTAAAAAACTAATTTCGTGTCATATGTTATTTAGAGGACATGGTTTTTCCTTATCTTGGGCAGATTTTAGTTGATGATGTACTTGGGAATTCTTTGAGTCCTTACATCTTTCTACTTTTAAATTATTCAGAAAATTCAATTTTATTCTCGAACTTATTTTACGCTCAAACGTGCCATTAATTTTTTCAAAGGAACATTAAAAGTGCCTTTGGACCCTATAGAAACCGGTTATAACATATTTTGAAGTAGTTTTAATTTATTTTTAGCTGGTAGAATGGTTTGGACAAATTTTTTTAAAAAATAAAAATAAAAGTGTCTATATATTCCCTCCAACCCACTGTTTTTCTTCTCAACACTAGTACATGAACCACTTTTAACAACGATTTTTTAACCACGATTATAATGAAAAATAGTTGTAAAAACTTATGCGGTGACATTTTTGTAAAAAAGCAATTTTTAATGCATATATGATGACAGTTCACTCGAAAGAATCGTCGTCAAATGTAGAAAGTCCACTTGTAACTACGGTTCTTTGAAAGAATCGTCGTCAAAGGTGAATATATGATGACGCTTCTTTCATTGAACCGTATAGTTAAATGTCTTCACAAACAAAAAAAAAAAACCCTCGACCGTTGTATGTCACCTTCGGTCTCCCCACTCTCACTCTCACTTCACTCTAGGCTCTATGTTGCCTGCGGTCTCCACTTGCTCTCCTTTCTCTTCTTTCTGCTGTCTCCTTGCTTGTCGCCAATGGTCTTCGGTGTGCCGTTGTCACCGGTGTTCTCTCCACTCTCTGTCCATGCTCTCGTCGTCACTGCTCGCTCCCTCTCTCTCACTCTTGCCGATCGATTGTAACTCATCTTTCCCTCTTTTATTTTGTACTCTACTAAATGAAATGTGTAAACGTGGCATGTTTTATGGTTATCAAAGGTTCGTTTTGCTCTTGTTGTCAAAGATTTAGGGTTTTAACAAACATGCTAAATATGGTTTAGAGTTTTTGGTTGCGACAGTGCATGCTAGCTTCTCATCACTCTCCCCTACATCATGTTGTGGCATCGGATGTTGTTTACTCGTGGAAGCCGGATACGTCGTTCACGGGGCACCCATTGTAGCCGATCGGGTGAGGGTAAGTATGAGAGAAGTCATGCAAGGGAAATGCAACCGTGAGTTGCCGATCCAGATCATCGGACCTTCACATTGTTGACGATGCAGATCAATACTTTTATTCCTTGGCCTAAGAGTTTGATCATCCTCTCTACAATAATTCATTTTTTAAAATATTAGATTTAATCGTTGTTAATATCACGTATACATATTTCTAACTCGTTTATTGATTATTTACTAGGATATCGGGGACAGATCCGAGAGTAGGATGAAGGGCACTCTATCTCCCTCCGTTGGCACAAGCAAGTATTTAGTGGTGCCCGTTCATCGTCTGAATGCAGTACTAGTCCCCTCTCATATCCATTCACGCGTCCCTGCACGAATTAGTGTGCTACTCCGGAAAGTTTTGTGAAAACTTTGTCGGAAGATACAATGTTGGAAATCAGCGTGCCATGTCACGTGTTTGGGCATATTGACCGGGGCAATGAGGACATGACCTTATATGTCTTCCCGCACGATATAATTGAATTTTTGAGATGCAAGAGATCGGTGCATCCGCTATTATGATTGACATTATGTGAGTTACGATATTCATAAGTTTATTTTTTAACTATTAATTTTAATTTTTAACCGCATACAATTAATATGTAACGTGGCTACACGAGATGGAAAACAAGTTGGTTTAATTTCTCAACCCTAATTCTATTCAAGGATTTGGGCGGACACTGATGACCGATCCGAATATATCTTCAAAGTCATGAAATATAATGCGGAGAAAAATGTTATTTGAAGTCGTTCATTGAAGGGTAAGTGTACAAATAAACTTAAATGAAGTTTTTATGGTGTTACATACTTATAATTGCGTTATTTGTGTTTGTGTAGCCACCATTGGATGCTTACTGCCATATTTGCAAGGAGTAATGTCACATACTCGACTTGATCCTCCGGGTCATCCTGTGAAGAAAGATATCAAGAAAGTACCCGACTAGTGAGTTCATACCCTTAATCATTTTATGCTTTTTTTTTATGAAACATTTTATGGTTTTTTGTTAATTAGTATTCTTTTCAATTGTATGTCTAATTTGAATTTTATTTTTCTGATTGAAAAATAGTGCTCTAGTACATATGTTTGTTAGGGAGGGTTAAGAGGTTCACTTGTGAGATTAAACCTACAAATTGTCTCCGTAGAGGTTCTCTTACTTAGAGTGTACTTTAATTGTTTTCATTTCATATTACTTGCTAGCTACATAAAGTACTAATGAATTGTCCATGTGTTCGTAATTTTATAATTTTAGTACCAAAAACAAAAGGGGGACGTGGAGTATAACTTCTACATTCTTCGAGTACATGAAAGAGATTGTGACCTAACTCGATTTAAATAAATCTACTCCCAAAGAGGTACTTGCACTTGCACTTGTATTTGATTATGAAAAAATTAAATTTTTTAATTTTTTTCAGTTTAATTAACACTTGCACTTGACCTAACGAATTTTTCTTTTACATCATTGGTCACGATATTTCCCAGGAAAGGACCTACCCACTCCCTATACGGATGAAGTGCTCAACAAGTTAAAATAAGGTTGGACAAAGTTTATATATAACTCGTATAAAGATATAGGTATATATTTACACTTATTATTCATTATTTTTGGTCAAGTTTGTGATTTACATAGGTATACGAGTTATATAGATATACATTTACATAGATATACAATTACATAGGTATATATATTTACACTTTCTTCATTATTTTAAATGTATCATATATACAACTTTTTATGATGAATCTGGTTTGTATATATTATGGTCAAGACTCTTGGACTCTGGTTTGTATATATTTTGAAAGAGTTTGAGTAAATGATTGTATATGTTTTTATACTGTACATCGGGTAAGCAAATACAAAAATAAATTCTAAAAAAATTTACACCTATTATTACATTTCTTAAGGAACAACCGTAGTAATAAGTTTGAATTATAACCTATGACTATAGTTGTTAGTCGAACCGTAGTCATAGGTCTGCGCCAAATATTTTGGCCAAAATAGGGGTTTGGGTCCGGAGCTATTAGTACGATTCTTAGTGGAGAACCATAGTAATATGTTATCTTATTATTATTGTTGGATTACAACCGTAATAATAGGTACTCTATTACTACGAGTTGTTGACCATAGTAAAAGATGTTCATCTACAATTACGGTCGCATATACGACGCTAGATAACCGTAGTTAAAGGCCTTTTGAAACCGTAATTAAAAGCGGTTTCTTTATTAGTGCAAACCCCTTTCACTTCATCCCAAGTCGAGTCGTCGTCGTCGTCGTCATCGTCATTATCATTATCTCTCTCTCTTGTCGTTTAAAACTCTAATTTTCTAATGATGATTATTGAACAAGAAGGGAGTAAACATTTGTGAAAATTATAGTACAACTGATTTGTCCTTTTCTTGGATATATGTCTAAAGGGTTTGGGGGTTTATTGGATAAAAACAATGATCATTTATAATGACCTTGTATGATATGTCAAATTCAGTTTCCTATACTCCTCTAAATGCTCTCAATTTTAGTTTTACAATACTTTTTCATAAATTATAAGCATATCTCCTGAAATACCAACACCTACTTCTAAATGCCAACACCTCCTTAGTTAGGCTATTGGTAATGAGGCAAATTGAGGGATAAATTCAAGGAGAAATATGTCAATGAAAATAATAAAAGGTATTCAAAAAAAAATCAACTTATTATTACGATTCTTCCACAAAACCATAGTAAAAGATTTGGTAATCAAGTCTATTACTACGGTTCTTTGTGATAACCATAGTAATAGGTAGGTGTTTTTTAATAAAGTTTTTTTCTTTATGTGAGCTTCTTTTAATAAACTGTTATGTGAGCTTGTTTTAATAAATCTATTTATTTTTAAGTATTTATTTTTTTAATATTTTTTATCAAACTATAATTAGTTAAATTAATTAAGTTTGGGATTATTAGCCTAAATTAAATTATAAAAAATCCAAAAATATAAAAAATATTTAAATAATTTTATTTGTTATCAATATTTGTATTAAAAAAATTCACTTATAAATATGAATTGTTGTACCTCGGTAATTATTGAACTCAACTTCATTGTCTTTTCTTACAAAGAAAAAAAGTCTCTAAGTCCCAAATTATAATTTTCAAAATCTCTAAGTCAAAAAAAATTTAAAAAAATCAACCTATTACTACAATTCTATGGGAGAACCGTAGTAAAAGGTTTGGTCAAACAACGCACTTGATTTAACCAGACCTTTTATTATGACTTTCCCAGAGAACTCGTAGTAATGGTAGGTTTTATTTTAATATTTTTTTATATGAGCTTGTTTTAATAGATTATTATATGAGCTTGTTTTGATAAATCTATTCATTTTTTAAGTCTTCAGTTTTTCAATATTTTTGTTATCAAATTACAACTAATTAAATTTTGGATTATTAACCTCAATTAATTATAACAAAATTTAGAAGAATATAATAAAATATCTAAATAATTTTTGTTTGTTATCAATTCTTGTATTAAAAAAAATCACTTATAAATATGGATTGTTGTACCTAGATAAGAGTTGTAAATGATCAAACCCAACTTCGTTATCTTTTGTTATAATGAAAAAAGTCTCTAAGCCCCAAATTATAATTCTTAAAATCTCTAAATCAAAACTAAAAAATTCTTTAAAAAAGCCAACCTACCAGGCCTTAACCGTAGTAATAGATAGGTTTTTTGGATAAATATTTTATGTGAGCTTGTTTTAATAAACTGCTATGTGAGCTTTTTTAATAAATCTATTCATTTTTTAAGGAGATATTAATATTTACCTCTCATCAAAAGTTCCCTTGTTGCGGCGGGACTCGTTTCTTCCGCCCGGACGGCGACTCCAATCCTCGCGGCACGCCATCATCGTGGGAGCTTGCTGCCTTCCTCCCGGTAGGGCTCTTGTGGTTTCTCTCTGGTGACCTCGCTCGTAGGTCTTCTCCGGCCCGAGTTGGTGGGCTTCCGCCGAGTGCTTGCTTCCTCTCCCTTTCTCATCAATTGCTCTGTTTTTCGAGTTCGATGGCGGTGAATCTCGACTCTCAACCGGCTTGCCTCAAATTAACGGAAGAAGAATAGGAAATTCTGGACTTTGAGGACGATGGTGAAGAAAATGTTAGACGCCCAAATTGCTCTCGCTTAGTGGGGAAACTCCTCACGTCGAGTAGCTTCAACGCGGAGGGCTTCAAGACTGCTATCAAGAACATCCGGAAACCATCAAAAGGAGTATTGGTGAAGGATCTTGACAAAAATCTTTTTACTTTCTAGTTCTTTTCCTTGACTGATTTGGAGAAGGTAGTCAAAGATGGTCCTTGGTCTTTTGATGGAAACCTAATTATGCTTGAAACCGTTCGATGGGAATACTTCATCCTCTCGATATTATCTTTGACAAAGCCAGCTTTTGGGTTAAGGTGTGTGAATTACCTATGAAGAAAAAAACTTTTGCCTTTCGTTGAACATTTAGGTGGAAAAATTGGGAAATTTATAGAGGCGGATGAAGAAGATATTCTTACACCTTCTAAATACTTAAAGATCCGTGTTGAGATTGATATTGCTAAACCATTACGAAGCGGTTTTAGGGTTGCTTGTGGATGGTAAACCGAAGTGGATTGAACTAAAGTATGTAAAGTTACCCGACTATTGTTATGCGTGCGGGGTGTTGGGGCATGTGTATAAGGACTGTGGATCGTTATGATGGTGAGACTCTGAAGAGAGCTACAATACGGACCTAGAATTCATGCCTCACCGATCAAAAGAAAGAGGAAACCATTACGAAGGGGTTTTAGGGTTGCTTGTGGATGGTAAACCGAAATGGATTGAACTAAAGTATGTAAAGTTACCCGACTATTGTTATGCGTGCGGGGTGTTGGGGCATGTGTATAAGGACTGTGGCTCATTACGATGGTGAGACTCGCTAAAGAGAGCTACAATACGGACCTAGAATTCGTGCCTCACCGATCAAAAGAAAGAGGAGAGGCAATGAGGAAGAATGGAAAGAGGAGAGACGCAAACTTTTGGAGTTACGTATCTGGTGATAATGCTTTGAGGGTAAAAAGAAACTAAGTCTAGACAACATAAGCTGCTGAAGGATCTGCGAGTTACTGGGGAAGGGGAGAAAGGAAGTTCACTCGGATATGGTGATTGATTCTAATGATACGAGGAAAAGAAAGATGCGTGATGTGAGGAAAGGGCAAGATGGAGAGAGAAAGGTTCGTGTGGTAGATGAGGCTGGGGAGTGCAACCAGTCGAGGTGGAGGCCGGTGAGCGGCTCGCCGGGCCCAATGAGTATTTTATGCCCGAAGCTGTTGGGGACTTGGCGACCCTGGAGCGAGTTCCGGACCTCCACAACCTGTTGCGGAGGTATAAGCCGAATTTGGTTTTCCTTTCGGAAACCAAACTTAGTAGTGTGGAGTTTGTCTGCTAAATTGAAACAAATTGGTAACTTTCGGGCGAGTGTGTGTTGATAGTAGAGGAAGATCTGGAGGCTTAGCCTTACTGTGGGACTATGGGTCTATGGTGAATTTGCTTTCATCATCTCTAAACCATATTGACGTCGAATTTAGCTGGAAAAGGGATAATGTTCAATGGCGTTTTACTGAGTGCAGTATAGGTGGCCGGAAGCATCAAATAAGCGAAAACGTGTGAATTGCTCACCGATATCAGCTGTAACTCGACTCTTCCTTGGCTGGTGGGAGGAGATTATAATGAGATCTTTTATAACTTCGAAAAACAGGCTCGCAACGAGGAGTCAAGCTGTTTTGAATACTTTCGGGACGACTTGGGAAGATTGTGGTCTCTACGACCTAAATTTTTCGGGGCATGAATTTACCCGGTGGAATGGGAGGGATGGCGAGGAGTCGGTAGAGGAATGATTAGATAGGTTTTCGGCTTCGCCGAATGGTCATCTTTGTTCCCTAATGCTACTTGTGATACATATGGATGAGAAACTATTTGATCACCTGCCTATTATGCTCCGAGTTGATCCAACTATCCCTAGGAGAGATTGGCGGCGAGGTAGGAAACGGTTTGAACAGATGTGGGCCACGGATGAGGGGTGTGAGGTGGTAGTCAAAGGGGCTTGGTCTGCTTTGAGAGGTGGCTCAGCAGGTGACCTCTGTCTAAGAAAGATAGATAAGCTGCATGGTCGCGCTACTTGAATGGAACAAGTGACTTTGGCCGGGTTCGGAAAGAAATTGCTATCCGTACTAAACGAGTTAAAAGCAACCCGAAATGCTCACGACCGGAGAGCGCTTATGGATGAACTTGCTGTTTGGAGACGCAGAGAAGAGCTCTTATGGTGGCAAATATCCCGTGCTAATTACGTCAAATTTGGGGACAAAAATACCAAATGGTTCCATGAAAAATCAAGTGCTAGACGTAGAACAAACTTCTTTACATGCCTTCGGACACAAATGGTGAGCGACATACGGATGCGAGATAAGCTAGAGGAAATAATCACCAACTACTTCACTAATATCTTCAAAACGGATCACCCATCCAATGTGGATGAGGTGATTTCGGTTATCCCCACGGTAGTTTCGCAAAGTATGAATGATTCTTTATGTAAGCCGTACATGACTAAAGAGGTAGAAGGCTGCACTGAATCGGATGCACCCGCCGAAAGCTCCTCGGTCCAAATGGTATGAATCCTTTCTTTTTCAAAATTATTGGGATACGGTAGGGGGATGTCTCGGCCGCAGTGTTGGGTATTCTTAATGGTGAGCCTATGCCCGACGGATTAAACCATACCCATGTGGTTCTAATCCCCAAAAAATAATCCTACTAGCATTGAGGATTTTTGCCCCATCGGTTTGTGTAACGTAGTTTACAAGTTGGTCACCAAGGTTATTTCTAATCACCTAAAAACTTTCCTTCCGGACATTATTTCGTGTCCCAAAGTGCCTTTACACCGGAAGGTTTATCCGAGACAATATCCAAGTGGCTTTTTAGATTTTCCATGCTATGAACTGTTCGTTGAAAGCGAATGGAGATATGGCGATTAAACTTGATATGGCAAAAGCTTATGACAGAGTGGAGTGGTATTTTCTTAAAAGGGTTATGTTAAAAATGGGTTTCACCGAAGGTTGGGTTAATTTGGTTATGTCTTGTGTGGAATCTACTTCAATGTCCTTTGTGATTAATGGTGAACCGAGAGGTATTCTTCGGCTCGAAAGAGGTCTTCGGCAGGGAGACCCCATCTCTCCGTATCTATTTCTTTTTATTGCTGAAGGCCTTTCTTATCTTCTCTCCGATGCGATTCACACGGGTGAATTAAGAGGATATACTATTTGCGACGAAGCTCCAGTGATCTCTCACCTTTTGTTTGTCGACGATACTATGATCTTTTGTGAAACAACGGAGGGTCGAGCTGAAATTGTGACAAACATTCTAGCTACTTACGAATTGGCGTCGAGCCAAAAAATCAACTTTGACAAATCTAGTGTTGCCTTTAGTAAAGGGACGCCTGCAGTTCGGAAAGAGGCGGTTTCTTTGAAGTTGGATATTAGGGAAGTCTTGTCTCATGACAAATATTTGGGGTTCCCACTCGAATTGGGAGGTCAAAGAAGAAACCGTTCCTCTACATTAAATATCGCATCGGGAAAAGACAGAACAATTGGTTCGACCGTTACCTCTCGTGGGCGGGAAGAGAAGTGCTAGTAAAAGCGAGTTGCCCAAGAAATCCCTACCTATGCTATGAGTGTGTTTCTGTTTCCCAAGGAGCTATGTAATGAGATACAAGCGATGGTGAATAGATTCTGGTGGGGTCACTCTACAAACTCCCGTAAAATTCATCGGGTTGGCCGGCATAAATTGTGTGATAGTAAATCCTTTGGCGGCATGGGGTTCGGAGACTTTGCTGATTTTAATTTAGCTCTCCTTGCACGGAAAATATGGAGACTAATTAGTAACAGAGACTCCTTAGTATTCCAAGTCCTAAAAGCCCGCTACTTTCCGAATACCACTTTTTTGACGCCCTTTGGGGCCCCGACCGAGTTTTATCCGGCGGAGTATTTGGAATGCCCGGTGGGTTGTATCTCGTGGTATGATATGGCGTATAGGGGATGGTTTTTCAGTTAACGTATGGACTGATAAATGGCTTCCTAGACCTCACTCGTTCAAGGTGATCACAAATATGGACCCGAGGTACTTGCTTATTAGGGTCGGAGACCTTATTGATAGGGAAACTTGCACTTGGAAGGAGGATATGCTTGAATATGATGTTTTTGCCGATTTATGTGGATCGTATTAAATCTATCCCTCTCTCTCGATCTTTCCCCTGCAGATAGGCCCCTTTGGCATTTTTCGCCAACCGGCGAACTCACTGTTAAGGCTGCCTATCACTCGTATCCGAAACTGGAACAATGTAGATGAATCGGGATCAAGTAATCCTGGAGCTCCAAGTCACTGGAAAGAGCCGTGGAGGGCATGTATGCCACCTCGTATCAAGGCGTTTGTGTGGCGGGCTTGTTCCCGGTCTCTTCCTACGGCTGTAAATCTAGCAAGTCGTATTCCAACTCGTCCGAGAGTCTGCAGATATCCGCAACTCATCCGAAGAGGATGTCCGCCATGCCCTTTTCCGTTGCCCTCAAGCGAGTATTGATCCGGAATTCAAGTAAGTTTTCTTACTCTCTGTGGGAAGCTGGCTTCTCTTCTTATGGGGACTTTATTCTCTATGCCAAATCAAAATTGAGGATTGAGGAGTGGGAGGAATTCTTAGGCTGTGACATGGGAGGTGTGGAATGCCCGTGAATCGGAGACTTTTTGGGGAAGGGGATTTGTCGTTGGCTGGCTTGTCCGTCAAGGCCATAAGTATTGTAAATGAATACCGGAGAGCGTACTCGGCCATGGTTTGAATACATCACCGAGAAAGGAGCAATGGAGTCCACCTAGTTTGGGGCGAGTGGAAGATCAATGTTGATGGAGGGAAGTCGGGCGGTTGGGGCTTTGAGTGGGGTGTTGTTGTGCGTGATAGCTTGGGGTCAATGGTGCTCATGGGGGTTCATCAAGGCAATGGTTTTCTTGGCCCCGAAATCGAGGAAGCGAGAGCACTATTATTTGGGCTGAAGTTGGCACTCTGGATTATGGTCTCCAACGAATTATTGTTGAAAGTGATTGTGCTTGCAATTATTGCAAAGATCTCCAAGAACGCTTTTATAGGTTCCGAAATTGGTTTGTTTATTTCGATATTCGGGTGTTTGTAAGTCTGTTTGAGTCCTATTTGTTTTCACATATCCGTAGGGGGTAACAAGGTGGCTCATGCTTTAGCCCACCTTCAACCCTTGGAGCTTTCTACTATAGTGTGGGTCGAAAATGGCCCGGAGTCGGTACTAGAGTTGGTCTGTAACTAATGCTTCGTTAATCCTTGATTAATAAAGCCAACTTTCCTCCGATAAAAAAAAAAAACATTTACCTCTCTTGAGTTATTTGGAAATCATTTATAAACCCTCAATGTATTGGTATTTATTTTTACCCACCTTGACTGTAGCAGTTAATATTTGAGCGATGCATTGACCTTTGTTGTTAATAATAAACAACATCCAAATATGATATGTGTGGTGACGTGGCATAAAAAATATGTACAATGCCACAATTGCCGTTTTACGATATGTGTGCTCTTTTTAGGTGTAAGGGTAAAAAGTCATTCTAGTTTAAAAATTAGGGACAAACTTGTCCTTTTACGCTTCCAATTAGCCCTTCATCGTTTTTTATGTTAAATATTTTTTATATCTAAATCCATGGTGGGCAAAAATAAATACCAATACCTGCAGGGTTTATAAATGATTTCCAAATACCTCGAGGGAGGTAAATGTTAATATCTCATTTTTTAAGTGTTTATTTTTTCAATATTTTTCTTATCAAATTATAATTAATTAAATTAATTAAGTTTATAATTATTAACTAAAATTAAATTATGACAAAATCGAAAACAATATAATAAAATATTTAAATAATTTTTGTTTGTTATCAATGATTGTATTGCAAATAATTACTAAAAAATAGGGAAAACCATGAACCATGAACCATTTGTGTACGTGGTCAAGACAAACCATTGTTCCATGATCGTGATAGTCCTTCGAATTATTTTCATTTTTAGAAATATATATATTTAAGTATTGTACAGAGATAAATATTACCTTCCCTTAAATATTCTTTTTTAATCTTTACATCTTTTTTCCAGAAAATAACGCAAAATTATTGATAACAAGACGTTTATCTCTCCTCCTTTCTAAACCCTAATTTTGTGTTTCTATTTTTCCCTTTTTAGATTGTTGGGGCTACTACTGGCCTTATTACAGCTAGTGATAAACCCCTTTTACTTCAATTTCTTCAATCGAATCAAGATCTAAACGTATTTTTCTAATAAATTTTCTCTCTTTGTGAGAATTTGGATTTCTCTCCTTGTAAAAGTTTGAATTTTTCTGCTTTTCGTGAGAGTTTTAATTTCTCTCCTTCTTGTGAGAGTTTGAGTCTCTCTCATTTGTGAGAGTTTGTGTTTCTCTCATTTTTGTGAGAGTTAAGGTCTCTCTCCTTCTTGTGAGAGTCTTGATTCTCGACTTTGTGCGAGTTATTTCTCCCGTCAATACGTGCAAGTCTTAATTAAGGTTGTAGATTCGAATAGAGAGTATATTTTTATTAATTAGTGTCATTGATTTTGGTTGAAAATGATTCAATAATGGAATTCATATGACTCGATCGAAGTGATATTTACTGCACGTTGGATCTATTATATATCACATAGATATCTATTATATGAAGTTATATAATAGCTCACCGATGTTCGGAAAATACATATTGAAGTTGAAGAACATGCTTTGTGGCCAAAATAATGCTGCAAGTATGGAGTCGAACGAAAGTATATTTACCACTAATTTGTTGAAATAGAATTATGTTTTTATACTTTAGATTTATTCTTATTAGAAAATTATCTTTTTACATCACGTATGACTTTCTATTAATAAAGTTTCTATTTCTATCAAAAAAAAAAATAATATGACGTTTATACCATCTTCTTTATTTTACAATTTTTTCACTTTTTTCTTTTAGTTATTGGAGTCTTTTATTTGAAAAAATGAAACTAAATAGTAGATTCATTGGATAGAATAAAATCATAACTCTCAAAGGTTGTTTGGCTGCTTTAATTATTAATGCAAAGGAATTTTGTGAGTAAGGAGCATTGTTTCTCATGGGAACATCAATGTTGCTTAGTTTGTAAGTTGGTGGGGGTTATAAAAACATGCTTTATTAAAGGGTCAATGACTAAGCTTAAATGATGTAGATAACTAGATAAGATTTTGACTTGGAGAGCATGCTTCCTATATAGTAACTAATTGATTGAAATAAAAATTTTGAAAAACAATATTTCATAAAAAGATACAATAGTAAAAAAAAAAAAAAAAAAGACAACTTATATCAGTATTAGTGTGGACCTGTGTTATGTACGAAATAATGTTGTACAATATATATACAACTTAAAAATTATTGAATCACAAAGTAATATTGTACAATGAGTTTCTTTTACTTGATCATTTGATCTTATTGAATGATTTCACCTTCAACAAGATCTTTCTACATGTTATCCCCTCATGGAGAAAATGATTTCGTGACTCATCAAATTTATCATAACCCAACACATAAAAATTATTAGATCCCAATATACATTCATCTTTTGATCAATCTAAATTTCCAAAGAATAAACAAAGAATCTAAAATAATAAAAAAGAACCAGAAAAAATATCATCAAGGCTTTGAAATTAAACTCGTTATTTGGAACATTAAGAAGTTAATCCTCTCCAAGAATCAAATAATTTAAATAAACCTCATTCATATTGAATTTGTTGTTATATCCGCTCTAAGTTATTATCTTAGTCATTAAAAAGGGAATGGGAAAATCCGGTAAAGAATAAATTTATTGTTGTAAACATTCACACGCAATGATAAAAATATGGTGAGAGAAAATCCATTTTGTAAACTTATCCCAAAATTTTATAGACATTAAAATCCTTTAAAATATAAATACACTACTACAAAATTGTTATTTAGCGACGGAAACAGTTCCTTCGCCAGCTAGCGACTGAATCAACAACAGAAAGTGACATAAACTACGACGTGTGTTAGTCAACGACGGAATTAGCGAGGAGCATAAATTCCAGCGCTAATTTCAAAAATAACGATGGAATCAACGACGAAATGTGGTACTTAGCGATGGATTCATATTTTAAAAAAAAAATTTAAAAGTAGATTTTTTTACATAGCGACTGGACCATTTTTGTCATTGTTCATTGCTAATATGAATAGCGATGGAATGTGTCGTCGTTGGTCCGTCACTATCTAAATATAAATTAAATTAAATTTTTTAATTAGCAACGGACCTAGCGACAAAAGGGTCCGTCGCCAATTAAAAAACTTAGGTTAGCAATAGACCATTCCTCGCCGGTCCGTCGCTAACCTCGATATATACTTTCGGATCCGGGCTTTCGTCCACAAGACAAACCGAAGATTGTGAGAATGGGAAAGTGAGCGAGTGCGAAAGTGGTCCACGACCGCCTACCACCGACCATCCTCCACTCCCGCCAGCTGTCCGCCACCCCTATCGGCTATTATACCCGGCAATTGGGTCATTCGGTTCGGGTTCGATTCGGGTTCGGTTCGGGTTAGTTCGGTTCGGGTTAGTTCGGTTCGGGTTAATTTCGGGTCGATCTTGTTCGGGTCCGATTTGGTTTCGAGTTCGGGTCAACTTCGATTCGGGTAAGCTTCGGATCGATCTCGTTCGGGTTCGTTCGGTTTCGGTTCGGTCAACTTCGATTCGGTTCAACTTCGGGTCAATCTCGTTCGGGTTTGATTCGAGTTGATTTCGGATCGGGTCACTTTTGGGTCAAAATCGATTCAAAATTGTGCCACTATAGGCACAAAAGTCCATCCTCAAAAAAAAATATGGGTTGGGTCACTTTTATTTGGGTTAAATCGATTCGGGTCCGATTCGGTTCGAGTCATTTTGGGTTCGGTTCGGTTTCGGTTCGGGTCATTTTGGTTCGGGTTGGAATCGAGTTCATTAGATTTCGGGTCGGTTCGGTTGGGTCGGTTCATTTCGGTTTTGGGTCAAAATCGGTTCAACTGTTTCGAATGTCGGTTCGGTTTGGGTTTCGGGTCGTTCGGGTTGACGCGTTCGGTTCGGGTCGGCTTTGCCAAGTCTATCGGCTATCTGCCGCCCCTCACTTCATGAAATTTGGCCGAGCTAACAAGGAAGGGGAGGAGAGAGCTCGAGGGAGAGGAGATCTTTCCGCTGCCACCGTTTCTACCGCCGATCGTGCCGCCGCCAATTTTGCCGCTAGCCGCCGGTCCCACCGCCGCCAAACACGCCGTTGAAGGTAGTGTTTTTCTCATTGTTGTTGGATTTAGGGTTTTAATTGTTTAGTATAAAATTGATGGTTTTAGAGAAATTGATGCAAATTAATGTTCATTGTGAATGAATTTGAAGTAGAAAATGTGCAATTGTGTGATTTAGGTATATAAGTTGTGTTGTTTGTGGTATATGAGGTTAGATTTGTTGAAAGAAATTGTTGAAGTTAAAGTAAATTTGTTGTTTGTGCTTAATTGTGCAATTGTGATTTGTGATTTATGTGTATATGTTTGTGATTTATATGCAATTGTTTGTGGTTTATTTATAAGTTTATTAGAATTTTGACAACTTAGAAATAGATTGTGTTTAATTGTGTGAAATTAGAAATAAAATTATCTTCGTATCTATTATTGTTGTAAATTTTATAATAATGTTATAAATTATATTTGTATGTGAGTTGATTTATACTAATTAGGTAGAAATAATGTTATGAATTTTATATGTGTGAGTTAATTTATACTAATTAGGTAGAAAATAATGTTATGAATTTTATGTGTGTGAATTGATTTATACTAATTAGGTATGGTTAGTTTGATGATGAAATTAATAATTAGGAGTAGAATATAGAAATTAAAGAAATTTATGTTTAAGAAAAACATATGTTCAATGCATAATGATTTATATTATGTTCATTAGACTAAATAAAGCTAATCATGACATCTCGCATGTATTGATTAATAACTAATAATTGAATAAATTGTTAAATGTCAATCATAATATATATGGACAGGCCTACTCGTCGTAGATGGATGTATCGCAGGTTATTACCTAATAGAGTTGGGTATAGATAAGAGTTTTTAGACGGGGTTGAGGAGTTTGATGCACATGCTAGAAGTCAACTAGAATTTGTGCATAATCAATAATATAGGTGTCCATGTCACAAATGCAAAAATCGGAAGTACAAGGAACTCGAACAAGTTAAGTTACATCTTTATCAATATGATTTTCTTTTAATCTATTGGTATTGGACAAATTATGGAGAAATAGATCCTCGTTTATATGAGGATGGTGGTATGACTTCTAACATATACAACGAAAGTAGCTCCAATCACATGAACTACGGCGATGTAGAATCAAATGTTGACCGTATAAATGATATGGTGATAGATGCCATGATGTCAAATCAAGGCTCTACAAGTGAGCTTCTAAATACCAATGCCCAATCTTTCTTTAATATGGTTGAGGCTGCACAACGACCTTTGTGGGAACGAAGTGAAACTCACACTCGAGTTGTCTACAACCATTAGACTGTTGAGCATCAAGTCCGACTACAACATGCCTCAAAAGTACTTTAATGAGATTGCACAACTTATAAAGGAGATTTGTCCCTCCGAAAACCGAGTTCTTTATGACATAACCATGCAAAAATGGTCATTAAAAATCATGGGATGGATACTTGAAGAATTGATTGTTGACGAAAAGGTTGCATGTTGTTCTACAAAGAGGACATTAATCTTGAATCATGTAAGTTTTGTGGTCATGCGAGATGGAAGCGTCAAAGTGAAAGACAAGGAAAAACCCCGAGGACTCCGTTTGTAAGGATGCATTACTTGCCATTAATACCAAGACTTTAACGCTTGTTTGCTTCAAAACCACAGCCAAGCACCCGAGATGCATTATGGGAATATAAGAGAGGATGGTGTCCTTTGTCATCCTTCATATGGTGAAGCATGGAAACATTTTGATAAAGTTTACCCCGATTTTGCTACCGAGCCTAGAAATATTAGACTTGGTTTGTGCACGTATGAGTTTAATCCATTCACCCAACCTTCAAGGTCTTATTTAATCTGGCCAATTGTTGTTACCCTCTATAGTTTACCGCCGAATTATGCATGATGACGCCTTATATGTTCTTAACATATATCATACCAGGGCATACAAATCCGAAAAATAAGATTGATGTGTACTTGCAACCTCTTATTGACGAGTTGAAAACACTATGGGAAGATGGTATGGAAACATCAATGATTTCCCAGGATATAGTATGTTGTCCGGATGGAGTACTCATGGTGCCATGTCATGCCCAAGTATGTATGAATCAACAGAAAGCATTGAAGCTTACTAATGGGCGAAAATTTTCATGGTTTGATTTCCATCTGCGGTTTTTGTCACAAAGTCATGCGTTTCGAAGGAATACCACGACTTTTAGGAAAGGAAAAACTGTACATTTGGGTCCTCCTTGTCGGTATACGGGGAAGAAATAAAACAATGGGTTGAGAACTTTTCAAAAGTAACGAAGAACGGGCAATCAACATTTCGAGCTTCAAAAAGAATCATAACTAGACAAAATAAATCATATTTTGGGAGCTTCCATATTGGAGAGATCAATTGCTTTGCCACAACTTAGATGTGATGCTCATTAAAAGGAACTTTTTAAGAATATAATTAACACTCGTTATGGATATTCCGGAGAAAACAAAGGATGATGTCAAAGCAAGAATGGATGTGGCTGAGTTGTGTGATCGCGAGGAGTTGAATTTAAAGCATAGACCAAATTGCAAAATTCTCAAACCGAAGGCAAAATATGTGTTGTCGTTGGAGCAAAAAGGGCTATATATAAACGGGGCAAGAGAGTTAAATATGTCGATGATTACTATTCTAACATCTCATACCTTGTAGACCCAACCTTGTAGACCCAAACTCTACTAAGTTACGTAGCTTGAAAAGTCATGATTGTCATGTTTTCATGGAGAGTCTTCTTTCAATAGCATTTAGTGCACTCCCGAACGAGGTTTTAGCCATTCTCATTAAAATTAGTGAATTCTTCAAGAACCTTTGCTCATCGGTTTTACGGGATGAGGAGTTAGAGCAAATGCATCAAAATATTTCCATTATAGTTTGTAAATTGGAAACAATACTTCCTCCTCGGTTTTCAATGTCATGGAACACTTGCCTGTTCACTTGGCGAAAGAAGCAAAATTGGGTGGTCCGGTACAATACCGTTGGATGTATCCCTTTGAGAGGTTTTTCGTCCGATTAAAGAGGTCCATAGAAAACAAATTGAAGCCTAAAAGGAGTATTGCTAAGAAATATGCACGATTTGAAGAAGCACATTTTGCGTCTTACTATTTCGGCTCTAACGTGCCTTGTATGCGCAATAGAAGTCGACGAAATCAGGCGAGTGAAGTTCCATACCACAATCCTACATTTTCGGTATTCATACCAGAAGGTGCTCCGATTGGGAAGTTCACTTCGCATTTCCTTGATGTTAAGGAAAAGACAATTGCACATCTCCATGTTTTACTCAATTGTTCGAAGTAAAACCTTACCTTGAGTGAGTTTATCTTATGCTATACAACACTTGTTACTAAAATTATGATGATGATGTGATATTAATAAACATTTTAACCTCGGTCTCTTCAAACACCAAAAACAAGCTATGTATGCTGATGTTATTGATGCGGCAATTAATGCAATGGTGGAAAATAAGTTCGAAGATTGGTTCAAAGGAGCTGTGATTATCATATATTAGAACTTAGTGGTCATTATGAAATTTATTACAATGGGTTCTTCAATTTAATGAACTAAATTATACTATCTTATTGACATAGATTCATTTTTATCGAGTATATCATGATAAAAGCATGTGTACTTGATGCCATTAGCTCAAAGACCTTTAAGGAGAGTGAAAACATGGACGACATGCATGGTGAATAGAATGTTATTTCATATCGAGGCTCGAAATGAAGGGAAGATAACCTTCAATTGTGGTGTTTATGTGAAAGGAACCAATGGAAGACATGTTGAAAATATTTACTATAGTATTTTGTAAGAGGTGGTTGAAGTAGAATATGTAGGGGAACCAATGAAAAGGTGTGAAGTTTAGATGCGATTGATTTGACCCTAGTCGCCCTTGAGGTACTCGAGTGCCATAAATTTAGTTCGTATGTTGTAGTACATCGTACAAGGCGATATCATAAGTACGATCATTTCATAGTTGCTGATACTGCAACTCAAGTATATTATATGTCATACCCACAAGGTGTCCTTAGAGAAAAAATGAATTGGTTTGTCATAGTGCTAGCGAAACCAAGGGCTAGAGTTGATGACCAATATACTATTCCTCTTACATTATAAGAGGATAGTATGGGGACAATCGATCTTGTTATGGAAACTTTGCCTAGGACACTTTGGTAGATAACTTGATATCGATCGAAGAATTATTTGATGATATGCTTATAAACCAACATGATGAGATTGAGGATGCTACTGAAGAAGAGAATGGTTAAGAAGATGATGAAGGTGAATGGGATGATGATAACATCACCGATGAGGAAGAAGAAAATTCATATTCAACGATGATGAAGAGGATAGTGAAAAAGATGATGATGGTAATGATGATGAGGAAGATGGCTAATAATATGGATGTTGTCACCAATTATGCTTTCTTTTATATTGTTTTAGACTGAATCATTTCAATTTATGTTGTAATCAAATTAATTCTTACTAATGTATTGAAGGTAAAACAATTTATATTGAGTAACGTGTACTTTCTAAATAGAAGAATTCTTATAACTAACTTACGTGTTGCTTACTAACGTGTACTTTCTTAATGCTTAATTGAAGGTGCAACAATTTTATATAATTTGTCTTTAACTAATGTTTACTAATATGTATGTGTTGTTTATGTTAGGAATTATGGAACGAGGTAGAGGCAGGTCAAAAATATTAGCAACTTGAGGAAGGGATAGAAACAACGTCAACATTGATGGTAAAGGTGACAATGTAAATACTTGTAGCCCTACTCTAAACCCTCCTTACATTCAATCTCTTGTAGGTGGATCAGTCTTCCCACACTTCCCTTACAACCAAACTCTAATGGGTGTGTCATTCATCCCAAACCCTTCTTATTTCCAACCTCCAATGGGTACAACTCCAAATATCCCTCACATGTAAACTCCAATGGGGGAGGTCTGAACAATGCATTCTCACATTCTCAACATGCTCCTTTGTACTCGAACCTGCCGCATACGTACTCATATAACCAATATGGTACGACATTTATACCAC
The DNA here is from genome assembly GCA_021018815.1 of Talinum fruticosum. Taxonomy (NCBI): domain Eukaryota; kingdom Viridiplantae; phylum Streptophyta; class Magnoliopsida; order Caryophyllales; family Talinaceae; genus Talinum; species Talinum fruticosum. The sequence continues at coordinate 9,661,428 of JAITYX010000010.1, read as the reverse complement.
GAATCAATATAGGAGTCGAACAAAGGCCACCTCAAAGGCCTACCAATGATGGTGCAACTCATGAAGGCGATAAGCATGCTAGTGAGCTTGAATCAAGCAATGTTAGTAATAGGAGAAAGATTCACATAGAGCCAGATGATGAAGGGTAAGTGTGATAATAAATAATAAAATAAAATGTTATAAAGTTTTAGGATAAACTTCCTTTCAAAAAAAAAATTTTTTAGGATAAACTAACTGTTTTGTATGTTTCTTGATTAGATTCTTTCCCATTGATAAAATGGTCAGTAAAATCGCCCACATCTTCCAAAGCAAGTATGATGGATCATGGCCTAAATGGGGTAAAGTTCCTTTATCACAAAGAGATCTTTAGTATTTTGAGTTTAGGGTAATGACAAATCTTTGGTTTTATGAGTTTAAGGTAACATAATGACTTATTGTGTATATTTGGGCATTATATTATATTTTTATAACTTATAAACTACTTTTTCATTGTTACAAAAATTTTTCACTTGGTCCCCAACTGATGACGTCTAAATTAGATGAAATTTTGAAAAGAAACGAAGTGATTGATTGAAGGACTTCATGCTAAAAGTAAGAAAAAGTAAAAAGAAGCCGATATGGTTGGGTGACAACTACTAGAAGGAGTTGCTAGAATATTGGGAAACTGCTGAGTACAAGAAGTTTTGTGAGCAAGCTCAGAAAAACCGCAATGTAGATCAAGGTAGACTTGGTTTATCACTTCATACTTGTGGCTCAATCCCCATGACGGAGCATAAGCGGCGATTGGTATAATACCCTTTTCATGATTACGCATACAACTACTAACATGTTCAAATTAGTAAATTGAATTTCTAATAACTTTTTTGTATTTAGATGAAGGAACTTAAAGGAGTTCTTTGTTTACCGGCCCAACTCTTTTCGCAAACCCACAAGACCAAAAAGGACTAATGGGTTGACCAAAAATCCAAGGTCATTTATGTGAGTTACTTTATATATGCAATTTTTAAGTTTTTCAATAAGGTGTTCTTTAACAATCTCCGATAATTATATGCCTAAAAAATTTATATATTATGCAGGAAAAGTTTGAAAAGGAGTGGGAAGAGTTGCAAAACACTCAACTCACTCAACCTTATATTGATGATCCTAACTCACAAGAGGATCCCGTATCCATCCCTTCATAACATGAGTTATGGGTAAAAGCCAATGTAAATATGAAAGTTCGCATTTATGGACTTGGATCTTAGGCAAAGAACTTGAAAAAATCATGTCCATGTCCTTCAAATCAACAAAAGCTGCTACTCCGGATGACTTAGATTTGAGAGCAACGATGCAAAACTTAACTTCGAGTTAAGTTAATGGATTGAGCATGCTCATGTGCTTGGGTTGGAGAATAAGGAGCTCAAAGAAAAGGTTGAGAGTTTAGTTGGGCCAATAGCAAGCTTCACTGCATTTATGAAATCTCATCAAGCATCCGGATCTCAGCCTAGACCAATACAAGTACAACAGAAAGAGGAGGAGGAAGAGAAAGAGGAAGAGGAAGAGAAAGAGTGAGAACCCTTAATTCATTATGATCGGAACTTGTGTTTATTGGTAAACAATTTGCGCACTTCTTTTTTCATTTGTTTGATTGGCACGTGCACGTGAATGGAGTTGGATTATGTGTTTATAGTTAAACAACTTGTGTTTATGGTTGTTTGTGAACTTTTTATGGTTGTTTGTGAACTTATGAAATGGTTGTAAATGCGTTTGGATTGTTTATGGTTGTGAAATGTTTGTTAGAATTATATATCCAACTTGGAGGAAAACCTTGTGAAATGTCATTGTGACATATGTGAATGTTGGATGTGTATATCCATTCACATTTTTTGTATTAGGTTCCCAAAAAAGGGGAAAAATATTGCAGATTTCGGCAAAGTAGTGACAGCTCAGCGACGGATTAGTGACGAAATAGCATGAGATCGGCGATGGAATACAACGACGGAACTCCATAAGTTCCGTCACCGATGTCGATGATGGGAAATCACGTTCGTCGCTGACATGAGCAGCTACGGAATGTTGTTCCGTCGCTGAATTTTAGTGAAGCGGATTATAGTGACGAAATTCTTCCGTCACTATTTCCGTTGCTAACTCGAAAATTCCGTCGCTATTTCACTTTTGCATAAATTAGCAACCGAAGTATATAAATTCAACTTAATAATTGTTAAGTTAGGCTTTATAAAATCAAACTAATGATCAAGTAGGTAGTAAACTAATACAATGATTTCTAAAGGAGAATAGATGCAAATATAGAGACAAGACTTAAGATGGGTTTTTTGGAGGAAATTTAGCAAGTTAGGCAAAAGTATAAAATGAAGATATTTCATATAATTAAGGGAAGTTATTGAAATGCCTTCAATTTGTTTTAAGTATTATATGACAACCTTGATACTATAATCTTTATTCTTTAACCCTATATTTACGAAGAAAATGTAGATAAAATTAATTGCGGTGATTCATCATCAATCGATCAAGATACTATCTCAAACTCCTCTTCCCCAATTTATATACACACTATTATTCGATCAAAGTCCAAATTAAGAGATTCCTAAATACCAAAGCTAAACTGTCAAAGCAACTAAGCTTTTGTTTTTTTATAACCTAAATCCACATACCTTCGACCCGCTCTCCAGTAGTTATGAAACCCTTTTTCTTTTCATCACAACAAATTTGTCATTTTCTTATTCCTAAATCGTGCTTATCCCAAACGAAGATTCTATTCTATTTATACCGCGAACAACCAAAACTAAACAACCTAAATTAAGATCTTGAAAATGTAAAAAAGAAACGTGAAAGGTGAATATCAACTTTAAATAAGCCCATTACCATTATTAACACTATATTACCATACACAAAAAGGTGAAGAGGAGAGTCCACACATAGAAAGAAATCTGTTTTTTTTTTTTCATTTGGGTAAATTATATTATTTATTCATTTAATTATTTCCATCGACGATTTATATTTAATGGACAAATAATTTTAATAGTTTGAGATTACACTAAACTCCTACAATAACTCCTCCTGTTGTAATATTTGACCAATTTGAAAATATTACTATTATATATAGTATGAATTATGAAGTGTTAAATTTAACAATGGTTCTTATGGCCTCCATGGAGGAAAAATAGTAATAGATGATCGGTTACGTTAGTATCTTACCATTAAGATTGGATAGAGATTTCTTAAGAGTTTCTCATCAATGATGACAATAATGATATTATGAATTTGACAGAATTCGTACATCCAAATTTGGTTGACGAGATACAAACACAATAGTTATTATACTTAGTATCTTACCATTCGGATCAACTTATACATATTATGTAAACTCAAAAAAGAAAAAAGGTGAAAGTTGTTTTGTTGTTTTTTTTGGTGCGTTGAGGGAGCAAGTCTACCACACCTTTGGGCAGAAACCAACATGCATGAGTCGTTCCCAGGAATCGGAAGGTCAACATGCATATAGTCAAATAAGTGAAAAAATATATATAACTCGACCTTAACTAAATTTATATATTAAAAGATTTAAATCTTATCATATTATTGGTAGTTATAATTATAATTAATTCTTAGATTATAAAATTTATTGATTATCTCAATGAATGAAAAAAAATGCTAATAGATTATCAACTTTGTTGGCAAAAAGAGAATTATAAGTACTCCATCCCTCTCATAAAAGTTGTCAAAAACTTCTTTTTTAGATGTTCCAATAACATTGTCAAAATTTCTTTATATAGTAAAAAAAGTGACCCTTCATATGGAAACTGTGAGTGATAAATTATGTTCCCTTAAATTTTTATATTCCCAAAATTTGACAATCTTTTAGGGATAGAGAGAGTATAATTTTTATTATCACCGTAACTTTTTAAACTTGAAGATTTTTTTTAAAATTGAGGGAAACATTTTAATAAGATTATATTATCACACGAAAAAAAAAAAAAGAAGAGAAGAGTCCGCTTATAAAAAGAAATCTATTTTTTATAATATTATTTATTTATTTGATATTTACATCGGTTGGCTCATATTTAATGGATAGGTAATTTTTATGGTTAAGGTTACATTAAACTTTTACAATCATTCCCATTATAGTATTTGACCAATTAAAAAAGAAATTATTTTTATATATTATATATATTTGTGGATACAATATCAATTCGAATCTTGTTAATTGAGATAGTTTCATTGGATGAGTTTTATTATTTACTAACCAATCACTGCTCAGCAAAATCGGCAGATAACTAGACCTCCCAAAAAACAATATTTATACTATAAATCCACATATATAGATCCGGTGATATGATGAGGAAGAAAATCTAATCTTTTCGAGAAGGACCATAAAAATAGGGGTGAGTTTTAAAAAGTTAAAATAAAATACTATATGTGACAAATTCGGTTTACAGATCGAAATCCATGATATAATTTGTACGTTAATTTTTTCTTTTTTTGTTAAAAGAATACACTTTTTTTGAGGTTTTTCTTTTCAAAGAACTTGACGCTTAACGATTATATATAATGAATGAAAAAAGGCCATCCTTTTAATTGTCAATTTATGATGCAATAGGGAGGGATTCGCAGAATTATTCGAGGAGAAAATGATTGACCTTGTTGTCAATTTGAACCTACAATCCAAGGATCATTAAAATTACCCCCTTTGAAAAACAGTAATTATTAGAATTTGACACTCAATCTTAACTTGATTGATTGAAGTGAATGGGAAATTACACCCTCATTAGCATCCTAATTGCTTAATTAGCTGCAGTTAAATTATGAGAAAGAAGAATTTCAATTGAGAAAACCGTCAAAAAGGCCATAATTGTATTTACTTATGATAATGAACATGGATTTGGCTTTTACTTTTTAACTTTTTACCACTTTACCAGTGAAATCATTTCATTTTGTGCTCCTCAATTCCTGCCTTCTTTACCACCAATTATTGTAATTGAGGAATATAATCAAGTGTGGTAAATTAACGGGGTGTTTTTTTTGTTACTAGCAAGTCCAATGGGGTTGTAATATGATATGATATGATAAGTTTAATTTCATAATCTCATCTCTATCATAACAGAAGCAAACTTGAAATATGAAAAATAAAAAGCAAGAAATTAACTATTGAAGGTGCATAAAATATTTCACAACAGAAAAAAAGACAGTAATTTTTTTTAAAGATGTACTGAATTTTTCTCAACACTAATAATTTTTAGAAACTTTTTAAATTGTGCTATTTAGTTGATATTCATACAATAAATAAAAAAATAACTTTAAAAATTTTTAAAACTTGTAAAAACAAAGATGTTAATGAAGTACTCTCTCCGTTTCAAAATATATGTCGGTCGTTTTAAGAGGATAAGGAGAAATTAAGATGGATAAAAAGGAAGTTAGTTACATAATTATACCCTTCTTATCTCCAGGAAAATTACAACTTTTTTTTCTCTCTCCTCCCTAATTTTCTCTATCTTATCACTATATCCTCTCTCTCAGTAAAATAATTAAAAAAAATATTAGGATATTATATACTAAAAATGATAAAATTTTAAAAATAAAAAAATAATTAAAAAGAATAAAATTGGAAAAATAGTAATTAATATACTATTACTAGTGTAAAGTGACAAATATTATGAAACGAAAAAAATTAGTTAAAATAACATGTATTGTAAAACGGAAGGAGCAGCTATTAGGTAACATTTAACTTATCCATCTGTTTCACATTTACCAAATGAACCACTTTCACCCAAAAAAAAAAAAGAAAAAAATGATCCCCATAAAATTCCCCATGTGCCTAAGGGTGGAATTAAATTCCAAACATATATGAGTAACTCTTTTGGTTCGATATTATGAAAGATGTATTGTAAATAAGTTCATAATTTTGTTTCCATTATCATGTTTAATTGCATGAAAGTACTTGTAATAAATTGTCAGCTTATAATTAAGATTGTTACAAATAATTTATCATCATAAAATGTCACCTTATAATTAAGATTATCACAAATAATATATAATCATAATTTATAATTATAATTATATTATATATTTATCAATAAAATGTTGGTTGATGTGGTAACTACCTCAACCCGGTAATCTATACTATATATAATAGCAATCTTTTCAAAAAGATGACATGGCGGTCTATGAGTGAATTTAGGAGTTTCGTCCAATAAGAAAATAATAATTTATCATTGAAAAAAATAGGTTTCCACTCATATATGGACTCTTTTTTACTCCATAATAATAATAATAATAATAATAATAATAATAATAATAATAATAATAATAATAATAATAATAATAATAACAACAACAACAACAATAATAATAATAATAATAATAATAATAATAATAATAATAAAATATTAATTTTTCAGAAAAATTAAAAAAAATAAAATAAAATAAAAACATAATCTTAAACAAAAAGTTAAACAAATAATAAAATGAACTAAATAAATAAAAAAATAAATAATTAAATTACCAAAATATTAAACTATTTTCTGAACCTAACAGACCTAAAATCTAAAATAAAAATAAAAAAACTAAATTTATAAATTTATTAAATTAAAAACAGGCTTAAATTAGTAAATAAGTTTGAAAAATTATCAAATTATTTATATATTATAAAATTATCTAATCATAATATAAAAATTAAATAATAATTAATCATCCTAATTAATTCATAAAAATATAAAATAGAAAATAAAAAAACTAAGTAAAAAATTAATAAATAACAAATATACAAAACTATATAACAAATTAAATCAAAAATCTGAAAATATATAAAAGTAACCTAAAATCCAAAAATATTTTTTTATAGTTTTCCACAAAAATTAAACAGAATTAGAAATAATAAAATAAAAATATAATCCTAAACATAAAGTAAAACAAATAATAAACCGCACTAAGTAAATGAGAAAATAAATAATTAAATTACCAAAATATTAAAATTATTTTTTGGACCTGAATATATCCTAAACACCTAAAATCAAAATGAAAAAAACTAAATTTAATACTAATAGATTAAAAGAACTCCAACTAAACCCTATGATAATATAAAAATAAAATTAACCGAAGAAGAATAATTTTATTCTAACTTTTAAAAAACTGACTAAAAAATAACAAAAACGAAGAGAAAATTAATTTAAAAATTAAAATATATTAAAATATAAAATAAAATAAAAAATAAAATAAAATAAAATAAAATAAAAAAATTAAAATAAAATAAAATAAAATTAAAAAAAGACCTCTCGCGCCTGGAGAGTGAACCTCTTCCGCGTCAATGGCGAAAAGAGGTCGCCCACGCAAACATGGCTCCTCTCATCGGAAAAAGCCCGAGCCTACGCCACGCTCTTCACCCGCAACCGGTTTTCCGACCCAGTCTGTTTCGGGAGGGTGTGATGTCTCCTCCGCCTCCCCAACACCGGATGAACAGGCCACCGCAAAACCCTCGAATCCTGATTTGAGCCCGTCTAACCCCACCGCGAATGTGCAATTGATGAAGGAATTGGTCCAAGAAATTGCTTACGCTCTGAGCAACGACACGCTTCCAGCTGATCTGCAGCAATCGAGGCTTCTTCGGGCCCGCACACCTCCACTGTTCCAACGAAGGACACTCCCACCTATGCTGCAATGGTGAATACAAATGAAGGTATGGCTTTGGACTATATCCCCTGTATTGAATTCAATGGTGTCAAATGTGCTTGTGATTGACAATGATGACATAGCTAATGAAATTGAATATTGGTCATCTTCGATTGTTTGTTGTGTTCGCTGGAGCGAACCCTCCATATAAAGTGTTCTCTGGTTTTCGAATCGAGTCCGGACCACCTATAGAATACATCGGATTGTAGCCATGAAGGATGGTTTGTTTCTAGTCCGATTCCATACTATAGAGGACAGGGATGCAATCCTAAAGAAAGGCCTCTATTTCTTTGATAAGAAACCTGTTATGATGAAACCTTGGAGTGCGGACCTAGAATTCAAACGGGAACATATTGAACAATTGCCAATTTGGGTGAAATTTCCCAACCTAGATGCGAAGTATTGGGGACCCCTAGTCTAAGCAAATTGGGGAGTATGTTAGGAAGGCCTATCAAAACAGATAAGCCAACAATGGAGAAATCCGCATTGCATTATGCCAGGTTACTTGTTGAGGTGAAAATTGGAGACAACCTCCCGGATAGCATTGACTTTGCAACGGAGAAGGGGGTTTTGATCACTCAAGCTGTTGAATATGATTGGAAACCGGATAAATGCAATTTTTGCAAAATGTTTGGGCATTTGGAAGCCGCTTGTAAAAGAAAGGTTACTAGACAGGTATGGAAACCTCTACAGCTGGAGAACCAATCTGCAGCCCCAACCCCGTACACTGCAGCTCCGGTCCCTGCAGCCCTTCTTTCACCACCTGTTTTACCCGCAAATACCCCTGCATCACCTCACTTGGCAGCTAACCAACCTGCAGCTCCTCAACCTGCGGTTCCTCGAGCCCCTCAAGCCGCAGTCACTCCATCACCCGAACAAGAGTGTTCTACCGACTCCCAAAATGAGTTCGGACCTGTCCCTAGAAGATCGATTGCCCGAAACCTTGATCAAACAGGTGCAGGTTGCTCACCGAGTAACCAACAGCTTTAATAGTCTTCTAGGGGGACAATAGATCCAACATGAGGATCCTCTGCTGGAATGTGCGAGGCCCGAACGGGCCCAATAAACAAGAAGATGTTAAGGCCTTCTTACGGAAAATAAAACCTGGCCTAGGTGCTCTAGTGGAAACAAAGATCAAGGATCGGAATGTGGCGATTGTTACTAAGTCACTCTTTCCAAATTGGCAGTTCTTCATCACAAATAAACATCATCCAAATGGTAGAATACTAGTTTTTGGGACCCAATGGAATTTCAAGTGCGGATAGCTTTTAGTTACGCTCAATCGGTTCACTGCTTAGCCACTTATAGAAATGGTACCCAATTGGGTGTATCTTTTGTTTATGGTTTCAACAAGGGACAACTGCGAATACCCCTTTGGACACAAATTAAAGATATACACACAGTGAATAGCTTACCTTGGTGCATTCTTGGAGATTTTAATAGTGTTTTGCTTCCAACTGATAGATTAGGTGGCAATGACATTACTGTGCGAGGAAATGGAGGACTTTGCTGATTGTGTTCGACATTGTGAGTCGATCGAAATGGTAGCCACTGGAGCAAATTACTCCTGGACTAACAAACACAAGGATGGGACAAGGATCTACTCCAAGATTGACAGATGCTTCACAAATCTTATTTGGGCTTTACGGTTGGACACTATGGCTGAATACCTGCTCGAAAGAGTCTCGGATCACACTCCTCTTATGGTGGCTACAAAGGACACAGTTTCTTCACCCAACACTTTCAGATTTTGCAATATGTGGCTCAAACATCCTGAGATATCCACCATAGTACGCAAGGCTCTTGACACCGAAATCGGGGGTGTGCAATGTACAGATTGATGCGAAGCTGAAACTCATGAAGCGGCCCCTTAAACAGCTCAACGGGAGGGATTTCCACAATATTCACCGAGCATAGAGACATGCTTTTGGTACGGTTAAGCGATACCCAAGCTTTATTGATGCAAGATCCTACTAATCAAACCTCGCAAGTTTTAGAAGTCTGAAGTCGAAGGCAATACTTGCGAGCACTTGGAAGCATCATATGCTTTAATGAGACAACAAAGCAAATCCGATCTGGATAAACTATGGCGATACATGTTCCAAATTGTTCTTCCTCACTGTTAAACAGAGAAAACAACGAAACTTTGTAAACGCACTTCAAAATGAGGGCAGATCGAATAGAAGGCCGGGAAGCCGTGAATGTTCACATGTTAGACTACTTCCAATGCATGCTTGGGTGCACTCGAGACACAACATAAATGCTGCAGACACGAGATATCTTCCAATTGGGGACTACATTGAGTTTGGAACAACGAGATATCACTTGTGTAAACCTTTTACTGAGAAGGAGATCCAACAAGCAATGTTTAGTATTCCCGATACTAAGTCACCAGGGCCGGATGGCTTCAACAGTGGCTTTTTCAAAGGATGCTTGGGCTGACGTGGGACCATTGGTAACGAAGCAGTGCAGGAATTTTTCATTATCGGTAAAGTACTAAAACAAATTTGCCACACTAACTTAGTACTCATACCTAAGATTGCTTCCCCTCAAAATGCTTGGTGATTTTAGGCCTATTGCTTGCTTTGTGCAACCATCTACAAGTGTATATCCAAACTTTTGTGCATTAGGCTGAAAAGTGTACTCAATCATCCGGTAGACCTAAACCAATGTGCTTTCATCCCGGACGGAGAACTGGTTCACAATGTTATGCTTTGCCAAGAGTTAATAAGAGGTTACAACAGGAAAGGAGGGGCTGCCGGATGTATTATGAAGATCGATCTACGAAAGCCTATGACTCGGTATATCATGACTTTGTTGAAGACACATTGAAAGGTCTGAAATTCCCTAGGAAATTCATTCAATGGGTCATGATTTGCTTGAAGAATGCATATTTTTCGGTGGTAGTGAATGGAGAAAGTCATGGCTACTTCAAGGGTACTAGAGGATTGAAGCAAGGTGATCCAATTTCACCTTTACTCTTTGTACTAGTTATGGAGACCTTCAATCGATACACTAAGATGCATATACAAAATGCAAAATTCAGCTATCACACTCGTTGCGGGGAGATGAAGCTTTGCCAACTCTCGTTTGCGAGATGACCTGCTATTATTTTGCAAAGCTAACAAGCGATCGATGAACTTGCCTACTTCAGGCTTTTGAGGCCTTTGCGAAGCTTCGGGAATGAAAATAAACCTGCAGAAGTCCCAAATGATCATAGCGAGGTGTTAACGAGTCGGAGAAAAGTGAACTGCTGCAACTCACAGGGCTTCTCAGCTGGGAATATCCCCTTCAAATACCTTGGTGTACCTATTACAGCAGGTAGATTATCCATCTCGGATCGTCATCTTCCGGTAGAGAAAATCGTAGCAAGGATAAGAACTTGGCAAAGCAAGCATTTGTCTTATGCTTGGGAGAATTACCCTTATCAACGAGTGTGCTAATGGGGGTGTATGGTTTTTGGGCTAATAATTTTGTACTCCCCGAATGTGGTGAAGAAGATTACCTCCATTTGTAGAAATTTTCTATGGACAGGTAATGACCTATACACCAGGAGACCTCTTGTGGCATGGCACCAAATCTGCCTACCAAAGAAACAAGGTGGTTTGGGCTTGAAAAATCTGGAAGAATGGAATAAAGCCTTGATTGCTAAACATGTATGGGCGATAGCGAGAGAAAAAGATGCTTTGTGGGTAAAGTGGATTCATGTACACTACTTACAGAAAGTTTCCTGGTGGAGCTACGCACCAAAGGCTGATTGTTGCTGGTATTTCAAGAAAATGATCAAAGTTAGAGACCACATGTCCTCTACTAATCACAACTTCCAAGCTTTCTTAAACCTCGGGGGATTATAGTGCAACATTGGGCTATAACCGGCTACTGCGGCAAGTTGGCAAGGCCCCGTGGACCAAGTTAGTATGGAACTCAAGCAATACTCCGAAACATTCTTTCATCTTGTGGCTCATTATGCTTGGATAAGCTTCAGGTCCTGCATAAGCTAAGTAGCTACGTGGATAGCTTGGATGCTACCTGCCCCATATGTGCCAACCAGGCGTAAACACAACGAGCATATCCTTTTTGAGTGTGACTTCGCAGTCGAAATTAGAAATCAAATTATGAAGTGGCTTCAAATCAAGTACCCAAGCACAATCATACTCTCAGCTACTCAAATGGTCGTGCCGGATGCGGAAACCGGGACAGATTGCCAGCTTCATAAGGGCCACTATGGCTGCTTTGTTCTATGAGGTATGGAAAAGCGAGAATGAAAAAATTTTCAATCAAGTGAACCACGATGCGAATAGAGTTGTGACCACTGTCAAAAGCTGTATGAGGTTAAGATTTCATTTTCTTAGCAAGGGTGGGACAAAATACCAACAATGTAAACCTTGGATGACCTAATGTGCATAGAGATGAATATGCACAATGAGTTGTACATATCCCTGTAATCTTCACGGGGTTGCGTTGTTTTTGGTAATGAAAACTTATTTTCTTCCAAAAAAAATATAAAATAAAATTAATATATATATTTATGTATTTATTTATTTAAAGTTTGGTTTGTATATTAGCTCTTATTTATTTTTATGTATATTGATATGCAATATTATTTTGGGCCCGAAATATAATAATTTTGTCTAATATTATTAATTTTTCATTGTTGATGATGTTTTTTGACTTGGTGCCATGAAATTGTATTAGTTCAAAATATATTTATTATAATATTTTTAAAATTAAAATCAATAGGAGCACATTATAAAAATAATATTTAAATATTTAATTATCTGAGGAAGTAATTTGGTTATTACACTAATCCTATGTAAGAATGATTTATTTATATATTATAAAATTATTTAATCATAATATAAAAATTAAATAATAATTAATCATCCTAATTAATTCATAAAAATATAAAACAGAAAATAAAAAAACTAAGTAGAAAATTAATAAATAACAAATATACAAAATTATATAACAAATTAAATCAAAAATCTGAAAATATATAAAAGTAAACTACAATCCAAAAATATTTTTTTATAGTTTTCCAGAAAAATTAAACAAAATTAGAAATAATAAAATAAAAATATAATCTTAAACATAAAGTAAAACAAATAATAAACTGCACTAAGTAAATGAGAAAATAAATAATTAAATTACCAGAATATTAAAATTATTTTTTGGACCTAAATATATCCTAAACACCTAAAATCAAAATAAAAAAACTAAATTTTTAATACTAATAGATTAAAAAGACTCCAACTAAACCCTATAATAATATAAAAATAAAATTAACCGAAGAAGAATAATTTTATTCTAACTTCTAACAAACTCGACTAAAAAATAACAAAAACGAAGAAAAAATTAATTTGAAAATTAAAATATATTAAAATATAAAATAAAATTAATATATATATTTATGTATTTATTTATTTAAGGTTTGGTTTGTATATTAGCTCTTATTTATTTTTATGTATATTGATATGCAATATTATTTTGGGCCTGAAATATAATAATTTTGTCTAATATTATTAATTTTTCATTGTTGATGATGTTTTTTGACTTGGTGCCATGAAATTGTATTAGTTCAAAATATATTTATTATAAGATTTTTAAAATTAAAATCAATAGGAGCACATTATAAAAATAATATTTAAATATTTAATTATCTGAGGAAGTAATTTGGTTATTACATTAATCCTATGTAAGAATGATTTATTTATATATTATAAAATTATCTAATCATAATATAAAAATTAAATAATAATTAATCATCCTAATTAATTCATAAAAATATAAAACAGAAAATAAAAAAACTAAGTAGAAAATTAATAAATAACAAATATACAAAATTATATAACAAATTAAATCAAAAATCTGAAAATATATAAAAGTAACCTAAAATCCAAAAATATTTTTTTATAGTTTTCCACAAAAATTAAACAGAATTAGAAATAATAAAATAAAAATATAATCCTAAACATAAAGTAAAACAAATAATAAACTGCACTAAGTAAATGAGAAAATAAATAATTAAATTACCAAAATATTAAAATTATTTTTTGGACCTGAATATATCCTAAACACCTAAAATCAAAATGAAAAAAACTAAATTTAATACTAATAGATTAAAAGAACTCCAACTAAACCCTATGATAATATAAAAATAAAATTAACCGAAGAAGAATAATTTTATTCTAACTTTTAAAAACTCGACTAAAAAATAACAAAAACGAAGAGAAAATTAATTTAAAAATTAAAATATATTAAAATATAAAATAAAATTAATATATATATTTATGTATTTATTTATTTAAGGTTTGGTTTGTATATTAGCTCTTATTTATTTTTATGTATATTGATATGCAATATTATTTTGGGCCTGAAATATAATAATTTTGTCTAATATTATTAATTTTTCATTGTTGATGATGTTTTTGACTTGGTGCCATGAAATTGTATTAGTTTAAAATATATTTATTATAAGATTTTTTAAAATTAAAATCAATAGGAGCACATTATAAAAATAATATTTAAATATTTAATTATCTCGAGGAAGTAATTTGGTTATTACATTAATCCTATGTAAGAATGATTTAATAAACCTTAAGAAATCATAAACTAGTATAATAAAAATGAAACAACTATATATATACTTGATATTAATAATTAAAAATGCCTACAAGATAGAAAGTTATGATTCAAATATGTTGTGGAATAAAACGTAATGAATAAGAAGTTAGGAATTATATTGATTCAGATCGTAATCTGTATACTTTAAGTTTTTAATTTGTGTTATGTTTAAAGGATTGCAAACTTAATATGCCAACTTCTATTAAGTCCATATGACTTCGAATAAATTCATTTATCTCAAAATTTTTTACACAACATACAGATCATTTTTTTTTTTGTTACAAATACAATTTATTTTAGTTTCTTCCTAACATGTCTATGTGTGACTTATTATTGATAAACTTATTTAAATCATATCTTTTACTATTGTAAGTTTTCTAAATTATTAAAAGAAGAGTATTTGCCATCAAACCTCCCCGCCATCTTGAAATACAACTTCATGTTACTCTTAGTGTGTTAATTAATTGAGAGGAAGAGTTGTGTCTCGAGGGAAGCAATTGGTTGTTAATTGAGTAAAACATGTATTTATAAAACATCAATTGTATCAATATTTTTGCCCCATTGATTCACTACTAAAATCGTGATTAATTTCAATATAAGTACAAAACATAGATGATTTTATTAACCTACACCGCGAATTGACCTATCATGCCCTTTACTATGATACAAATTACCTATTATTGTTAAATATATTTGGATCACTTCCATTATATAATATTTTTCACTATTAATCTCAGTATAAGTAGTCATTATATGTTTAACTATCTTTGTGTTCACAAGTAGGTAAGAATGGATAAATCATTATATTCACCTTATAATTTTTAAAAAATTAGATCTCATTATGGGTATATATATACTTTTTAAGAGTTTGTGTAATATTTAAGTCAATGATGTTTTAGTAGGTTGGTTGCAAATAAATATTTATGTAGGCGTCTATTAAGTTAAATTAGTATTAACTTTGTAGAGAGTTATGAGTTATAATAGTTTGATGTTCTTTTATTGATTTGATGTACTTTGTGTTGTAATATTAATTCGTGACATAATGATATTTATTGTCATCTATAGGTTATATAACTCAATATCTACCAATCATATATTATTCCTTTTCCTACTAATATTTACCTTTTGATACCCAAACATATTGTCACACTATTTATATAACTCGTATAAGTTAGGATTATTTAAATTGTTTAATTCTTAAAGGGCTTTGGCTTCTTAATATTCCAAATCACGAGTATCATCTTAAAACCTTGATGATATTTTTTAATATTTTTTAATTTATTATTTTAGATTATTTATTTATTCTTTTAAAATTTAGAATGATTGTAAAATGAATGTGTGTAGGGCTCTAATGATTTTTATGTGTTGGGTTCTGATAACTTTGATGAGTCACGAAAGCGTTTTCGCTATGAGGGGATAATATGTATAAGAATGTTGTTGAGAGTGAAATCATTCAATAAAATCAAATGATCGAGAAAAAGAAACTCATAAGTACAATATTGCTCCATAATTTAATAATTTCTTAAGTTATGTATTATATAACATTGTTCCATGCATAGCACGGGTCCGGACTAGTAGAAAGAACATAAATTTAAATATCTGAAAATACACTTGTTGGGAAGGTCTTTTCTTCAAAGCGAGAGTAGTAATTAAACTAAAAAACTTTACATAGTTAATTATTTTACATTACAATTGTATTATTATTATTTTTTTGATAGAATTACAATTGCATTATATTGAACCTATGTTTGCTACATGCATGTCATTGCACTATCGACCTGTTTATTGTGCTTCGATACATTCTTTTTTTATCAAGAAGACCCACTAAGAAAAATTATATAATTTAAAATTTCTAATTCATTTATAAAAAATATTTTAAGTTTAAATTTCTAATTTACTGAGCAAAGATGAAATGTACAATTATCGAACTAAGCTAACGTATTGTTTTGAATTTTCAACATTTTTTTAATAAGAGAATAAAATAATCATTAAGGAAAATTTTGACATGATAATTTCCATCTAAGAGATATAGCTCTCCCATCATACTCCATAAATCCTATTTCATTCTTTATTTTTTTTTATTAATGATAAGCCCCAATCTCTCTCTTTTATTTTTATTTTATCTAATATTTTTTTATAAATAAATATTTCCTCTTTATTTTTGAGAGTGTCTTTATATTCTCTTCTATTGGATGGTATTGTCTCTCGTTTTTGTAGTGCTTATATAAGTTTCTTTCAATAGTGTTATAGTTGTATGTCTTTGAATTGTTGGTTGTATTAGAATCAGTGAGCTCATTCAAACAAATAAACTAGAATAAAAGAAATAACAAATGTGGAACACGAGATTTTTAACATGGAAAAACCCAAATCAGGAAAAAATCACGAACCGTTACACTAAATTTCAAGTAATTCACAAAGAATTTCACTCAAGCTAATTCTATCTTACACTTTGTAATTCCACTACTTCCTATCAAATAATGGAGGATTACACTACATTATATAACCATAACCGAGAATATTCACGCATTAACAAACCTTAATATGCATTAACCCGAAGCATAACTAAAGAAAACAGTTGAAAAACGAGCGGAACCCAACAATCACGCCTGGCATAGGCCGTGCCCAGCAACACAGGCTGCCTGTGTTGCTGGCACGAGCTGTGCCCAGCAGCATAGGCTGCTCGTGCTGCTGGCTGGCTGGCTCGTTCCCTATGGCCTAAAATGGCTTGTTCTTGATGTCTTTGACCTGTGCTCGTCGTTCCTTGCCCCGTAACACAATTTTTCCAAGCCCAAAGCACCCATTAGGCTCCAAATATCCAATAATCTCTCACTTGAAGACTAATGGCTCACCCCCTTTGTTGCATTTATCTAGTTCACTTAAATCCGACCCCTTCATTGAGAGAGACCAACCGAGGCCTTGCATCACATCAATGTTTCGGCACCTTTTCCTTAGACTAGCTTCTTTTCCAGATTCCCGCTATCTAAGCCTTCAAGCCCATCACCACCCGATGTGAACTCCCATTCGGATTGATCGATCTCTTGCATACATTCACCATGTAAAACTGGCTCATCGACGTTAGTAAAAAAACATAATGAAGAAAGAGTTCATACCTTCGGGCTTTACCTTCCACTGACAATGTCACCTTCTTCATTTCCCCAGTTTTTGCACTTTACCTTGTGGAGCACTCGATGATCCGTTTGTAGACCCAACAAACATCTCATTATCCTCACCAACTCCTACCATAGCAGAACCCAAATCTTCACCAAGTCTAACACCCCGTAGACTCCCACTCGAACAATCAATCTCGACATTTGCAACTAAGTCACTACACCCCTGGTAGTGTACAATGAGACAGATTTTACACTCTTACCCACAATTAATGCCCCCTTAACGATTTTTCAACCACCATTGCAAATCTTCATTAGGTGCCCCGACTTATCCAATTGATTCACCAAAATCAAATTCTTAGCCAACCCCGGGATGAACCTAACTCCTTGCATTGTCCAAAAACCCCCACTTGAGGTTTGGATCCTCGCATCCCTTGCCCGGTATATCCAAACTCTTCCCATTTGCAACGAACACTTTGCCAAAGTTTCTCGCAACAAAATTACTGAACAAGTTTCTACTAGATCCGGAATGAAACGATGCTCCCGAATCCACTATCCATGACTCTATAGGACTTTCCGCATTCACTACAAATGCATCACCTACATCTTCCATAGAATTTACAGAATTTCAGTCATCAAACTTAGGACAATTTTTCTTAAAATGTCCCTTATCACCGAAGCCCCAACAAACAACCTCTCCCGCATTTTGGGACCGACCCCTTGCTTTGGACTTTAACCAGCCATTTTTCACATGTTTCTCCCTACCCCTAACATGAAATGCACTTCCCGATTACTCTCCTAAATCTTCTTACGAATGCTTTCGCTCAAGATTACATCATGTACTTCATCATACTTTAAGGCATTTGACCCTTAGCATTAGTAACCGCAGACACTATGCTATCCCATGACTCGAGTGACGACGACAAGATTAATGCCTTAACTTCAACCTCAAAATTTATTTTCACCGAATCAAGATTAGAGATGATATTAAACTCATTAATATAATCCGCTACACTAGTGCTATCTTCCATTTTTAGATCGAACAAACGACGCATAAGATATACCTTATTCATGGTCGAAGGCTTCTCATACAAGTTTGACAACGCCTCCAACGGCCTTTTCATCATTGTTTGTTCCATCACATTGAACACCACGTTCCGCGCCAGCGTCAATCTCACCGTCCACGGTGCTTGCCGATCGAGCACCTCTCATTTCTTTTACTCCATATTAGTGGGCTTCTTATAGTGGTTGAAATAAATCCTTCTAGTACAACAATTCCTCTACTTGCATTTTCCATAATGCGAAATCTTTTCCGTCAAACCTTCAAATTTCACCTTACCGGTCTCCATGTTTGATGTGAACTCTCAAACTTCACCTCGCTCCGGTACTAATTGTTAGGATGAGGGAGCTCACTTAAACAAATAAACTTGAATAAAAGAAGTAACAAAAGTGGGACACAAGATTTTTAACATTGAAAAACCCAAATCGGGAAAAAATACGAACCGATGCACTAGATTTCAAGTAGTTTACAAAGAATTTTATTCAAGCTAATCATAAGATACGCTTTGTAACTCCACTACTTCTTATCAACAATGGAGGATTAGACTCCGTTATATAGCCATAACCGAGTAAATTAACGCATTAACAAGCCTAAATATGCATTGACCCAAAGCATAACTAAAGAAAATGGCCGAAAAACGAGTAGAACCCAACATCCACGTCCGGCACGGGCTGCCCGTGCCTAGCAGCACGGGCTGTGTCAGCAGACACGACCAACCTCGTGCCATCTGCTGGCTGGGCTGGGTCGTTCTCTTAGACCTAAAACGACCCGTTCTTGATGTCTTTGACCTGTGCTCGCCGTTCCTTGTCCCATAACGCGATTTTCCCAAGCCCGGATCACCCATTAGACTCCACATACCCAACAACTTGATTGTTATATCATCTCGCAACGAACATCTATTTTTCACATTCAGACTACTACAAAAAAATTTTTTGATGGGAAGTCTACATAAAATTTATGGATCGCCTCTTTAAAGGTTGTATCATAAAATAGGGATTGAATGAAAGAGGAGCGGTCAAAAGATTTTCAATTAATTCTTTTGATATAATGATTTATTTTCTTATTTTAATTATGAATTTGTTTGAGTTGATTTTTATTGTAAATGTCGTATCACATCCAACTAAAAAAATTCATCCTTTATTCTAAAAAAAAAAAAAAAAAAAACTCTCCCATCACAATTTTTTTGGTCATTAATAAGATTAAATCTGATATCTTATTTAAAATTAAAAAAATTAAATCACTTAAACCTACGTGATGTCAATTTATTGATATGATTACCCTTGATAAGTTTTTACCAATTTTAACCGTACGAATAGAATGAGGGGAAGTCAAATAAGGATCCTTTTTTTTGACACTCACACCAACGAAAAAATGAATGGTAAAAGTGAATTCGGTGAACAACAGAACAGTAGTTAACGAAGGACACTTTCTTAATGATTGTATTCTCTCTAATAAATCGAGATTAAGAAGGTTCCACTTCTAGACAAGGACATCACTATTTTTTTTATTTTTATTTATTTTTGTTTAAATATTATGTGTTGCCCAACATCTTCTTTTAATTCGATAATTACATTCATAACTTATGTTTTGCTTTGAGAAGACATTTTTAAAAAAAAATTATACTAATTAATAAAAATGTAATTTCACTTAAGTAACACTTATTAGCTAGCCATGTGATTATGTCTCTCACTTTATCATCTTTAAAACAGAAATTAATTAAAGGGGTGGCCTCAATCCCTTTTGGAACTAATTAAAACTCTATATCTCTTGTAATTCAACCTCGCAAATTATCATGGGTTGTTTACCGATGAGGTCTTATCCGACCTAAAAGTTAAGACCGAGGTTCTGACTTCTAAGTATATTAAGTTTCAGGTTTAATTCATCCTCCTTTCTATTATATTATACTATTTTTGTTGCTTAGTTGAACCAAAAAGCAGAAAGAAAAAAAAACACACACATACACACGAGTTGTCCGCTGATTTCCTAGTTACACTATTGTGATTTAAGCAATAATTAAAGTAAATCCTTGTGCTGTCCTCAGCTCATTTGATCAAATTAATGAGCTTTTTTGTTCATTATTCTTCATTTTTAATTTCCTAATTATAGTCAAGCCTAAAGGATGGGCAAAGTACAAATAACAAATAAATCAAACAATGCCATCACAAAAACAAAAATCGAACAATAAATAACTAGGAGTACAATTAGGGAAATAATTCTATCACTAGAAGAAAGTGCATATAAAACATCAAAGATTATTTCATTTTTTTGTTTTGGCATGCCCAAATTCTATCACTAGAAGAAAGTGCATATAAAACATCAAAGATTATTTCATTTTTTTTGTTTTGGCATTTCTTTGGGCATGGATCATTGTCCTTACAAAGTTTTATCTTTTGTGTATTTGGCTCGTGCATGAATAATATATGTTTCTTATTTGAACACCAAAAAAAAAAAAAAAACTATATGGTTCTTATTTTTGTTTGGTTCCCATGGTTTACTGTTATGTTCCATTTAATTTTTATAATGTGATATTTGCATGAATCATTTTATATATATATATATATATATGTCGAGATTAAAAAATAAATAGAAGGCACTTGTAACAAACTCGAATAGTTAATTATAAGTTTACCATCACTGTCTTTACTTTACATAGTCAACTCAATAAATATTATATTAGATAATATGCAAAAGGATTTACCGACAAAAGAAAAAACAATTGAAAAGAGAAGTTGGATATAATTGCACATCTAAGGTCCACCATTAATTATATTCCCTAATCAAGTAATTAAATAATTAATTACTAGTTGAAAAAAAGGAGCAAGTAAAAGAGGAGGGTAGTACAATCTCAATCAAACATGTTATAAAGCCATACATGGATCTATCATATTCATGTCTTGGGATAAATAGTTGCTCTTTCTTGTCAATTAAAAAGGATCTTACAAATGTAGATGGGACTTTTGAGGATATCTATTTGTGTTCAATGACACATGGATTATTATTTTGTCTCCCTCCCCCTTTTTCCCTTGCTAGTCCTTTCAAAATCACAATTTGATTAAAGTAATTTTAATTAATCCCTCCCTCTTCTTCTAATTGCTTGCTTATCTCCCTCCATGCATGAATTTATTCAATTCTAGGGTTTTTTTTTTTTGTTTTTTAATCAACAACATATATACTTGAGTGATTCCATTAACAAGTTATGAGAGCCAATCACCATGCATTACCCTCCTATGATTATGGTCATGTTGTACAAATGGGGTTTTGTTGCTAAATAGGAGATGCACCTAATTTCACTTTACTCCTTGCTTTAAAAACCACATCTTATGATCTTATATCGAGGATGAAATTATATTTATGGTGTGATAATTACGTGACATTTAACGGTTTTTGTACAGATCGAGCAAACTTGTTGAATAAATTTCTTATTTATCCAAGCATACGAAGATCATTTTCTTTAACATGAAGTGAATTTTTCAAATCAAACCTTAAAAAGACAGCGTAAGATCAACAAATTTAAATTCACATATATATGAATTAACTATAGTCACAAAACTATTCTATAACTATATTCAAATTCACTGTATAAAATTGAAACAAACTCTTTATGATCCCGATATATAAAATTAAAATAAGCTTCTTACTTAGTTTAAGTACATCTTTGCATCATAATGACTTATTGATTCTACGTTGCTTTGAAGAGATTTTGTATTGTGTGAGATGCAAGATAACGATTTTGTGTTTGTTGTAATTATCATATGGATAATATCTTCTATTTTCAGTTAATTAATGCAAGTATTCAAAGGTGAGATGAATGAAAGCAATTGTTTCATATCTCTTTCTATAAATTCAATGCAGCTACCAAACACATAATGATACACACTTTCATCTGCACAATGCTTTCCAAGAGATCTTTGGAGTGTCATGTCCAATCTAATTCTCAATTCCTTTTCAGGTAAAGATATGATATTACATATTATTCTCAAATCATACCGATAATTCTTTTTTTCAAAAAATATTTTTTCATATACAATGATAATAATAATAATAATAATAATAATAATAATAATAATAATAATAATAATAACTCTCATTATACATCCTATCCTGATTGAGTTTGAAAATATCTAGATATAAACAGCCTTACGTTTATAAATAGAGATATCAATTTCAAAATACCCACTAAAATTTTAAAGAAACATTTTAAAATCGAAAACATTTTGAAACACATAAGATAATATAAACAATAAATACTAATGTCAAGTAATATTATATGTAAATTTAAAATGTACAAGAAAGGTAATTATAATGTGTTGTACAACATATTAGTTGAGATGATAATACTATGGACCAAGATCAAGATATATTACTAATAAAAAATTAAAAAAAGTACAGAAATATAAGATAAAATAGTAGCCAGCACAATTCAAAAAAATTACATTCGATTTTTTTCCCTTCATGTATAATTATCTAAATTCAACTCTAATTATCTAAATTTAAACCCGTGATTTTCTTTCAAAAAATTTGAAATTGTTTTGATCGATATTAAAGTTTAAATTATTAATCCATCTTATATATGTTGATTAGTCAAGGACTCCAGGTGTGATAGAATGATTACACAGATAAAATCCTTTACAATATCTACACTTTAAAGCCAAATGATATTAATTAAATTCCTGTTCGGAAATGGTCTTTTGAGTAATGTTTAGTGTTCGATAAGGTAATGTTGTAACTAGCGTTTGCAGTAACTTATAGTGTTTCAAATAGTATTTCTGAAAAACTAAGAATATTAACATTTCACATTTAAAAGTAGTGTTTCACATTTTTTGATAAAAATATCCCTTCATTAATTTATATTTGGTAAATAATTATATCATTTTATGTGACTTTATAATAATCGACTAGCCGAACCACTAAATTTACCAAACACATTTATGCAACCACTCAATTGAACAGATATCCGCTATTAGTTAAAATCTAATAATTATCTATTACCTAAACAAGTCATCCACTACAAAAATAACTATCCGCTAATTAAACAATTCATTTTATCGAACACGGTCTAAAAAGTATTAAAAAAGTAATTAGTGAATAGGTTGGTAGGATGGAGTTGAAATAGGACATATGATTGATAAAGTAATTCTTACTAGGCTTGAATAGTGTTTTGTGTTTGCAACATCATGAGAAAGTACAAGGACAAAGGCACAACCAATAAGGTGAGATTAGTATGGAATCAATTATCTCAAATTCCCAACTTCATTATATTGTATTTGGCCCCATGCCCTAAAGTGGATTAACTCTATTTATGACTTTGTTCAGGCTTCTTCATTCCAATTACCAGGTCCACACACCTACAACTTGGATTCAACACTATTTATATTTTATATTTGATATTATTACGAGGCTGTTCCACGTGAGTATATATAATAGCGTTATAGATATTATGTATAGTATTTTTAAATTGTTATAACATTTATAAATTGTCGTAATATTTATAAGTTGTTAAACTGTTATAAAACACTAATATAAGCACCATATCGAACACACTCTATGTGTACCATTTATATATATATATATATATATTTCTCCATCAAAACACATTTCACCTGTTGTACATGGCTAAGTTCCCACCTCCTTTCAGTACCCTATAGCTAGCTAGCTAGCTATACATCATAGACTCCTAGGATTCATAGGCATCTACTAGGTTGATGAGACGTGCCTATACCCCATAATTCGTCGCAATGCAAATGAAAAATCATCAACTTACATAATCCATCCTTTTAATTTATTACATATAATTATAAATCTATAATTTAAAACCTACAAATATAAACGCTATAACTCAATTAGCAACTTTTTCTTTTTCATAAAAGGTCATTTACCATATCACATTTTATACTAATAAGATTTATTGATGACGTAATATCACATTCTATACTAACAGGACTTATTGAGGACCACAATATTCTCAATTATGAAAATACTATGTATTTAGAAATTAAACTTAGTCGGAAGATAGTACTTGTCAATTACTTAAGATTCTCCAAATGAAACATTGCTTTTTATTTGAATTTTACATGAAATTATCGTACCAACATATCATTGTCATGATTTATAAGGTAATAGTTCCGACAAAAATATATAGGGTTATTCATGATGATATTTACCAAGAATTGTAGAATATTGGAGGCATGATATTGCATTCCTTTTGCCAAAATCTAATGATACAATTAATGTAGCCAATAAAATCCATATGAAAACCAAGGCTGAATGCATGACATGTTGATGAATTAGATAGCTAGGCCATCAAATAATTGATGAACCAACCAGGGTCCTACAAATTACCAGCATTTCCCCATTCCCAATAGCCTGCCATTTTCTCTCTTAAAAGTATTTTGATCATTTTCCATTCCAGTCGCCCAAAAATATTACTAGATGTCATGTCTTCATTTTTTAGCTTCTTTCTATTCCCTTCATTTATCTTATATTATTTTTTTTTTTATGGAAAGTTAAGAGTTTATATTCAATATTATATTGCCTTTGTGTCGTTGTACATTTTTTTTTTAATCAAAAGAAAGAGGTTATATTAAATTTTCATCAATGAGTAGTACATATTATTCGTTGCTCGGGATGTAATACTATTCGAAATATCATCCATCAAACTCTCTTCTCGTGACTTAAAGGTTGCTAATGAGCAAGATCACGTACTATTAGACCAAGTTTTCCACAACAGTATTTGGAGAACTTATTAGAGTATATACTTAGATTCGTTAATTTGAGGGGAAAATGTATTAATTTTAATTAATTTCTTGTTATTTACTCTGGGTTGCTTGTAATTTTTGTTTTACTAATATTTTAACAATCATTCTAAAGATACTTATAAAGTGGACACCAAATTGACATTTAAATGACGTGGCGTAATGGTGATATGGAATTTTACTTATTTTGCAACTGCTATGGTGGCTAAGTAGCAATCGAAAAAGATAATTTCATGATCTATGCAAGATCAAATCAATGGTAAAACTATATCCTCCTTGACTAAACAAATTTGATGAGATAAAATAGTAATTTGGAAAAGATGAGATTGTCAATATATATAAATAGATCTCTACAGTCGGTCTCAAGTTGAGACCGAATTTTAAAATCGGTCTCTAAATTTGATTTGCGATCAAGGTTATTGAGACCGACGCAATTTGGTCTCTTTTCGGTCTCTAATATGAGTTTGAGATCGATTTTACACTTTTTGAGACCTTTTTTTGGTATCAAAACAGACGCTTTCTTGTAATGAAATAAAATATAGAAAAAGTACTAAAAGGGAATATGACATTTACTTAATTTCAGTTTTTGAAATTCTTATTAATATAATATATGGTTATCTAATATATTATTTAGTATTTATTGAGCCAAACTAGCATATAATAGTAGTAACTACGACATACACATGGTCAAAATCAACTTCGATCTTGAGTGTATTAGGTTTCAGTTATCCCTTTTTAATCGCATTATATTGTACTAAACTTGTCGTTACCTTGTTGTTAATGTGAAGCAAATGTAAAGCAAATGAGAAAAAAACTATATAAAGTAAAAAAAAAAAACTATTTAATTGATTATTTTCCTTTATGTATTGTTTCAACAAAAATTCTTGACTATTTGGAAAAATATTCATAGAACGAATTTTCAAACAAAGGAATGCAAATAATTGGTGGGAAGAAAAAGAAATGCCTAGTTAAATTAACGGACGAGATATAAAGTATCATTCGGATGAAATGTCATCCATTGATTTATGCACTATTACTTTAATTAGTCTATGCTTATCACCGACATACATGAGATTATGTGAATAATAGGGGCACTAGAACATATATTATACAATGTTGAATAAAATTTGCTAATTAGAAAAAAAAAACCAGAATAATTATTGATAATATTAAAATGGGCATTTTATGATTGAATGCTGCATTCGATCAAATTTGATTCCAATAATGAAATAAATGATGTGATAATATTATGATAATTATACATGTCATTAATCAACAATTGGACCATGATAACTTAATTCTTAATTAAATTTTTTTTAATGAAAAATACTCAATTAATTAAGTACAAATAGTATTTTTTGTTTGATTCCCCAATTTGTTCTTTTAGTGAATGATTGCAAGCTCTAATAATATCCCAAAATGAATAATTTATTATCCCCAAAACCCAATAATAATAATAATAATAATAATAATAATAATAATAATAATAATAATAATAATAATAATAATAATGAATTTTGAACACAAGTCATATCAAAAACCTTCAAAGAGTGTTTAATTCGATGAATCTACATGAACATCAATGAATGGACTTTAAATTTCTCCTTCACCTTATCGACTTAGTATTTCCTCTTCTTATTGAGAATAATTTAATAAAAATACAAAATAAATATTTCTTAAAAAAATGTGTACTTATTAATTAACACTCCCCCGCAATAAAAAAAATAGTCGAACAAAATATCAATTGTAGGCTTTGTAGCCCTTTGAAAGTTTTTCAAACACTAATTTGATTTTTTTCGCCGAAAGACATAAGTTTGATTTTTCTATTTTTATTTTTTAAAACTTTTATGTTTCAATAATCCCACCATTTAAAATAATTGTCGTTCTAGGATTATAAAAAATACTGTGAAAACGCAAAATTGATGATAATATTTGTTTTGAAAGATCAAGTTACCTCAAGATTTCATTAGAAATAAGAAATGTTAAAAAAGCGAAAGAAAGTTAATTTTAAAGTTATAAAATAACAGATATTGTGAAATAAAAATATTTGTTAAAGTGACAATTATTTTAAAATGAAGGGAGTATATATATAGAGCCTATTTCAATTATGAAGTAAACGGAATCAACCCCAAAAAAAAAAAGGAATAGAAAAGGAATTCCCAAAAAAAAAAAAGGAGAGAAACTGACAGATAACTTCAAACCAACCAATTCTTATATAATAGACCTAGGTTCATACTGGTTCGAATACAAGATTAACTTTAACGGTAAGCATTATTTTTTTAAAATTTATATCTTTTTATTCCAAGTTAACCAAATAAAGTTGTATAACTATTGCCAAAACAATGTTTCTTACTATGACCTATAAAATGTTCATGAATAATATGAGAAAAATTTATTTAATTATTAAATAAAAATTGATATTGATGTATTTCTGAAAATTTAATAGTAATTGGCAATCTAAGCACCAATTCTCATAAATGCAAAAGTTTCCTAAAAAGTTTATTAGTATGCTTAGTAAATATTTATCAAAAAACGATTTTAGAAACGTAATTATAACTTTAAAATTGAGAAACCATACACTAAATGTTAAAGTATCAAAGATTTAAAATGTTCATTGTAATATATTCTAAGTGTTCATCACTCCACCTAGTAAAAGTTAATCACGGAACAATGTTCATCACCAAATCTTACAAAATGTTGATTGATAAAAGAAGTTACGTAAATTTTCATTAACTATTAATCGCTAAAATAACAATGATAATGTTTTTTTGAAAATAAAATTATAACCTCGAAAATGGACAAAACATATACCAAATGTAAAATATACAATTTTTTAAAAATGTTCATAACTGTATCTAACAGATGTTCATTATGATTGTTGAGGTGTAGTATGCACGGCGCATCATAAAAATTTTCAAAACCCACACCTATATCAAGATAAAAATCAGAATCACCAAATTAGAATTTTTTTATTTATTTTTGTAATTAGCACAAGTAGGACATACTTCATCTGGTTCATAATACTTGTCTTTTTTGGGTCGTAAGTGAATATAAAAAAACACAAAATTTATGACACAATTTCTGTTAAAAAATTAAATTACCTCAAAGATTCATTAGAAATTAAGAAAGTCAATAAAAAAGAAAAAAACAATCATTAAAAATAAAATTGGTAAATTAATTATCAATATGTCATCTTTTTTATTGATAGAGCCCATAGAGCAAGTCGAAAAGCTAATACAAGTAGAGCATAGCACTCGGGTAGAGTTAAGGTAAAACACCTCTTAGACTGTGTAAAATAGAGGTTAAACATTCCAACCATACTTGTTATGTAGTTTCCTGAAAAAGGTTGGGAATTGATATTATTGGAAATTTTCTACCAACTCATCATGGGAGAGTATGCAAAATTTTCCTTCCAGAGACTATAGGGCTACTCTACTCCCCATTTGATTCTATTGCTCAATCCTTCTGTATCATTATCCTGGTTCTCAGAGACAATTGCATTCCTGTGATCCCCTAAACTCCAAATGACAACAAAGACAGTAGCACTCCGTAGCTTCTTTTTGATCTTGCACAGAAATCTCTTACTTATCCACGTCTCATTTTCCAATCTTAGAAAGTATTCAGGAGAATGACATGTAAACCAGCAGATGGTCCAAGTTTTCTATATGGTTGGACCAAAAATTACATTTATTTTCGTCTTCAATGATTAGTTATTTCTTAAACAACATGTCCCTTGTGTTTAGTTTTTCAAGTAATGCTAGCCACACCATTAACTTCACCTGTGGGGCTGCCACATTCATCCATACTCAACACACAAGGCTCTCAATCATCGCTCTCCTTCATCTAAGCCTAACTTGTCAGTTTTTTAACTGAAAATTTACGCTCCACCCTACAAAATTCGAGTTATTAATATATCATTTAGACAATAATATGACAGATATTGTAGAATAAAACGTAGGGAGTATTTAGTCGAAGATAAACAATAAAACAACAAGAAATCCACTTAAATTATCAGTAAAATCTAAAAATGGTATAATATGGGGACACAATTTGCAAATTTGTCAGATCAATCCTTGTAACCCGGTGAGGAACATACATTTTCCTTTTTTTTTTTTCTCATTTGCATTTGATAACAAAAATTGATTAAACAAATAAAAAAAAATAGAATGAATTTCAGCATAAAAAAGATTCCCCCAAAAAATAAAATTGGTTCTTTGGACTTTGCTCCATTAGAAGGACAGACATTCATTTCCCAGGATAGAAGGAATCGCCAGACAATTAAATATAGTAGTACGTAGTAATTATTTACAAAATTATAAAAAATTTTCTGACTAAAACTAAATAATATATGAAATTAAATACTCTTAATTGAAAATGGCAATATAATCAAATGAATAATTATCAAATTAATTAAGACTAAATCCAAAATTAACAGCTTTTGCCGACAAATGATTAACACAGAAAGTGGAAAAAACATGCATCATCATGAAGCATCATCATCATAATCATGGTGAATTAAGGGACGGGGTTGACTTAATGAAAAACACAGCTCATATAATGATAAGCTCATGAGTGATGGCACATTAATACTTAATTTAATTTATGCCCTTTATTATGGGAATTTAATTAACTTTGATCATCAACAAGGGAAAATATTAATAAGGTACTTAGAATTTTCGAGTTGATTTAATTAAAAATAATACTCCGAGTATCAATTTATAATTTAATTTTTGACTCGATTAATGAAAATCGAGTTATTGTCAAGCCTTAAGGAGTAGAGCTATTTCGACATAAGTCTTTCTGGTCCATAAGACTCAAAGTTGATAACTTATTTATTAAAAATTAGTGTAAAACTAGTTGAGCCATCCTACAGTGAAATTGGGATCAATCTGCTATGAGATTATTATACCGTAATTAATATTATTTTATTGTTAGAATAATGTGAAAAATATATCCGAATTAATCAGGACATAATTTGCTGGGGTCAAGGAACCTTCATGATATTATAATCTAATACTATAAATAAGCTAGCCCTTAGCTAAGATCAGAGGGGACAGCTAATACATTATGGAGAGGAATGGAAACTCGTTTATAATCAATCATTAAAGGGCGGAACCATAAATTTAAAATAAATGTGTCCAATGTCTTTTGGGTTAAATTTAAAGATGTCCAATTACTTGACATCTTCGTGACTCCGCCTATGATTGGAGCACATTTTCTCATTTTCAAACTTTTTAGATTTTGCACAAAATTCTCCCATGTTCTTATGGATATTTCTATGTTTCCAAAGTTTTTTTCAATTTTTTAATTGCTTTTACTAGGTGACCAAGGGTATTTAGTTATTTATTTTTCTTGTTTATGACTAAATAATTAGATTGTGATTGATAAATTCTAAATTTTTTTGTCAAATTCTGTGTATACAACTTTTGTACAACCTTTCATACCGCAATCTAAAAGTCGTAATTCAACTAAAGTCTTTCCTTGCATGACATCCAACTAATAACACTAGTATGATCTTTTACGGCATAGAAGTTTTTGTTCAGAGTTACGCAATTGAATTATAAAAATTACTTAAATTATTATATTATCTTCATAAATTATATATTAATTTCAGTCTCAAAACCTTTGCGAATTATGAGAAGAGATTTTCCCAAAATTCCCCTATGGATTATGAAAAATTTTTATGCATTTAAAGTAAATGCAGAATTAAATTTAGGTTTCCCTAGAGTTTGCCTTGTTAAAATGTGCTGTAGCCTACATGCAAAGGCAAAAATTCTCTCCATGATTTTGCTAAAATCAACCTAGCATTGCAAAAAAGGAAAAAAAAATTCCCCCAACCA
Source organism: Talinum fruticosum (assembly GCA_021018815.1). Lineage (NCBI taxonomy): Eukaryota > Viridiplantae > Streptophyta > Magnoliopsida > Caryophyllales > Talinaceae > Talinum > Talinum fruticosum. The sequence continues at coordinate 9,630,386 of JAITYX010000010.1, read as the reverse complement.
ATAAGGAGCCAATCATTTTAAAAACTTGTCCTTAACCAAAAAAATAAAATAAAATAAAATTGGAAGTTCCTTATAGTTGTCTAACAAAGATTAGTGAGTGGTGAAAATAATATATTATGCTTCATATTACTTGTATTATAATGCAACCCCCCAAAAAAAATTATAATGCAACCCAAAAATTATCCAAAAATTGTCTCTATTCCATACACAGTGAAATACAACTAATATCTATACATTATTTCCATTGTCCTATCTATTTATTTGGTTATACTATTTATTAGGAGTTTGAGAACATTTAAATGTTTAGAAGATGGGGAAGAAAACTATGGTGAAGAAGAAATTATGGGTAGTCTTTTCACATTTTAAACAAAGAATGATATAAAGTAGTTTTATACCAAGATTGGAGAAATGGGGAAAATCCCTACATCTAGATAATTAAAGAAGTACTATTATTCATATTATGCTCGTAAATTGATGCATACTCATAAATCTATGGTCTGTTTATGCATTTATAACGTCACTGCTTAGAAAATTGATGGATACCTCTGCTCGGAGTAAATATTTATAATAATTTTAAATTTTAATCATATAGATATAAATATATACAGACTACTAACTCTAAATTTTTGGATCGATAATTGGGTATGAGGATGACTTGTGAGCAACATAATGCAAGGGTATTCACATGTGTGGCATATTATGTTGTATTGTTCTCTTTTCATCTACTATAAGGAAATTCCAAAGGGATCGAGTTTGACAATGATGGATTTGGAAATTACCCAAAAGAGAAAAAGGAGAGAAACTAAAGGGTAAATTTAATTTGAAGGGTTTCTTTAATCTATGCTTGTCAAGAAAAGGAAAGGAATCAATGAGAGTCTCTATTTTTCTTTTGGGGTGTATAAATAAATACATATCCTCCCTCCTCTTCACTCTCTCCAATTAATTATTGTAATAAAAGTGTTTGGAGCCTGTGGGATATGATCAAATATTAATTGAAGATTAACTTGTATCCACCCCCCATGTTAGCTAATCATGGATGCTTCTTGCTTTCTACAATATTTTTCTAACTTGGGAATCTTTTCCTCATTTTGGATTATACAGCTTTGCTTTACACTTGTTCAGAAAAAGATTATCCTTCCCACCCTCCCCTTCCTTTTCTATTCACCCTCAAAATAGCAAAGATATTTTCGATCCTCTAAAATCCTTCAACTATAACGTTAACTATCACCTCAAAAGTTTCAGTTAATTTATTAATCGCTATTTATGCGGTAGAAATTCAATCTTAAAATTACTTGATTAGAAAAGCTCAAACATCGTACTAACAAATCAACTGATTGATTGAAAGTTTAACTAAGATATTTTTATATCATACTCTAATACATGTGTGTTTAATATGATAAAGTAGGAAGACTGACTGTAATACCCATATCGTAAATGGTAGTTAAGGGTTGAGGTGAATTAAGCGCATATTACATTGAAAACTACTATACTAGCTAGCTAGGCTTTCATGCATGTACTAAAGAGTTCAAACACTATTGCATGTAGGGACTTGGGAAATTTGGGTCACTCATAACTTTGTACAGATTGGAGATCCTAAAAGCACAATTATCTTATCCAAATAAATAGCTGATAAATACCAGTACTAGTAAACAAATTATATATATATATATATATATATATATATATATATATATATATATATATATATATATATATATATATATATATATATATATATATATTCAAAAAAAAAAACTGCCCCCACCAAAGGCAAGGGCTACCCCAGTTATTAAATTTCAAACTCTTGATAAGACACTGTGCAAACTGCAAAGCAAAGTCATATTTTTGTAAACCCCCCCAAAATAAAAATCTTTAATTGATGAATAGTAAATTATATTTGTATCAATAAATAAATTGTTAATTGATGAATAAAAAAATAGGTTTATTTTTCTAATTTATAAATATCATAATATATATGTTTTTTTAAAAGCTGAGTTGGGAGAGTTCTCAATCATCCTATGAAATGTGACTTTTCCTCCCTTGAAACTCCCCTTCTCCTATTAAATCAAGATTCCCTACCATTTGCCACTTCATTTTCTCAACTCTTCCTTGTCCTCTCTCTCTCTCTCTCTCTCAGTTTCTTGCATTGTTAGTCCATTTCAGGAAGAGCCCGAAACCTCCACTGCTATAGGCTATAGCAAGCTAAGGTGACAGCACTTTCACACATAAACACAGAGCCAAGAATATCATCAACAACAACAACAAAAAGGAGTGAAGAAAATTTCTCAGAGGCATTTAATCGAACACTTGGGTGGCAATTTCCAGAAGCATCAGCATTGCACCGACACTGATAGATCAGAGAGAGAAAGAGAAATAAAGCTTATTGGTGAAATTGGGTGATATTTTTATTTATTTCTACTTCATATGGGAAGACACTCTTGCTGTTATAAGCAGAAGCTGAGGAAAGGCCTCTGGTCTCCTGAAGAAGATGAGAAGCTTCTTAGGCATATCACCCAGTATGGCCATGGCTGTTGGAGCTCTGTCCCTAAACTTGCTGGTACTTTACTCATTTCTACTGTATTCTTCTGACAACAAAAATCCCAAAACGGAAAAAAATACCCACCTTTTTTAAAAAAATTACAAGTGATTTTAAAAAATATATATAATTAAGTGTAGCGGAAACAGTTTTTCCATAATTGCAGGGTAAGGTTGTAAAACCGTCTTACAGGAATCCTGTGACAAAGAATAGAATATAGCATAACATCTTCTTGTCAAAAATGGACATATGGGCAGGTCTACAAAGATGTGGAAAGAGCTGTAGATTAAGGTGGATTAATTACCTGAGGCCGGATTTGAAGAGAGGGGCATTCTCCCAAGAAGAAGAGAATTTGATTATTGAACTTCATGCTGTTCTTGGCAATAAGTATGTCATAATATACTTAGTTTTGATTCTGTTTTCCATCTTCTTAATTCATTGATGGGTTTTTCAATTAACAATCATTGGTTTCTGCGTTTTTTTGGGGGGTGGGGAATGTGACAGATGGTCTCAAATAGCAGCTCAGTTGCCAGGAAGAACGGACAATGAGATAAAGAACTTGTGGAACTCGTGCCTTAAGAAAAAGCTCAGACAAAGAGGAATCGATCCAAACACCCACAAACCCTTGTCCGAGGTAGAGAACAATGAGGAGGAACGCCCCAAAACGAGCGCCAACAATGGCAGCAACAGTAACATCAGCAAAAATGCCACCGACAAATTATTGGTTTCAACCATGACTACTACCCCCACCACCACCAAGGCCACGAGGGATCCCAATAAGTCAATGGGATCCCCACCACCATTGAAGTCACCAAGTGCTAATAGCTCCACATTCACCCTAGCACCACCGCCACAGCAACCACCAGTGTCGACCCACGAACTCTTTCGAGACACCATATATGGGTCTTTTGGGTTCAACAATGGGTTAGACACGGGTTTTTCCATGTCCAACACAGCCCAAAATCCCTCGTCTTATAATGATCAAATCCATAGCCTACAATACAATTCCAGCATCATCCCATCCATCACTCGCTTTATGTCCAAGGGCAGTTCCTCCCCAGTGGAGGAGTCTTATACGGGGTTCCAGACCTTGGAATCCGTGACCGCGACAACAACAACAACTACTACTACTACTCCCACCAGCCATGAAAGTAGCAATAATAACGGGTCGTTCTTCGAGAACTTCTCATGGGCACTTCCAGATTCAGCAAAACCTAACAAGGAAGATCAAGGTAGGGGGTTGGAGGCTACAAACCCAGATGAAATTAAATGGTCAGAGTACTTGCAAACTCCATTGATAGTAGCCCCTCAAAGCAGTGGAACAAGTACTGCTAGCACCAACACTAACACAATATTCAGTGAAATCAAGACAGAATCACTTCCATTTATGAGTACTTCTTCATCTTGGCATCAGAATCAACAGAATTCACTGCCCAATTTTCCGACTTCTGAGATGTATAACAAGGATTTGCAAAGACTTGCTGAAGCATTTGGTCAGATTTTCTGAGATTTATATATATCTATGTATATTCAATTCCACTATTCAATGGAGGCTTCTTCTTCATCTTCAACAGGTGTGTGCTATAGAGGGTTTTTTTTAAAATATATATATAAATTTGATTTTGCATTATGTAAATTAAATAGGGGTCAAATACATGACATTTTAATTTCTGGTTTCCAGAAAGGAGTAATGGGACATTTGTGTGAATTATTATTGGTAAAATTTATGCTAGACAATAAAGCTTGACTTGCTGTTCATCATGTTTTGTCTTCTTGTTTTTAGTTGCTTATTTTTCCCTTGATCAAGCTAGCTATTAGTTGGAGGGGGAAAATTCCCAAATTGAAATTCTTTTCTTTCTATTATTATTATTATTATTATTATTATTATTATTATTATTATTAGTACACCGCACACATAACCCCTTCTGGCTGCTTAAATTCAACTATATGAATATTAGATGTTGCCATTAGTTTTTTTTAATCTTGTTCAAATATCTTCCTTATTTTTGCTCACTAAAATTTCCCATTTTTAAAAAATTTTAATAAAAAATAAATATAATTAAATACTAAATCACTTAATTTTTTAAGTTAAAATTTTAACATAATTTTAAAGAAAAATTAAATTTAATTAATTTAGAGACAGACACATATCTTATCAACTTGTATCTCATACATCAATGTTTAACTGACCCCATATAACACGCGGTGCAAATCATTATCCTCCTTTTAATTTTCTGCTAGCAAACTAGGCCCTCCTCCTAGTATCTTTTACAATATTCATGAATGAATGATGATGATGAAACACATGAAAAGTGCCTTAGCTTTAATTTTGGTGAGCAACCATTATATTCAAGCTAGAAACCAACATAGTCCTTAAATGGGTGTCTATCATTGTCCCTCCTCGATGCAGGTTGTTTTCAGCATCCTTCCCTAAATAAAAACCCCTTTCTGATACCCCCCTTTTACTATCTCTTCATCAACCCCTTTGATTTGCTCCTCATATAGCAGGCTTTTCTCAATTTATTTTAGTTAGGAGCTGATTTGAGGGCACTTTTCTCAAAAGAAATCACCACGCTTTAATATCAAACAGTCATAACATTTTCCATATATGGGTATCCAACGGGCCTCAGATTCGCTATTTCCTCCCCCTTTACCTACTCAAAACACATACCTATAAGCTCTATAATATCATTCCGACTTAAACAAAAAGGACCCACTTATTATTAATAAAAATGATTTTTTTACCTTTACCTTTCATTCCCTTTCCTAGAAACACAAGTAATTTCACTTGTGGAAAAGATGGGCTTCTTGATCCCCACATTAAATAATGCATAATCAATCTTTTTAAGTCTTGCTAGCTAGTTAAGCAAACAGGATTATGACTCTTAATGTGACAGCAGCACCATTTGTGAGGATATTTTTCCATTGGAAAAGCTGCTTTAGCTCTGATTGGACCAATGTCACTACTCTATCTATCGAGAAGTCTATTTTTAAAAAATATAATAATTAGATTTTTTTGGGTGCTAATCTAATAATTAGATTGAGTATTCACTTCTTTTATTTGTTAAAAATATAAATGAGGAAATTGACAAGTTTATAGATGATTTTATCATTATATTATTTATTTTTTAGGGTTTCATTGTTGTCATTAGTTCACTATATAGGGGACGATAATTATTATCCAAATAATCTGGGGTTTTTTTCTTACACTACCAATCAAATGACATTATCGTTCCAAAATAGTGAACATAGTCGCATAAACAACGAAAAGAATGTAAAAACAAATTGGGAGAAGAAAATGAAAATATAGTGACATAATTCTCCACAAAATTCTGAAAGTGACATATAATATAAATAATCTTACAATTCTTCGTAAATACCAAAGAGACATTAAAGACTAAGAAGTCACAATCCAACTAAATACAAGAATACACCTATAAATTACTCTTTTATTGAATTGCTCTATCATTTACTTTTTTTCCCCTCTTTTTCTAAATTATGTTAGAATATAGAATACATTCTTCTACCTATTAAATATCATTATATTTAAAATTTTGGTTGGGATGATTGTTGAATATGATAACATAGTTTTCTGAAAGAAAAATCAATCACGAGTTTGAATTTCAATCGAAGTTAAGTGTAAATAATTTCGTAAGGTACTGGGAGTCCTTGCAAGTATATTCACTTCACATCCTAAACGATATTAATGTGAGAGAGCATGTTAGAGTATAAAATGGCAGAGTGCTAGTACAGGTTGGCGACATCAAGCGTACATTGCTTCGAACGAGAAGTCCTATATGATCAAGTCCCAATGTTTGCATATCCCCCTCCCCCAACCCACGTCTTGCTCGAGGGATGACCGTAACACGCCTAGACCCACCCTAGGAGTATTACATGCCAAGGTTCCCGAGAGGAACCCCTAAGGCCGCTTAGGGTCTCAACTTGGGGTTACTAACCCTTTCTTGGATTGGCGGAAGCGTAATTCTAGGTTTTCAAAGGTTTTTCTGAAATTTCGGCAGAGTTTCCTCAGTAACTGGCTAAACCCATGGGCTTAAAGCCCTAACCCCGCACGAAACACAAACTTAAACTCAACGAGCCACACGCTTGGAGAAACACAACACAACTCAACGAGCCACACGCTCGGAGTATTCACATAGGGATTTTACATTCATAGGTAAAACTTAAGTTCGGATACAACAGTCTTTACAAGTATGAAAACATAAAGTACAAAATAAGTCCGGAGAAGTCCTATCCGATGGTTCGCTTCCTCTAAAAGCCAAAAGCAACTCCGGGAGTCTTAACTTCGCACTCGAAATGTTGGTGATGTCATGAGCTCACTAGCCCGAGTGAATAACCCAAACTCAATCCCGGTTTCACTTTGCACATTAATTCATTAACAAACACACGTAAGTTCACAACTCATTCATAACATGCGATTCGGATCATACATGCTTAAGACATGTGAGATTCTAAACTTACCAATTTGCCGAGAATCATAATGACATCACTTATTCATGAATTCAATTAAACATGCATCATTCGTCTTTCTACGCAAGTAAATCATATAATCATTCATCATGCAAAGCATTCATCACGTAAATCACATCTTAGTTCTTATCGCATTCATTACTTACGAAAACAGGATTCGATCTTCTTCTTATTCTTCTTCTTGAGTTCAATCATGCATTTCATAAATCATTGATTCTTTCTTTCTTATTCGATATGCACGATCATTCGTTTCTTCATATCATAATTCTTTTAAGTCTTCTTAGTTCGAATGGAAAGAAGATTTATGCACTCGCTCTAAAGACCCAGTTCTTGGAGCCAAAACAATTCGTGGGCTCGGTTCACGAAGGCATACAATTCGTGGCCTCGAGGCATAACAATTCGTGGCCTCGAGGCAACCTCCCTTCCCCGAAGGACGCATACTGTCAATTCTTAGTGGAAGCAATTCAATTTGTGGCTTCGGGTTGACGAGACACTTCTATGGCCATAGCTTCGTAGGTTTCTTTAATTCGTGGGGTTTTAGATCAATAACACAATCCTTTCTCCCTTCTTTAGTTCTTTATGATTCTTATTTTCTTATTATCTTCTTATTTCTTATACATGCGATACACTTAATTCATATGATTCATGCTCAATATGTTCATGCGTAACTTCTTCAAAACAAGCAATTCACATAAGCAAGTTCCAACTCCAACACAATCCATTCATTTCACATACGCATGCTTATGCCATTACAATCGATGTAATTCAAGATAAACACGTAGTCACATAAACATGCCGACTAGGATCTCCATCCATGAATTCATCGTTTTCATGATCGCGTATTATCGCGTATAAGTGGTTTATGGTTCTATAACTTTCCTTAATCGATATATATCTCTTAATCTAGCTATATAACTTCTTAAATCTCAGCTTTTAACTCGCTTACTCATTTAATTCTGATTTTGCTCAAACTAGGACATTTTCACATAAAATTGCATATCTCCCAATCTACTCATCCAATGCATACGAAATTTTACAGGAAATCTCCATAAATCATCAGGAAGTCTGCAGTAACAATTTCAGGAATTTCGGGCTACACATGATAGCACAATAACGCAGACAACATGCTTTATTCATCGAAAAATCTACACTAAATCATGAATTCAATTTTCTCGATTTTTCTCACTAAACCTATTCAAGCTATTTTCATCAACTTCTCAATATACAGCTTCAGTAATCATGCTTAAGAATAATCAATAATCACTAAATTCATGAACCGGACATCAAATTCGCAACATGCTTTTCAATTCATGAGTTGCTAGTTTCGTGAATTTAGGCCTCTAGCTTCTTCTATTAACTTAGGGTTTCCAATTTCATACCTCGAATTCATATTCATTCCTCCTAATTCATTTTATTTCTTGAGAATGAATTCAGATTACTCACCTTAAATTCTTAGAGGTTCTAAGAATTCGGTTCTACGAGGTTTCGGATTGGGTTTCAATTCTGTTTCCTCCTTCCCTTTCTTCCTCTCGGTTCGCCCTTCTTCCACCTTGCTCAAACTCTCGCTGTCTCCCTCTCGCTTCTGTTGTTTTCGGGTTCTCAAACCCTTGGCCCCGGTTCTGTTCGGTCTCGCCGGCTCCCTCCTTGCGCTCGCCGGCCGTGCGGACACGCCGTGCTCCTCTTCCTCTCTGTCCCGTGCCGGCTCTCGTCCTCCACTCGCTTTCCTTCGCTTCGCGTTCTTTCGTTCCCCTTTTTTCTTCGCTCTCGCTCGGCCTCTCAAGCCCGAGCTCTCCTTGCCCACCAGCGGCGGCGACCTCGCCGTTCGGGTGGCCACCAGCCGTTGGCTCTCACGCTTTCTCTTTCTCTCGCTCGACCTCTGCTCCCTCTCGTTTCCCGGCTCCCTCTCTCGCTTTCCCTGTCTCTCGCTCTGCTTCTTCTTTTCTTTCCTTGTTTCTCGCTTCGCTTCGGTTCTTTTTCTCGTTCTTTTCTTTGTTCTCGTGCCCATTCTCTCTCCTCTCCTCCTAATCACACCTAATGGGCTTGCTTGTTTCAATCCAATTGGACCCCTCTCCCTCTCCTTGCTTAGTAATCTGCCAACTCTCCTTTTCTCATTTCTCCTTTTTTCTTTTTTTTTTTTTTTAATTGGGCCCAACTAGCTTCTCAAGGCCCAATTTAGCTAGCCCAAACTCGGTTTCGGTTCTCGGGTTTCTAATTCCGACTCGGAAAAATTCTAATTTACTTAATTTAATAATTTAATTTACTAGCAAGCAAACACCGAAATTTCGGGGTTTCACAATGACCCTGTTTTGGGTTTAGTTCTAGGGCACGAACTCATTTACTGATATATTAAAAATAGTAGCTCTTGTGTAAAATCGTCTAATTTAAAAGTTATTGCGAGATAAAAATTTTACGGTGACTTTAAATACATAAAGGGTAATTAATAATTTATTTAGGGATAACTCTAATAAAAGTTACTTCTTGATGAATTATTAGTCACTTCCGAATTAAAAAGTCACTCTAATATAAGTTTTTAGTCATATTAAAACCTTCAAAAAAGTCATATCTAATTGATTTTTTTATACATAAATTTTTTTATACAAAAAACTTATACCAAAAAGGTCAAGGGAAACTGAATTATTCTAATATCTAATTCAGTTTATCATTTATTGATCAGTTTTTCTCCCTGCAACTATACCAAAAAAAAAATGAAATGAAATTTTATTTCGATTTAGTTAAATTAACTTATTTTTTATAATATTATTTAATTAAGTGACTTTTTTTTGGGTATAATTTCAGGGAGAAAAACCTAAATGATAAACTGAATTAGATATTAGAATAATTCAGTTTCTGTATTTACCGATTCGTGTCTTTGTTTGAAAGTCTAACGTTAATTATCTAATTTTTTTATCAGCTTAAAAAAATCTCTCATTTTTTATTTTATTTTTCCGTTTGACCTTTTTTTGGGGTTGGGGTTGCTGGACTCTACTTGGCATCTGTGCGATGCTGATGCTTCTAAGAAGCTTCCAATTCATCATCACAATTTCTTTATCAACACATGCAATTAGACGTACTTAACCCCTTACTTGAAAGGTCAACTTTACCCCCATCATCCCCTCTCTTTAATTAGAAACATGTGAATTTAAAGAGATTTTTATACTATTTATTTCATTTGATAATTACGTCATCATTAATTAATTTTTCTTAGTTATGGGCATTTCATGAAATAATATTATTTAAATTTAACAACTGTATATCAAAATAGCACTATGTACTCTATACAGTGTGGATCCCACATTCTTACAGAATTTTTTTAACTATAAACAGTCATACCATACATTTCTTTAAAAAAACAAAAATAAAAGAGTAATAAAAAGGCGAACCACCTATTTCTCCTTCTTTGAATTTCTGCAATTAATATAAGCCAGGGCCAATGGACCATATTAAATTTGTGACAATATTATTACATACGATATTACCCTGTCATTTTCCATCATCATGCCACTTTTTAGGGGATACGAAAAATACAATTTTCTGTAATTTATTGATGTGCCATATGTATATGCCAATTGGAGGGACTCTTAGAGTATCCGTACTCATATCTAAAATTTTGGATTAAATATTGGGGCTTATATCTTTCACATTGTCTCATAATATAATATTTTGAACTCAATTTATCACCTTTACATCTCTTAGATCATCAACTTATATCGTCAAATAAAATATTATCCATGAAACCTATAGATATACATATTTAATTTAGTTTTCTTTTTAAATATGGAAACGTTGGTAACATCGATGATTAGGCAAACGGAATGTGACATAAGCAATCATGCGGGTGGATCGACCTTGAGTTGAATGGAATGTACATTGCGACAAGATGTATTGATCACATGGAGAAAATTGAATCACAAGATCTTGCGGTACACTTGCTCTTATAAATCTTGCTTGGTTATGAATTCTACAACTATGATTCTTCTATACAGCTATACTTATACCTAATGCAAATAACATTATTTTCTTAATGAAAATGGACACACATAATTCACTTTATAAAGTCTTATTGAAATATTTTACCTATTTTTGAGACCATGAAGAGACTCGTGTTAATTATAATGAAAAGCTATCTACGTGAGAAAATCATCGGGTGCTTATAATTAGTGAAATTGATTCTCTAGGCATAACTGACGGAGTGAATAGAGTTTTAAAGTAAGTAGCCAACATTTTTATTGGATGCTTTATTTCTTCAAGAAAGATCGTGTCAATGTACAATCATTCTTCATATAAATACTTTACTAGGGACAAGAAGAAAGTGAAAACCTAGATGATGGTCAATTGCAACATATATGTTTTTGTTCAAATGCAAATTATTAGAGTTAGCACTTAAGGACAAGGGGAGCTACTTCCTTGTAGATTATTAGGGTTACTATCTAGCTATTGTACAAGTTTGCTAGGGACTTTTCTAGCCTTTGGTGCCTCTTTGCTCCCCACCAATGAGATGTAAAATGTTGGAACTAAAACTATTTGTAATGAAGATCCAAACCTCTTCTCCCCGTTTCTAGTGTCGAAGACACGTTATGATTAGTGTGTATAAAAAGAATAACTCTCCTAATATATATTTCGCCTAATATTAAGACTCAATCTCGTATAAAATCAACTTAAGAAAAAAATATATAAATATAAAAATAAGAAAGATTATAACAATGTGAAACTTTATAAATTTACATTCTAATCGAACAAATCCTAGATAAATATTAAAACAAAATTTGACATAAAAAAGTTTTGATGGTTGGCCACAAGTTAAGCCTTGATTAAATGCCCTAAGGGGTCACTTAACCTTATAGCTCTAGGGTCACAATCCAAACCAAAGGGTAAGTATACATCAAGTTGACAACTACAAGAGAGGAAGGGGGCACCATGGTTTAGAAATGGGTTGTCCCTTTCACAAGATGGTACAATACAGATGGCATTTTTGGCCTTGTGGATGTAATTGCCCACGTGCACACATATATACCAAGTTCAAACCCACATTATATTTGTACATATTATAAATAGTTACCTAAATTTATTTGGTATTTTATATAAATAGTGAGAAAATTAAAATATGTTAAAACAAAATTTTCCGATGATATAATAAATAATTAAACATAATAAGATAAGAGAAACGTAATAATATGATATATTATTAAAGAATGTAAATGAATCAGCTTGATGGAAAAAGAGATGAAAAATTCGAGAAATGTTGATAGTTTACTTTAAGAATGATTGTTTGTGTTTGGAAATCGATTATACGAAACTCTACCAATAGATTTTTCATAATTGTGAAATTATTAGTATAATTTTCGCAGCCCTTTTTGACTCTCTCGTCCCCTTGGCCAAGCCCAATTGCTCAAGCTGATGTACTTCACGAGAATATTATATCAAATTCAATTTTAAAGTTAAAAAAATCAAATAATTTGTCATAAAAAGAAAAGCATATATATCATATTCATTTTAAATTTTTTTCATTATAGCCCCCTTTGCTTTGAGGCTAATTCCCGCAATGATAGGATACTCAAGTTCTTCAAGAAAGATTATCAATAATATTTACGTTTGCAAATTGTGTGTCTATAGCTTGCATGGGGGTCACTATATCCCTTTTGGAAATAAAATTTCTTTTTGATAAAACAAATAATTTTATTTTTTTATGATTATTAAGAAAATACATTAGTTAATATAAAGTGATAAAGGTGAAATAAATAAAGTTTTATGGGCATAAATAATTGAATGTACATACATACATATATATATATATATTATTTTCCTAAAATAATGATTGAGGCCCCATGTGAAACAAATGATTGGACCTTCATATGTTCTCGTTTTTAGGCCTTACATTACAACTCCAATGTAGGATAAACTATACATGTATGTATAACACTACCATAGCATATGCATATTGCATGTATTGGTATTATATAATATAAGATTATGAGATAAGAATCAAATCTTGATCACTATTAAATATGCTTAAAAATCATTCATTGAGCTGTTCATCTCTTCCCTTTAATTTTCCCTAATTAAGATTTTAATTTGCTAGCTAATGATTAAAAAATTACTTTGATTTGCTAGCTATTTGTGTAATTATATATTCTTGATTCAATTATGCAAACCATAAAAAATATGATTTCTAGGTGAAAATAATATGAACTTTAAGGTTATTGGATGAAAATAATATACTTTTTTTTATATGTCAATAGTACAAACTTTAACCTTATTTAAAGTTAACATAACAACACCGAATTAAGAGATTGTGACTCGGCGGAGTGATGATGCAGTAGGTAAAGTTGTTGAATGGATGATAAAGATGAAGATTTGACAATGACTTTCTGTTTTTGGTTGAATAAAATTTTGCGTATGTATCAATATAAATAAAAAAGTAAAAGTCAAATCTTTAACTCTTCCGTCCACGTCAGCGATTCACTCGCCACATCATTACTTCACTAAGTCAAAAGGCCCTTTATTCAAGTAGTATTTTGTTGGCATTAAATAGGGTTAAAGTTCATACTATTGGCGTCCCGAAAAAAATTTGTATTATATTTTCGTTCAATATCCCAAAGTTCGTATTATTTTGATTAAAAACCCAAAACATGTTATTACTTATACAATTAATTACATGCCTTATGTTTTCTTCTAAAAGTTATAGTTACATGTCCTATTGACAACTAGGAAGCTATTTATTGTATTGAATATTTGCTAAGCTGCAAAATCAGATGAAATGACTAAATTGTTTTGTTTTTTACGGTTTAATTTTTTGGTTGCCATTGCCAACTATGAAAATTAATTAAGGCTCTTCAAAATATATATATATATATATATATATATATATATATATATATATATATATATATATATGGATCCTTGAAAAAGGCTATTTAAATACCAATATAAGTTACTTCAAGGAGTTTTAGGTTTATTCTTATTAAGTAAAATCTTCGTTTCGAGTATTATAAATAAATAAAATTTATCATAGGAAAATTTTACCTCTTATGAATTAACAGTAGTTTGATTCTAATACCATGGAGGAACTAAAAATACACTCTAGTTATTATTTTTTCAATTCAAATCTATTAACAAAAAGCAATACAATATTATATATATATATATATATTAAAAGTTGGGTAGGAGGTTTATATGAGTGACACATAGGATACTTATGTGAAATGTCTCATAAATGTAGTATTTATTGTATTGTATGTATTTAATTATATTTTAAATAATTAATTTATATGAAATTGTCTACCAAAAATTAAACAATTGTATTGATCCAAAAACTAATTTGTTCACATTCAAACATTACCGTTCTATATATACATCAGTATACTTTTTCATAATTATAAAAGTTAGGGAGAATCAATGTATAATTATTGGTTCAAAATGAAAAATATATTATTATATGAGTAACACATATGTAATAATTATATAGAATTACTTGACTAAATAAATATTCGTCTTATGTTGAATTTATACAAAACTATACCTAAATAAAACAAATGACTTTTTAGTTGTATATGATGTAATATTATTATTATTAAATTAATTAATAATTAAAAGATGTTTCATGTGCTTATCAAAAATAAAAATAAAAAGTATCACATATTACATAATTTTAAAAAGTAGTAAATGACATAAAAATTTAAAAAATTAAAAATCATATAAATAACAATAATTACATTGTTATAAATTTATTGTATATTTTAAAATTATATATTTTATTATTTATTTACCTTAATAAAATTAAAAATAAAAATAACTAAAGTCCTACTAAAGTCCTTGCATTGTAAGGGTATAATACTATTGATTATAATAAAGTAGAGGGCAAATCGGATACTACGTAAATCACTTTTAACTACGATTAAAAATGACCTTTAATGACGGTTAACCGGCGTCGTATATGTGATCGTCGTTGTCTATAGCATATTTTATTATGGTTAAAAACCATATTAATAGGTAACTCTATGACGATGGTTCTTACATTAGAACCGTCGTTGTATGTACTACACAAAAAAATGAAAAATTTTATTCTATGCATGGTATATGATGACAGTTCTAATGTAAGAACCGTCGTCATAGGTTATAATTTTGTTTTTGGAGATTTTTTTGTTTTTTCGTATCCCCTGTACAAAATATAACACAATATACATGACAATTTACAATACATAACAACTTACACAAGTAACAACCAATAGCCACAATTTTCCAAATATATACAAGAATTTCTCACTAACTACAACCACAACAAGTTCCATTGAACAAGTTCAAGAATACAATTCCATAAATTTTCATAGTAAGTTACAGCAATGAATATAAATGACAATGATGTAAAATTATAGTACAAAGAGTAATCATTCATTATTTATGTGAAACAGCTTAATCTCTATTTACCCAAAGTGATGCTTTTATAGTAGATTAAGTTATATGATTGTCTTTATGACGATATTGCTTGCTTGGAGTTGTTGCGGAGGTAGCCTGGACAACATATATAGATCATATTTGCAGTCCACGCTATCTCTCGCACGAACTCCAAGCAAGTAATATAGTCATAAAAAAACACATAACTTAATATAATAAAAAGCATCTCTTTAGGAAAATAGATATGAACCTTTTGGCTTAAATATTGAAATCATTTAAACCACAAAGTTTCAAGAAAAAGAAATACACAAAGAGGTGGACAATATAAAAACTCAATGGTCTCGCCCACGAACTCCGTCGAGTGAGCTCATTACTCCTCCAAGGCAAATTGTCTCACCTGTCGGAAAATCGGGGACGAAGGTAACATTCAAGAGCTTAGTTTTTTGATCCTCGTCAAATGATGATATTCTAGGCCGCCATTGGAGAGCTTAAGCCTTTGTTTTTTTCCTTGGAGTTCGTGCAGGGGTAGAAGTGGAAACCTCACTTTTCCTTAGGGAGGTTCCTCTTCTTTTGCTTAGGAGGTTCCTCCCCTTCTCCTTCGATAAGTTCCTTCGGACTCGAGAAGAACGAGAAAAAGGGCCCTCCACCGATTCAATGCTCTCCAGGGGGACCACATGATGAGCCCATGCTTCACTCGTTGTTGAGTGCGAATTGTTTGCCTTAATTTATACAAGTTGGTCAAAGTGGCGCTCTATCCGGGCTTCAAGGAGGTCTCGGTCGAAAAGCAACACAGCTCGTTTTAGAGCATGAGCTTCGTCAAAGTCTACAAAATCCAACTCCATAGCATCATCAATCGAAGGTTGTAGAATGTCTTTGCAATGAGGGATGGGCAGCAATCGGCAACAACAGACTTGCTCGGCACGGTCCTTATTGAAACGTGGGCACAATTTCTCGTACCTAACAGGAAGTGCTTTGTAACTCATTTTCAGCAATGATAAAAAGAGATAGTTAAGTTAAAGAATTGTTCTTACCAACTCCCTTAATAAAGCCTCTACCCCTCTTCCCATTCAAATAAGAATTTTTTTGCTTCCAATTATTTACGTATATATTATATATAATAATTTAATATATATATAATTTCCTTTTGCTTCCAATTTTGATGTATTATACATTATTATAAATTAGACATAATTTTATTTGAAATTTTACGTAATGCATAGGATAAATTAATATGAATAAAATATTGAAGTCATTCCTTTAATTCGCTTTAACGACCCCAAGATATAACTAGAACCGGAGTTCGCATAACCCTTGTTGTCTTTAACAATGAGGTCTGATTCACTACGCAAGACATAGTCTATGTGCAACGTGGGTCAGTACACGAAAAAGGAAAAAGGGATAAAGACCTTATTGGAGAAAAATGTGATAAACAATCGGAAATTATTACAAGTTTTGTGATTGTTTACCACTTTTATCTCTAATAAAGCCTTTATCCCTTCCCTTTCTCCGTGTACTAAACTAAGCTGCAAATAGAATATATGTCTTGCCTAGTGAATCTGACCTCATTGCTAACGTCAATAAGGGTTATTGGAACTCCGGTTCTATAGTTATGTCTTGGGTTGTTAAAGCAAACTAAATGGACGACCTTAACATTTCATTGATATTCATTGTTGTCTTATGCATTACGTAAATTTTAAAAAATCATGTAGTATAGTTTACGATCATGTATAATACAACAAACTTGCAACCAAAAAGGAAACCGAAAAGTTAGATAATTGGATAAAATAGTCCACCCCCAACTTCAAATCATCAAAATAAATAAATTTGATAACAAATTTATCTTTATTACAAGTATTTAGGGAGATCCTTATATCCAAATACCTTTTCAATTTTTTACATTTTCACATTTATATTTTCTCCCTATTGATCCATAAATATATATAACCACCATTTTTCTATTTTCTCAAAACCTAAATCATAAATATTTTTATTTCTCTAAACTCTAACCATATTTGGATACCAATTTCGATAATTGGATAAATGAGTTCACCCCAACATCACCTCATCAAAATAAACAAATTTGGATACAAATTTATCTTTATGAGAAGATTTTTGGAGATGACCCTATATCCAAATTATCTTTTTATTTCTCTAAAACCCTAAACAAATTTGGATGCACTCTTATGATCTACCATCCTTACCTGTCATATTTCGCTATAATTACCACAAATCCTAAAATCCTAAATTCGATCATTACTCAAAATCTCAAACATTTCACGAATTTCCAACTTAATAAATTAAACAATTGTCACCCACATTCTCAATATTCAACATTTCAACAAAGATTCAACATTTCAACAATCTCAAACATTACCCACATTCTCAATATTCAACATTTCAACAAAGATTCAACATTTCAACAATCTCAAACATTACCCACATTCTCAACATTCAACATTTCAACAAAGATTTAACATTTTAACAATTTCAAACATTACCCACATTCTCAACATTTACATAATTAACGCAAATACATTCAACATTTTAACCGTAATACTTTTTCTAAATAACTTAAAGCGAAAAATAAGAGAGGATAGATATTCATACCTAAGAACCGATAATGGCAAGGGTGAGGAGATGCTTCAAAGCGAGAATTTGAGGAGATCTACACTTAAAAGAGACGAGAGGAAACTATAAAGAAATAAAAGATTAAGAGAGAGGAGATCTAGACGGCGAGATTGAAGAGAGCCTTACCAATTCAAGTCGACCGGCGAGGAACAAATTTCAGATCTGATGAGGGTTACATGAAGGAGAGATAAAACCGTAAAAGCGATAAGACCGAGAGTAGTTATAAATGGGCGTAGAAACAAGTAGATCACATTTTTAAGCTGATCCGAAAGACATATGACGATGGTTATGTGACAGAACCGTCGTCATATGTCACATTTAACGACAGTTCTATTAAAAGAACCGTAGTTAAATGTTTCAGAAAACCTATACTCGACGGTTCTTACATTAGAATCGTCGTCATAGATGTTAAAAAGTGCCTGTTATTTACAAAAATGTCACCAGTCTAGTTTTCATGACGGTTTGGCCTTCTAACCGTCGTTATATACCCGTTGTTAAAAATGATTCCTATAGTAGTGTGATATCTAATATAATACAGTCTCAATCTTCGGACTGTTCATTTTGATTGTTATAATTAGCCGTTATATATAGCACTCTGCAGATAGTCGTTATGAGTTATTATGATTAGCTATTATGAGTTGTTACGAGATTTTAAGATACCGTTAGTGATATTATTCATTATATATTTTTTCGATAAGACGTAATAATTCATTACCACTAGAGGAAATTTGGGGTACATATAAAATTTTAAAGGGAGGGAGTAGACCCAAGCCTTTAAGATAGGAAGTATTGTAAACTAGCTAATTTACCCCTTGTTTTTAAGATCCTTACAATAAATTTATTCTAGATTGAATAAGGTATTTACATTTTTGGTAATCCCAGTAGCATCGGTTTCCTCCATTCTAAATACTCGAGCATTGTATTCCAACAAAGGCAGTAAGTTGTGGTCATGATCCGAGAGGATGTATATATCTTTCATGATTATCTTGTTGTGTAACTTTTTACAGACTTAGGGTAGGTCGTTAAATGTAATCACTTGCTGAGGAAGTTTAAGCTCGACCAAAAGGCTTTGTATGAAACTTTGGCTGTAAGGGCGAGTGAAAAATAGGTGAATATGATTTCCTTTACTAGTGTAGCAGAGAGGGAAATTATCACTATGAATCGAAGGCCTAGGTGTTGCAGTCTATCCACAGTAGGAAGTCTCTCCATACTTGGTCTCCAAAAGCAAAATGAGTGTTTAGGAATACCTACTCTAAACAATCTTAGCAAAAGGATCCTTTGTGGTATCACCTAACAACCATTTGTAACCATTACACAAGTATTCCCTGATTTGGAGTGCAATCATTTACCATCAGCATAGTCAAGAACCACGGTCTTCTTCATTTTAGTTATTTTCTTCCAATACCAAGAGGAATTAGTGGCAGTATCAATATGCCAAATACTATGCCCTTTTGTATAGAATTCGTTCATCTATTTAACCCGGAGGCATTCCTCATCGCCAGTTATGTACCATAAATGCTTTGCCACCGCAACAATATTCCATATTATAGGCAGTTTATCACTCCTAAGCCATCGACGGACTTAAGCTTGCAAATAGTTTTCCATGCCATAAGGGGAGGTTTGGTGTAATCCCCGAAAGTTTCGACAAATATTTTCAATGTCCTTCACAATCTTTTTAGGCAGAACAAATTGGGAAGACTAATAAGACTATAAAAGAGAATTGATTAATTGGTGTGTTCAACGTAAGAGGCACACCTAAATACTTGATAGGGAATTCTCCTTAGTAGAAACTTATAGTATAGAGGATTGAAGATTTTATCTCTTCCTTAACATCGACAATGCCCGGGATTTTTGTGGGTTAATTTGCGGACCAGTAGCGTCCAAGAACTTTGCAAATGTATCCATAATAATCTGCAACATAGGAATGTAGGCTTTGCAGAAGGTCATAAGATCATCCACGAAGTCAAGGTTAATTAACCCCAATGACTTTCATAAAGGATGAAATGTGAAGATGGATCTTTGTGCAACACGATGAAGTGCTCTTGTAAGGTAGTCCATTATTAAGACAAAAATCGATGGTGAGACAAGGTCACCTTGTCTTAGACCCTTTATGCGTGGAAACTTGCCATGATCCGAGCCATTGATATTTAGAGTAAAGCCACTTGTAGTTAACATAGCCATAATCCACTTACCGAACACAAGAGAAAGTTTAAGATGTTCCAAGTAGCCTCTCAATAAATATCTATGAAATTTAGTCATAAGCCTTCTTTAAATCTATCTTAAAAAGGTAGGAGCTGAAATATTCTTTCTTTGGTAGAGCCTAACCGGATCCCGACAAATCATAATATTGTGAGAAATGAGACTTCCTTCAATGAAGGAAGACTGATTCACATAGACAATGTTAGGTAGTACTGCCCTAAGTATGTCACAGAAGCAGTTTAAAGACACACTTGTACAAGGTGTTATAACAAGTAATTGGCTTATAATAAGCTACGAGTGGTAGGGCTGTCAGTTTTAGGTATTAAAGAAATTCTTGTTGCATTCCGTAAGGGAAGCATTTTTTCATTGGAGAAGAATTGTTGAATAGTATAGAAAATATCATCCCCAACTCGTGACCAATTATGTTTAAAAACCCCACTTATGAATCCATCAAGATCCGGACTTTTGTGATTGGGAATAAAAATAAGGCTTTCGCTAAAACCTATGATCGAGCTAGTTATTGTGATATGGTCAAGAATGGACCCAATGTCACACTGTCTGGATCAATAGGCTCAATAATAATAGTGTTGTAGCCTAAAAATTCTCATAATAGCCAAGAAAATGGAAGGTTAGCTTCGATAGTCCCAACACCATGTATCATCCTCTTGTTGGATGAGGTCCTTTTTTATTTTATGTTTTGATTGCAAGCTTGTAAAGAAGATTTTGTCATCTGTGTCTCCGGGTTTAACCAATTATTTTTGATTTTTAAAATGTCAAAGCTCTCAAGCCTATCTTTCCAGAGATGAAAATCAATCCAAGCTTGCTTCTTAGTTTCATATAAGGGAAGATCCTAGGGAGATTTCTGAATTGCAAGCTGAATTTTAAGAAAAGTGTTTGTAGAGCATGAGCGGAATTTTGGAGAGAAAAAGTTTTGGTATTTTTATGTTGCAAAAATTGTAGTAAGTGTATAGTACAATTGCCTTATGTATACATTGCCACCTATCAAAGAATATTATATACAAATAATATTATATTTACGTAACTAAATTCTACAAGTATATTATATACAAATAATATCAAATTTGCGAGAACTAAATTCTACGGTGTTCTTTAGCAGCAGAGATATGTCCTATGTATGTCACCAAATTTCTCCATGTTCAAATGTCTCAGCGACTTATATAGTAGCCGATGGCGGACCCGGACACCGACCCTTCTCTCAAAAAAAATAAAGTTTTTATATAACAAAAATTAATATGAAAATGCAACTAGCTGAGTTGGTAAGAGCCTTAGTATGCAAAAGAGAGGTACGCAATTTGAAACCCCTACAAGCAATCTCCCTTTTTTTCAAAATTTAACTTTTGAACTCCCTTCCTTTTATTTCACTTGTTTTCCCCTTCGTTAGCCACGATTTCTCCTCTCGCTCGCCCTCACCACGGGCCAGTGGCCGCAGCCACCGCCCCCAACCTGTTGCAAGCATCAATGCCGCCATTGTCGCCGCTGCCCACGCCCACCACCGCCATCTGTGCCAACTCGGCCGGAGTTGCCCTCGCGCTTCGACTCACCCTCCCCCTCCCTCTCCCACACACTCTCTCTCTCCCAGCCAACCACACCACGACTAGTGGTCGCTGTGGCCAGCCCCAAACATTTGCGAGCACACCGCCGCCACTGCCAGCCGGCCGCCCGGTCGCCGATGTGCACCTCCTCTCCTCTTCCGCACCACATTCTCTCTTTCATTCCATGATCCGTAAGTTCACAACTTCTAAATTTTTCAATTTCAATTCAATTTAAGGTATAATTTATGTGATATTAGATTTAATTTCTTTAATTTTATTCTTAATTTATGTGATTTTATTGATTTTTCAATTTCACTTTATTCATTCTTTATACGAATTTCACGATAGAGGTTTGATTTTTGTTGTTTAATTTTTATTATAGGTCAAAATGTTTAAATATTTAAAAAGATAGCTATAGAACCTTCTATTCCTTCAAGTTCTAAATTTGAAAATTCACCACTGATCGAAGAAGGCGATGCAAATATAAATTCTTCCCCTACAACTTGTGATGCAAATGCCAATCCCTCCCCTACAACTTGACGAGGACAATTACATTAGATGTGAATTGTCCTTTGCCAGGAAAAGTACTTCAGCAACTGGTTATTTGGTTAGTCAATACTCATTAATGACCATTCTATCTATTCTCCAAAACAATTCTTAATCCAAATTTTTGCTTCTTAGTCTAAGAGTACCGACACCCTTTCCAAGTCTTGCCTTGCAAACCTGCATGATGTGTGTGTGGAATGTTGGAAATCAAGAATATCTTGGAAGGTGACAGGGTTAATAATATTCATATTTATTTTTATGTATACGTTTTTTCAAACAAATAAGCTTCTAATACTACCTACCTCAAAAAATTATAAAAATGTTATTACAAAATTTGACAGAAAAGGCCAATAATTATGCAATAAAAAATTTAACATAAAACTCAACAATACCTATATGATTAGTAGCGTAGTAGGGATTTTTCACTAGTAGCATACACGGTAATGATAACTAATTTGGCTAAAAATCGATACAATAGTAATTTTAATATTTTTGGAGTAAATTGATGTGTATAATTTAGGTACATGGTATAAAAAAGTTATTTATGTAACAATTTGCATATCATGAGAATAGTGGCCTATTTGATAAAAATATTTGCAGATCCTTTCATAATAATATACAATTATAGCAAAAATAACAAAACTATGATGATGATGACAAATAATAATAATAATAATGAGAGGTTATGATTAGTTGTTATAGCGTTTATAAGTTGTTATGAACTATTAGCCGCTAAACATTGTTCTAAATGTCAAATCGAACGTATTCTTAGTCAGTAACAACTAAATTAAAATTTTATTGAAACAACTTTTTTATTTATTTAAACTTTTCTTTAAGATTGCATCCAATGGCACTCAATCAAACTTTCTAAAGGGGGCATATAAGAGGGAGCTCAAATAACAACATTGCAAATAACAATTAGGCCATTTTTGTAATACGGGGCCCAAAACATGCTTGATTTTATTTACACAGGCCGAAACATATGACGACCGGTTTGAGGCCCAGACAACACCAGATTATTAACAGCTTTTATTAATTTTTTTATTTAGGATAGAAGAAGAATAGTACGGTTGGAATTGAGCAATCTTATTGCCCTCCTAATAAAGAAAAAGGCGTGAAAAATCCAACATTAACGAAAGCTTACAAATATCATGAATAAGAAGACATAACTCATGTTTGACCTCATAGGCTCTGTTCGGCGAACGATTGATGGATAACCATTCGAGTATTCGATAGCTGCTTGAATTGCAAGTAACTCGGTAGCTGTTATATTTTAGCAAATCACTCATGATGATTTAATTAGTTGTTTGAAAAGAATGTATTTAATACAATTAGCTGTTGGGTTAATTGGTGAACATAAAATGATAAAAAGTACATAGACTACTACTACTACTACTAATGTACATAATAACAAAACTATTCATTTAGTAGTGTTTAATACCACTATTTGTTTATTTAATACAGAGTCATCAAGTTTGCAAGCAAACATGAAAAAACAAAGCCAAGCCATATTGTGAAATTATGCATTTACCAATGGATGATCTGACTAATTCAGTGAAACACTACCTCGATCGCTCAAACATTAGCATTGTTAAGTAAGACGTTTATCAAGATGCCATAACCTAATTTTAATATGCCATTTTATAGAAGATTCAAAATTAAAGGAATAGGGTTTTGACATAGTTAAAATATTAAATGCCGTTTTAAACACTATTGTCATACAAGACCTTAATCTTATATATGACTCGACACACAATCACCTTCGACCAACACATTTCTAAAGCCATGAGAGAATATCGTTTGCAAGGCAATTGTATGTTTATTTTAACTATTAAAAAATAGCAAAGTATCTCCACAATTCTATTTGCCGCTCTCCGTAGAGCTCTCTCCCCCTCTTTAGGGTTTTCTCTAGGGTTTCATACCTTTCTCTTCCTACCTCTTGGCATTCTCCATCAATCTTCACACGGTTTCTCTTCTTTGATCTCGCTCAAATCCAAAAGCCGCTGTTCTTCTACGTCGATCAATCATGGCTAGGACGGATGATGTTGACGAATTGGTACAAATGACGATGGATGACCAAGTGCTCGAATTGGATGTTGATCCTAACATCGAACAAGCGTTGAATGATTTGGCACTTGTGGGAAAGATATGGACAGATAGGGTGCTGAACAAGAATGCAGTCAAAAACACTATCCACGAGGCTTGGAACCCTAAATTCGGCCTAACTACCTCGGATTTGTCCGATAATATATTTTTGCTTAAGTTCTCTCATCCGGATGATGTTAAGCATATCTATAATGGAGGGCCTTGGACGATAATGGGGTGCCATATGATTCCGAGAAAATGGAACATGGGTATCGATGTAGACGACATGGACTTCTCCACATCAAATTTTTGGGTGAGGGTCTTTGGTGTACCTCTAACTATGAGGAGCAAAGCGAACCGTGAACGAATTGGGGCAATTTTAGGAGAACTACAGGAGGTGGACATAAGGGAGGACGGCGACACTTACTTTCGGATGAAACTAGGTATTGATCTTCAACGACCCCTACGCCCGAGAACCCATATCAAAACCAAAGATCATACCGATACATGGATTGATTTTAAGTATGAACGACTCCCAAATTTTTGTTTTGACTGTGGAAGACTCGGGCCATGAGTCTAGGAATTGTGAAGCGGAAGTAAAGACTACAACTTTTTCGGGCAATGGATGAAAGTTGAAACTAAAGTCATGAGCCCCATGTTTCTAGCTTGTGGTGCGAAGCGATTAAACCTCAAAAAGAATCGGCCATGCACCGCACCTTTGGCGGATGTCTCAAACAAAGAGATTGTGTGGAGAATCCAATCACAACAACCAAACCGGTATAGTGGAGAAGTTGCACATGTGAATCAAAAAGAAAAAGCTCTACAAACCAGAAAAGGACAGTTGACTTAAGTGATTATGTCATCATGCCAAAAAAGACCAGAGAGACCAATGTGACGACATTGGAGGATGAAAATGCATCTACTTTGAATTTGGAGATGGATAACATGTCGTTTGTGATGGGTCAAGCCCACGACATTGGAAAGATAAAGCTAATCAAAGCTAAAAGAACCTCTCTCCCCATTGGATTGGTACGGTCGGATATCTCTCCTTCAACTGATGTTACTGCTTCTAAGGCCGAGGAGGCGGACCTGAACATGCCCCCAAAGCACCATGAAGCTCCTAGCTTGGAATTGCCGTGGGCTTCGTAGCTCAACAGCTTGTCGAGCGGTGCGACGTGTTGTCAACTCCACCCGCCCTAATGTTATTTTTATCTCTAAGACTAAGTCTAGTGTTGAGTCTCTAGTTAATTTTTTTATAGCCTTAGGTTTTCCAAATAATACGGGAGTCGATTCTGTGGGGCTCTCGAGTTGTCTTTTTATTTGTTGGCAGCATGGTATTGTAATTGATATTGGCTCTATTAATAAATATGTCATTGAGTTGTACTTCCGCTCTTGTCCCAGTTTCCAACATTGGACACTCGTATTGTGTCTATGGTGCCCCAAATTATGAGTCCTACAATGTTTGTTGGAATCACTTGGAGTCTCGAATCCGCCAAAACACATTACCTTGGGCACTTATTAGTGATCTTAATGAGCTACTAGAAGCATCCGACAAGGAAGGGGCCAGACCTATGGGTGAGACAACAAACAATGCTCTTGTTAATATTGTATACTCTTATGGGCTAGTGGATCTTGGCTTTGCTAGCTGTCCATTCACTTGGAATAATATGAGACCACCCCCTTTAATGTTCGGGAGCGGTTAGACAGGACTTTTGCTACTGGAGATTGGAGGCTCCTATTTCCTCGTGCTAGAGTCACCCATCTTTCTGCACCACGGTCCGATCATCTCTCCATTTTATTGGACCTAGACGGAAATTAACTCATGGCCTAAACCATTCCGGTTTGAAGCCATGTGGACTCAAGTCGATGAATCCAAGTGAGGTAGTTAGTCGCGCATGGGATAAAAGAGTGAGGGGTTCGGCTGCATTCAAAACAACTCGGAAGCTAAAGTGGACAAAATTTGCTCGAAAAATTGGAATTATCATAACTTTGGGGACATTAGGAAAAAAGCTCAAGTTCTTAGAGATCATCTTCAAAGTATCCAAACGGGCCCAAGTAACACCAGAATCCTTTCAAATGGAAGCAGCTGTCCGCAACTCTCTAGAAGAGGTTGAGCATCAAGAGTTTCTTCATTGGTTCCAAAATCACGGGAATTGCGCATGCTCGGAAGGGGACAGAAACACAAGGTACTTTCATCTTTCTACCATTGTGAGAAGACGTTATGATAGTATCCAATTTCTCAAAAATGGTAATACTTGGGTTGAAGGAACTGTAAGGGTTGCCGATGCTTTTGTTAAATATTATGAAGACCTCTTCAAGACTCGACTATCCTAGTTTCCCCACCGACTTAGGGGGATTAATTGACCCTGTGATCTCAAGCGTGGAAAATGAAATACTTTGCATGGTCCCGACCGAGGATGAGGTAAATAAGGCAATTTTCTCCATGGGGTCGTAGAAGGCTCCGGGACCCGATGGTTTTTCTCCTCTCTTTTCAAACACTATTAGGAAATTGTGGGGAATGACATTGTGGAAGTTGTTCAATCTTTTTTAAGGAGGGTTTTCTCCTCAAAGAGCTTAACCATACATTCATCCGCCTTATCCCTAAGTTCCAAGGTGCATCCGAAGTCAAGCAATTCCGCCCGATTAGCTCTGTGTAACGTATGCTACAAAGTCATATCAAAGATTATGGCTAACCGACTTGCAGCTATCCGCCCTAAACTTATTTCCCTCTACAAGGTGTTTTCGTCCCAGGCCGTTGGATTGCCGAGAATGTGATACTGGCAAAGGAAGTTGTCCACTATATGAAGCATAAACAAGGCTCCGGTGCAGCTTGTAGGCCTCAAGATTGACATGATGAAGGCCTTCGATCGTGTTGAATGGGATTTCCTTCTCAAGGTGTTGGAGCTATTCGGTTTCAATAGCAAATGGTGTCGGATGGTTTATCGGTGCATATCGACAGTTAGTTTCTCGATTCTAGTGAATGGCTCACCTTTTGATTTCTTCCATCCCTCCCATGGCATACGCCAAGGGGATCCCCTCAGCCCTACTTGTTCATTCTTTGCACCGAGGTGCTCTCACGGATGCTTCTTCGCAAGGAGTCGAAGGCAAAATACACGGTATCTCATTGAGTCGTGATTGCCCTTCAATATCACACCTCATGTTTGCCGATGACCTAATGCTTTTTGCAAAGCAAATGCAATCGAGATGGAGGAACTAAAAGACCGCCTCGACACCTATGAATCATGGTCGGGACAAAAATGAATGGGGCTAAATCTTCTATTTTTGGGTCTCACAATGCCTTCGATGAGAAAGTCTCGGATTTGGGCAATATATTGGGCATTAACATATCACCCAACGTCCTAGACTCGCTTAGGCCACAAGTCGTCACCGAAAGGGAGGAACAAGTGGATCCTTTGAAGATGTTATAAACAAGTGTTAAATCAAGACTTGCTGGATGGCGTTCCAAAGCTCTTTCTTGGGCCGGCAAGACTATGCTTATCAAGTCTCAGTATTACAATCTATCCCTCTTTTGCGATGAGCACCGACTTGGCACCAACCCGTGTATGTGACAAATTAGATTCAATGGTCCGTAAATTTTGGTGGAGAGTCGGACAAAATAAAACACATTACCTTGCTCTTACTACTTGGGATAATCTTTGCAAGCCTAAACACCTTGGTGGGTTAGGCTTTCGTAGATTTAGTGATATCAATCGAGCTCTTGTAGCAAAACTGGGATGGTCCGTTGTGACCAAACCCAATAGCCCTTGGGCCTCTGGTTCTTGTTAACAAATGTGGTCGTACGAGCCTCATGGCTCGATGGTGAGATTGTTCGTTGCGGTTCTCCCACGTGGAAAGGTATTATTAAATGTGTTGATATCTTACGTAAAGGGCTTTGCTTTCGAGTCGGAAATGGTCTATCAATTGATGTGTGGAAAGACCCCGGGTCCCTTGGTGTAACGATTTCAAACCGAAGCCTAAGAATGATGTAACGAGCTCCCACTCAAGGTTCATGATTTTATTCTAGATGCTAGTCACGAGTGGGACATACCTAAGATAAAGGAAGTATTAAGGGAAGATTGTGCAAACAATATCCTTAAAATTCCCCTACCTAGGACCCCGAGAATGATACTTTATTTTGGGTAAAAGAAACCAAAGGTGCATTCTCTGTAAAATCAGCTTTCAAAGCCTCCCAAGAAGTTAAGTGGCGTGGTAGTACCAAGTCGATATGGAGAAAGATCCGGAGTGCAAAAATCGGTGAAAGATTGAAGATGCCGATCTGGAGGGTCTATCATGATATCTTACCCACTAGGGATCGTCTTGCCAGGACTTTGAACATAGAGGATATATCTTGCCTTGTTTGTCATGCCGGTCGAGAGTCCTGTTTCCACCTTTTTGTTGAATGCGATGTGGTTAATAGAATTTGGTTTCAATCTGAATGGGGACTTCGAATTCGGGACCTAGGCCTGCGTGATACTCAAGACTCGGATTGGTTTTGCTATGGGGAACGACAAGCTAAAGGAGACAATTGGGGATAGGGCTACCGAGTTTGGGGTGTTTGCTCGCTCGTGTAATGGATGGGGTGTGGGCTCGCGCAACCGGTGTAGGGTGAACGAATGTGAGGTAGAGGTGGATTGAGTAATGCTTGGGATTAAGGTCGCTACAACCATGCAATCGAAACTCCTCCTTAATGGTGCAACCCCGTCAATCCGACCGATACGTAAACTACGTGGTCTCCTCCTACCGATGGACATCACAAAGTTAATGTCGATGCGGCGGTCCAAGGAGGCAACGCAGCTGTCGCTTGGGTGGTACGGAACCGGGAGGGTGCTATCACCTGAGCTGGTGCAAGAAAAATAATCTGTTCATCGGTGGCAATGGCGTAAGCATCAGCTGTCTTGGACGCGACAAAGGAAGCATTGAGACGAGAAAGACGGTCCATTACAATTGAGGGGGACAACCAAGAAATCATGAGAGCCCTCCGAATAGAATTACACCACCGTGGGAAGCTAGTGTGATTGTAACTAATATCTTGAGATTGGTGGATAATTTTGAGATCATGGACTTCAATTGGGTCGAAGGCAAATAAATGTGGATGCTCACAAGATAGCACAATGGATGATTTCACAAGACGAGAGCCGCTCGGAGGCTAATTTCCAAGACTTACCTCTCTCGTCTCTTTTAAGCTCATATGGAGGGACAACCACTACTTAGTCTTTAGCTCCTTTGCTTCGTTTCTACTTTGTTTTCTCATTCAGCCAAAAAAAAAAAAAAACTATTAAAAAATAGCATTTAGCGATTATTAATGGTTGTTAATATTACTATCGATTACAATTAGCGATTATTATTAGCGATTAACAATAATTAGTGATACTAGCGACTAACATTTATAAACGCTATCATAACTCTAAAACAAACATATCCCAAATATACAAGCCGAGCCCCTTTATGAGTTTCGAAAAGAGGACTCCAAATCAGCAAATAATTAATTAATGAAAAAGGAATAAATATAAGACATGAAGGCACAAGAAAAAAAGAAGGAAATAAATCTAAGGTGTGAATAGAAAAGAAAAAAAGGAAGTAAATATCAGAGGAAATCTTTACAAAGCAAACGGTCAACAAAAAGATTTTCCGGAAAATTCATATAAATTTCCTTTTATTTTCCTTTTTTTGAAGGGTGAGAATTTAGGAAAGTCCGAGGAAAATTTCACCGCTTCTTAGAGTTTAGAGACAGAAAGGGCGCTTCACTTTGCAATCACCCAACCAATCAAATACTCCCTGCGCTCAGTCTCTCTGTCTCTCTCTCTCTCTCTAACTTCGTATGGCGATATATACCCTCTTCAGCATTGCCCACCTCTGAAATTCTTCATTCTCTGCCGCCGTCGCCTCCGACCCACACTGTCTCTCTTCCGCTTCTCCGAGAGCCTTCACTCTCTCTCCCTCTGCCTTGTCTCAGGTAAAATTACCCTTTCGATTTTCCTCTCTTTCTCCTGGTTCCTTTGGGTTCTGTTTCGATTTTTATTTTGTGTGTTTATCCCAATTCTGGGGTTTTGGGGTTTTTTCCCCTTCTTGTCGTTTATTTTTGTTTGCTGCCGCGATTCACGGCCATTCCGCTTTCGGTTTTTCCTTGGGTGTTACTCTTTGGGAAAAGTTTCGATGTTTTTAGGGTTTGATTCCTGGGTTTATCCCAATTCGTTGTTTTTGTCGATAATTGTGGGATGAAAAGAAAAAAAACATTTCTCTTCTCTCCAATTCAATGGGCATCCAACATTAGTTTCGGTGCTGTATCTGTGTGATCTATTGGAACCAATCCCATCGGTTGACTTTATTTGCCCGTTGACTCTCTCTCTGTCATTGTGAATTCTGGGTTTTGATTGGCTGTGAACGAAACTTTAATTTTTTGTTTCGTGATTGAAAGTTGATTGTTTCTGCGATGTTTTTTGATAGGGTTGTGACGCCCCTTTCGGGCTGCAGTATTTAGGGTTTTGAGATTATTGGATTGTAGAGTATGTTTGTTAGACTCTTCCGGGCACTTGTTCTCTCTCTGTTCTAGGGTTTTCACTACCTGAAGCATTTTTGTTACTATTTTCTCATTCTATTACCACTTCCTTCTCTTTTGATTGCATGGTGACCCCATTGATTACATAAGTTAGGTGTTTGATTGCATTAATTGGGTGTTTCATCGATTGCTGTTGACCTTGTTCTGTATGCTGATTCTTCTGTTTCACGGTAGCTTTTATGGGTAATTGATGGTCGTTATGAAGGGAAGCCTTGAAATTTTAATCTGACCATGTTTATCTCCTTCTTTACAGGACTCCATGTCTCCTGATATCATCAAGAAGAAACAGTTGTGGATTCTTTTGTGGGACTATTTTTTCATAAAGAGAGGGAGGTGGTGGGGTTCTTAGCCATCATTCTTATTCGTTCACATTAGCATCAGAGTGAGCATTGAATATCCTTCATCTTGAGCTCAGTTTCCGTCTTGCTTGCTCTGGTTTAGTGGCAGTTTCAACCGTTTCAACAATTTGATCATTTATTGTGAAATAAAAAGCAAAGAGCTACTTGTTCTTAGTTGCTATATAGACATGGATCAGCTGCTGTTAAACAAGTCCATGCCTCCGGGCTTCCGTTTTCATCCAACTGATGAAGAGTTATTCATGTTTTACCTTAAAAGGAAAGTCATGGGTCGATCACTTCGCCCTGAAATGATAGCCGAGCTTGATATCTACAAATTTGGCCCATGGGACTTGCCTCATAAGTCTGCGTTGAAGACCAGGGATTTGACCTGGTATTTCTTCTGCCCGAGGTCACATAAATACTCCCATGGTGCAAGAACTAATAGAAGCACTGAAGGAGGTTATTGGAAGTCGACTGGCAATGATAGAACTGTTCAATATAATCATCGATCTGTAGGCAAGGTTAAGACTTTGATCTTTCATTTGGGGAAGGCCCCAAAAGGGGAAAGAACTGATTGGGTGATGCATGAGTATAGGTTGGAGGACAAGGATCTTGCTGACAAGGGTGTCCCTCAGGATTCTTATGTAATTTGCAAAGTTTACAAGAAGAGTGGACTCGGTCCCAAAAATGGAGAGCAGTATGGAGCTCCTTTTGTGGAAGAAGGGGAAAGTGACGATGACGAAAACAAGGGCATTGATCCCGAACATGTATGGAACCATGGAGGAGAATATGCTGTACCCAATGATCAGGGTGGTTCTGTCATAACCAGTGCTCTTCACACATACAATTCTGCTGCTGTCTTCAGCCCATCTGTTGAAGAGCAAATGACTCCTGCTTCTGCTTTTATCCCGTCTACTGAAGAGCAAATGACCTCAGCTTCTGCTTCCATTCCGTCTTCTGAAGAGCAAATAACCCCAGCTTTTGCTTTGATCCCATATGCTGAAGAGCAAATGACCCCAGCTTCTGCATTTATCCCATCTGTTGAAGAGCAACCAATGACCCCTGCTGTAGATGCTCAGGATGCCCTGAGGGCTGCAACTCCTACCACTTCTGTTGTGCAGCCTACCCCTGCTGTAGAAGCCGGAGTTGACCCCATTAACAACATGGACGAGGATGACATGGACGCGCTGCTAGCAATATTCACTGTGCCTGATACCGATATCTATTATGGTCTGGATGACTTGGAGGGTTTCGACTGGACTCAGTTACTTGCTGATTAATTTTACAATATTATGTTTTTAGGTTTGATGGATTTTATTGTATTTTGATCATTTTATAACAATATTAATGAATTCATGTTTCTATTTTTACTTTTTTCATAGCAAAATAATTAATTAAAATTTAGTTACTTAATTAAACCTTTTCTATAAAACTTATTTACGTTTGATCCAAAATTATCACTTTATATTAATAAGTTTAATATAAATATGATAAATATTTTAATTTAAATATATATTTCTCTTTTTTTTTTTAAGGATTTTGCTAAATATCGTCAAGTTAATTTTACACTTTTCTATTAAAACAATACCTAACACTGCATTTCAAATGAAATATTTTTAGTTGCCTAATTTGATTAAAATTCTTGGACTAATTCCCAAAAATTCAGTCACTAGCTTCGTAACAAAAAAGTCATTAATTTTTTCTTTTTTAAAATTGTTAAACTAAACTTGTCCACTCACTAACTTTCCTACCACTGCCTAAGCCTCCATCACGGTCAGCTTTGTGCTCGCATTACCTTCACATACCACCATTGCATCAATTTTCAAAAACAATTATGTAACTAAAACCTTCATTAACTTTTTCAAATTCCGAATCATTCATTAATTCGGTTTGATGATCATTTATATATATCGAAAGTGAGGTCATTAAACTCGATAGTTATATATCCAAATTTTTGGATATTAATGGGAGAGCTTTAATCAAATTAGGCAATTAAAAATATTTTATTTGAAATGCAATATTCGGTAGATTTTTAATAGGAAAGTATACAGTTAACTTGATGAGATTTTTTGTATAATAAGATATACATACCTTTTATCTATAGCGCTAAGGGAGACGTTTACCAAAATTGAAAAAAAAAATTAATGAATACAGGTAGTTTTGTTTATTCATGTAAAAATTATACAAATAATAAAACAAGTACATTGAATATTTACAAATAAATATTGTAATAAAGTAATAAATTTTATAAAAATAGTGATGAATTCTACAACAATAATTATGAATTCAAAAATATATTCATATTTATCGATATTCGTCTTCCTTATGAAAATATTTATCGTTCTTCTCGTCATATATTTCAATTCATCCGCTATATTAACGTGCACTAATGTTTATTATTTAGTTTTTGCACAAATTCATAATCACTAAAAATTCATTATAAATAATCAGTATATTCATCAATACAATATAATAATTCATCAAACAAACAAATATTCATCGAAAAATTAATGTATTCATTAATTAAATTAACAAAATTAACATATTTACTTTAATATCGATAAATTCATTATATAAGAAAATATTCATCAATATTAATAATTGACATATGTATCACTAAAATTTATGTATTCACCATAAAAAATATATATTCAATGTGAAATTATCCAAATACATCAAAACAAACAAATTTTTATAATTAAAATTTAAAAATTCATCAGCAGCTTGATTTGGTAGAAAAATCCATCAACAGTTAGTAAATATTCACAACAAAAAATTGACATTCATAAGTAAAATTTCTATATTCATAAAAAAATGCATATTTAATATGAAATAGTTTAATACATATCAATACATTGTTAAAACTTAAAAATTCAACAAAAAAAAAAATCATATTCTGTGTGCTTAAAAAGTTATAAAAAATCACTAAAATTTAGCTTAATATTCATTACAATAACATAATTTCTATTCTCATTCATTTGATCTTTTGCACTTTCATCAATCAAATTAATATATTCATAGCAAAGTTATGTAATCAATATAAAATAGTTCGAGTAAATAAAAAATTATCAAAATAAACAAATATTTATTATTAAAATGTAAAATTAAAAAAAATGGATAGCACCGGAGAAAAACAAGTTAATAAAAACCAAATCAGAACTTTTTTAATTTTCTTGTTATATCAAAAATAAAAATATTCACCGTTAAATTTTTAAAATTCATTAAATTCATTAAGAAAGTTATGAAATTCAACAAGAAAATGAAGAGGGGAAATTGTATTTGAAGAAAAACAAATTAGTAAAAAAATAAAGATGAACTTCTTTAACTGTGATGATACATTAAAAAAAGTTGATCATTAAAATTTAAAATGTTCATCACTAAAAATTCTTATTAGCAAATCAATGAAGAAACTACAGCTAAGGCCAATCACTATCATGGTTTTCTAGGTTTTAATTATAAGAATTGTCATCAACTATGCAACGTTGGAATGCCTCAATAAAAATATGAAGAAATAATTTATGTCTTTTTATTCACTGTAATTCTCATGAGCGTTTATCACCGTCCCATGCATTTGTATTAAAAATATGCATTTATTGTTTTTAATTTATTTTTTAAAATAATTTGCAAGTGTTTCTTTTCTATTCTTTTGTTTGGGTTTTAGTGCATGCTCTTCATTAGATTTTAGCATTTTAGGTTTTGTTTCATTTAAAATTAAATTTTAAATTTTATTGTTAACTATTATCATTTATATTTCCAACTAAAATTATGCACTAAGTTAATGATGAATAACAATTCTTATTTAAAAATTATTATATTATAATTATATGTTATCTTATTTTTTTGATTAAGACTTATATATTATTTAGTGTGTTATTTTTTGTTAAGATCTTATATATTATTAATTTATTTAAGGTTGCTTATTTTTTGAAATAATTTGGCAGTGTTTTTTTTTTCTATTCTTTTATTTGGCTCTTAGTACATGCTCTTCATTAGGTTTTAGCATTTTATGTTTTATTTCATTTAAAATCAGAATTTAAATTTTATTGTTAACTATTATCATTTGTATTTCCAACTAAAATTATGTACTAAATTAATGATAAGTAACAATCCTTATTTAAACATTATCCTTTTTACACCACTTATTTAAACATTATCCTTTTTACACCACTAATCAACAAGTAATTAAGCCCAGTTGAAACTAGGGATGGCAATGGGTCCTGGACCCGACCCGGACCCGCCAGACCCGACCCATTTAATCGGGTCCGGGTCCAAAAATTTGGACCCGATGGGTCCGGGTCGGGTCCGGGTCTCAAAAATAAGACCGAGACCCGACCCAAGACCCGTTTAAGACCCGAATACTAATTTTATTTTTTAAAAAATTCTAACAAGCAGTATTCATGCAAATTTGGACTTGGTGCAATTTGGAAACCTTTCCCACAATTTGTTGTTAAACTTTGATGGACTTTGAACTTTGTATTGTCAAACTTTGATGAACTTTGTGTTTAGTATATTGGTGTATTTGATTTGTATGAACTAAGTTTTTGGTTTGTACAATAGATTGGTTGATAGATAGGTTAGTATATATATGTAACAAAATTGCTTGTAAATTTACAATAATATTAAAATACGGTAGAAAATATTGATTTTTAAACTCATTTATGATAAAAATATAGTAGACCCGTTTAAAACCCGTTTAAGATCTGTGAACCCGTGGACCCACCGGGTCCGGGTCCAAATTTTACAGACCCGTCAGGTCCGGGTCGGGTCCAGGTCCAGTCGGACCCGACCCATTGCCATCCCTAGTTGAAACCCTTCTAATTTGTCCGAAATTTATTGGCAGTCAAGTCTTCCATACCATAATAGATATTGTTACTCATAATTAATAAAAACAAATCGGAACTTCTTCAACTTTCTTGTTATATCAAAAATAATAATATTCATCATCAAAATTTTAAAATTCATTAAAAAAAAATATTCATTACGAAAGTTATAAAATTCAACAAAAAAATGAAAAGACCAATTTGTATTTGGAGAAAAACAAATTAGTAAAAAACAAAAATGCACTTCTTTAATGATGTTAATACATTAAAAAAAAAAAGTTCATCTCTAAAATTTAAAAATTCATCAAAACAAAAATGTTCATCACTAAAAGTTCCTATAGCTAAGACTAATCACTATCACAGTTTCACATTTTTGCACAATCAATTCAAATTCACACAAGTTCTTCAGCAAACATTGAATCATATCACAATGCTTTAACATAATACATATAGATGATTGAGGACAATGAAAGTCCTAAGCAGGGGTGGCTTGAATAATGGATATAATGTTTTGATTGGTGACTTGGGTGAATAATAGTTTAGGTTGTATATACTGGTCATCATCTTTATCATCTTCATTTAGATTAGCATTTAGGCATTAAATTAGTTAGATTTTCATTTTTTTTATTTTTAGTTAGATTCTTGCATCCTAGTGTATTTAGGTTAGTTTCTTTTTGGCATTTGCATACATTTGCATACACAAGCGGGAAATAGAGGAGACAGGGATCATCTTCTAAGCATTTAAGGTAATCACTCTTCCCTTCTACTTTTAATTTTGCTTTGTGGTGGTAGCCTTAGATCGAAAAAAAAAAAGAAAAAATTTGGTTTTAGTTGTGAAAATCCCTCATGTGATGAACATTTGGAGGGGAGTGAACTTTAACTGTCTCGGCAAGTGTATACTTTGGGATCTTTAGCTTGGTTTTGATGATGAAAGAGACTTGGTTGCTAAATTGATTGAGATTGATTGTCTTGCTCGTAATTCATCTAGTCTTGAACGATCCTTGTGCATAATTGTGAAACTCTTGTGTTTGGTACATCAAATGAACTAGTTGTTCTGATTGTGGTAGGGATAACCCGTGACACTCTTTTGTGCCTTAACGAGTACCATTTTTGTAGTCTCATTTTTCACGTGTGTTATTTTCCCATGCTTATAACCTAGAACTTGCCATATTTCTCTTCAAA
The DNA here is from genome assembly GCA_021018815.1 of Talinum fruticosum. Taxonomy (NCBI): domain Eukaryota; kingdom Viridiplantae; phylum Streptophyta; class Magnoliopsida; order Caryophyllales; family Talinaceae; genus Talinum; species Talinum fruticosum. The sequence goes on along the minus strand of JAITYX010000010.1, from coordinate 9,593,067 downwards.
ATCACACTTGACATATGCATGTTGACTAAGAGGATAGAGACATTCATTTTGATAAATCACATGAGCCAAATAGCCACCCAAATGTTACGTATCCCTTGTTTTAAACCCTTCAACCCTTCCCCTTCCTTCTCACTGACCTTGCTCATTATACCCTAGGCCTTTTCATTCTTTCCCATCCTTAAGCCTTGGTTTAGTGGAGCATTTCTACCGACATGGAGCTTGTTGGGTGTTACCTTGTTCGTGGTGATTGGTTTATTGGTTGTTTGAAAGAGTTGTGAGTAGAGATGGATTTTAGTTTCATTCATTCATGCTTGCTTTGTTTATTTTGCTTGTTAAGTTTTGAAGGAAAAAAAATGAAAAGAAAAAAGATTTGAAAAAAGGGAGAAAATTAGGAAAAAAAAAAGGAGAAGAGTGTTGCAGGCATGAATGGCACATTGTATTGAGAAATCTCCACTCCTTTGCTACTTGAAAGCTTGGTGTGACGTTGTGTTAAATGTTCGGAGTGTGATGATTGTTGTGGTGGAAAGTGTTGTGCTCCATAGCTCGGCTATTAAGCTCCACATTCCCAAATGTTTTCCCTCCTTCTCCTTAGCCCAAGCCTCATTACAACCTTCTTTAAAAGTCCTCTTGATTGGAAAATTTGCATGGTTTGTCCCTAGTGGTAGAGAATTAAGATATTTGACAAGCTTATGGTAGTGTGCAGGTTTTGGGGGAGTTTTGAGCAAACCATCTTTTCTCTTTCAAACACACGAGGGGAATGTTCCGCATACCCTAAAGTGAGGTCCTACCAATCCTAACTTGTTCGCCTAGCATTTGTATGGAACTTGATTGCATTTAGGTTGGAATAGATTGGTTGTGTTGCCACTAGACTTTACAATCTTGATTTGAGCTGCAATTCTTGTTTCGATTTGATTCTCAATCTCGCCAAGGATTCTTTTGTATACACTTGCTTTGGTTATCTAGTGCGCCCTTCATCCGAGGAGGACGACTTCGCTTTTCTCCCTCCCGTATTTCTTTAGCACTTTATGATGGTCTTGCTTGGGGACAAGCAACGAGTAAGCATGGGGGTTGATAAACCACAATTTTACGGGTTTTTACGTTCTTTAATTGGCTAATTTTATCCCTTCAAAGGCTTTCTTACCCAAACTCATATTTGATTTCGCCTACTTTATTCATTAGTGATTAGAGTGTATGAATCTCTATCTTTTCAGGTAATCTCACCTTTTATGATGAAGAATACATTTTTGAGATGCTAAGGAAGAGAGTGGGAAGCCATAGAAGGTCGGAGAGTAAAGAAAGAAACCAAACCAAGTCGAGCACAGGTGGTAGCACTTGTTGTGCTGAAAAAAGAAGTGCAAAAAGACCCAACACGAAGTTATGCCGAGGTCAGCACTGGACCATGCCAGGAATTTAGGATTTAATTGGAGACGTTGTGACGTTGCACGGTTGATAGCACGGGTTGTGCCAATTCAGCACTACTAGTGCCAATCGACGATTTTCAATTTTTCGGCCTTTTTACCCCGAAACAGTTAATTCTCTCTATTTAATTTTCATTTTACGTTCTTAGCCTAGTTTTCTCTCTACTTTTGAGAACTTAGTTGAATTGTTAAGAGATCAAAGCTTGGAGTTACTTTGGATTAATTGCAATTTAATTCAAGTTTAGATATCATTATTCTTCTCGTCTTTTATCTTTGTTCTTGATTTTGGTATTTCATTCCTCAATTTGTTGTCATATGTTATGAATATGTGTGGCTAAATTTCCAATTTAGGTTGGGGATTTGCCACTAATATGTTAGTTTAATCCCAATTTGTGCTTCGTTACTATTCCGCAATTGTTTGGTGAATTTCCGAATTGTTGATATTTATTGATTTGGTGTGAGGTTCGAGAGAATCCTACCTTTATTGTTAGTGGGAATTGAGTAAATTTCGAGAGAAAAGATTTAGTTCTACTTCAACTTGTTGGATAATTACAACTTAGATATGAGAACAATTTAGGTTGTTATTAAGGGAAGAATTGATAATCCTATAATTCATTGGTTTTGATTGTGTGAGAACAACAATTATTCAATTGAGTTAGTGTTAGGAAAAATTAAGTTCTAAATTTATTAACCGCAAGTGCACGGCGTAGTTGTAGCTAACCGGCAAGCACGGGTCGTGTCCACGAAGTTATGCTTCAAATATCAAAGCTAACCTAAACTTTCCATCTAGGCGAATCAACACAGATGAGATATATATGGTGATTAAACTAACCTAGAAAGTAATAAAAATAAAATACTCGGGTTGTGATTTTACCACTTAATAAACTAATTAATCAAGTCAAGCCTAAACCTACCCAAGTTTATACAAGTATTTAGGAGTGATAAGTTGCACCATTTTTTTTTTTTTTGAAAAAGGTAATACATCAACTAATAGGTAGCCCTTCTCTCAAGGGTTCTACCCAAGTTGTCCTCCATGAGAATGGAGAGTAGGGAGGGAAAAGGAGGAAGAGAGTACCAATACAAAGAATGAGTGATAAACGGACCTAATCTTGCTAACCGATCCGCCGCCCTATTACCCTCCCGAAAATGATGTCCGATAATAACATTACAACAATTTCTAAGATAAAGATGAGTATCCTGGATAAGTGTTTGGATCTCCCATGGCGGTTGAATTTCCTTGCACAAGGCCTTAATGACTAGCTGATTGTCACCCTCTATAACAATGGATCGGAATCCTACTTGGATGGCTGCTCGTACTCCATTCCGCATAGCAGTGGCTTCAGCAATCGCATGCGAGGATGATCCCAAGTTTGAGGTTCCTGCTTGGATGAATCTTCCGTCCCAACTTCGATGACAAAACCTCCTGCTGCAGTCGTAGATGATTTTGATCCATCAAAGTTAACTTTGATGAATCCCCTGGCGGCTTCTCCCATCCGATATATTGAATTGGGGTGGTAGTGATGGAAGGTGAAAAGATTGAAGAAGAAGGGGAAAACGATTTGTCAATATTACCTCTTGTCCTCCATTCTCGCCCATGCTCTTTTAGCTTTGATAATCGTCGCTACTCGAATTATACCGTCCATTGTTAAAAACCAAGTCATTCCTACTTTTCCGGATGCTCCAGATTAGATAAATCATCCCGACTAACCGAGTTGGTTTGTGTAGATTTCGAACCTCCGAAAAATCTCTCCTAGTGATCGACGGTGAATTTGCCCGATATTAACATCCAGCCACTTGTGGATAGCGGCCTTGTCCCAAGTGTCCTTAACAATTGGGCATCTAGCAAATAGATGATCGATAGACTCTTCATTTTGTTGACAAATTGGGCAAAGGGTATCCACACGAACCCCTCTTCTTGAGAGTGTATCACGTGTAGCTATGGAATTATGATGAAGTTGCCATAGAAATAATTTTATTTTAGGCATCGCGTCCAACTTCCATATCCAGCTTGCTTCCCAGCCATGATTTCGATCCTCTAAATTGTGTGCCATCCACGTTGCTGATTTTGTGGTAAAATTCCCTGAGCTCGATGGCCCCCAACACACTCGTATCTTCCAAGTCATGGTGCGGAATGTGTATGCTTTTGATTTCTCTGCAGATGTCCCATGGGAGAAACGAAGACGAAACGAAATATTCCATTCTTTTTCCGGTGAAATACATATATTGACGAGTAGCATCTAGTGCTGGGATGTCATCTCTGGTGGTATCATAAAACCGAAGTAATGTTGCTTGCCCACACCATGTATCATGCCAAAATTTCGTAGTTTTTCCATTACCTATTTTCCATTTGAGCCCTTTCCTAAAAATATTCCTTTCTTTCAAAAGACATCTCCAAGCCCAAGAATCTGCAGGTTTTGGCTTGTGCAAGAAAAAATTGTCCGAAATAGGATATTTCGAACGCATGATCTGTCCCCAAAAATTATTCTTATCATACAGGTATTTCCATATTAGTTTACAAAGAAAGGCTTGATTAACAGTCACTGCTTTTCTTAGACCCGTGCCCCCATATTCTTTGGCATGCAAATTTTGTCCCAAGAAACAGGGGGAGCCCTCTACTATCCTTTGATTTACTCCGGAAAAATTCTCTATTAATTTTGTCCAACGAATCGGAAGTGCTTTTTGGCAATTTAAAGCATTGCATTGTATGTGCAGGAAGAGATTCCAGATTGGATTGGATTAAAACCACCCTTCCTGCTTTTGAAAGCGAATTTGCTTTCCAGTTCCGTAGTTTTTATCGGCTTTGACTAAGATCTCAAGCAAAGGTTGTGATGTCGGTCCTACCTTTAAACACCGGGCAACCAAGATACTTTCCGAAGGAGTCCGTGTGCGGGATATTAAAGATGGAAGATATTGACCTTCTATCTGCAGTAACTCGCATTTTTGGAAAATACAAGAACCGATTTATGAAAGTTGACCAATTGACCGGAGAGCTTGGAAAACTCATTCAGAATGTTATTGAGTTTGAAACACGTTTCATGATTAGTCTTGCGGAAGAGTAAACTCGTCATCGGTAAATAGTAGACATGGGATTTTTGTACTCTAGGTGCAATCTTGATCCCTATACCGGACTTCGGCTGCATTGTTTCCAAATATAGCCCGTAAGCTAGAACATCCATACAAATTATAAAAGATACGGAGACAAGGGGTCTCCCTGTCTAAGACCTCTAGATGGTTTGAAGAATCCACATGTCTCGTCATTAATTATCGGAGAATAAGTCACAGTAGTAATACATTCTTTAATCCAACTAATCCAATTATCGTGAAAGCCTAAATCTTTTAGACAGGCAAAAATAAAGTCCCATTCCAATCTGTCGTATGCCTTTTCCATATCAAGTTTGAGACTAAAATAAGCCTCGTTGTCCTTTCATGTTCCCAAATTTGTTAACAATTTCATGTGCCAACAGGATGTTATCATGGATATCCCTATCCGGAACAAAAGCACTCGATATGGACTAATAATCCTTTGTAGGATTGGTCGAAGTCCGTTAACAATAATTTTGGAAATAATTTTATACGGACTATTGCATAAACTAATTGGCCTGAAATGTGTCGTTGATGACGGGTTATCTTTTTTGGGATAAGGGCAATAAAAGTGTGATTAACCTCTCTCAATAATTTTCCCCATCTAAAGAAATCCTTAACGCTTTGAATGACCTTATTGCCAACAACATTCCAATGTTGTTGGAAAAGCCTGCTCCAAAACCATCGAGCCCTGGAGCTTTAGTTGGGTTCATTTGAAAGACTGCTCGTTTTAATTTCGTCTGCCGTTACTTGGAGCAAGTAAATGAAGATTATCAGCTTCGAAATGATTGGTCTTAAATTAAGATTAATTTGGCTCGCATTTTGTCTTTGCGTACAAAATCTACTCGGTGAAGTCTCGATATAAATCTCTGTTTGATAAGATGCTTATCGGTAATCCACACTCCCGATTCATCCTTAATTTGGGAGATATTCATTCTTTGCTTCCTGAAGGCACAACATTTATGAAAAAATTTAGAATTACAATCCCCTTTGGTTAACCATTCTTTCCTATAAAACTTTCCCCAATACTTTTGATTAAACAAAAGGATCCTTTCTCTTTGTCTAATAAGCCTTGAATGCCAATGAAGTAATCTTAGGCTACATGGATCGATGAATCAGCCTGTCTTCAACTTTCTGAAGTTGAGTGGAATTTTTCTCAACCTTCCGGAGAAAATTATTACACGTGCTCTTGGCCCATCCTTTGAGTTTAATTTTAACATTCTTTAACTTACTGATAAGTTTGTTTGAACATATTAGTTCCCCTGAGGGAAGAATTCCATTAGTCTTTAATAATTTTTTTACTTCATCCATGCTAGACCAATTATTCCGAAATCGAAAATTTCGTCTCCTCTTCCATGGGGTGTCGGGTTCCGTATTAAGGACAATATAACAATGGTCCGAATAGGAGAAAGGTCCATGAGAAGTGGTGCAGTGAGGATAAATGTCAAGCCAGTCTCTTCTAGCAATTGCTCTGTCAAGTCTTTCGTAGATGAGCTGCCCCTAAGAAATTTTTTCCGGTGAAAATCCTACCTATAGAAGGGATGGATTCACCCCGAATAGTGCGTACAAAATTCCTCATTCTTTCAAGCTTTACTAGGGAGGGCTTTTGACCTCCTACTTTTTCATTAAGACTTTCAATTTCATTAAAATCCCCTATAATACACCATGGCAAGTTAATAAGACAATTAAGATTCTCGTAGGTGATCCCAAAAACATTTTTATCTATAGCTCGCGCTGGGCCATAAATTCTCGAAATGACACATTCTTTGTTGTTGTTTTTATCAAATACATGCAAATGAATGTGCCTTTGGTCTTTAGCCAGGACATTTGCCATTATACTCGGACGTATTCCATAAAACCCATATTCCTCCACAATGATTAACCGGCAAAACGTAGTCAAAATGTTCAAAGCCTAAAGAAGTAATGATTTTTCGAGTGTTGACCATATTGGTCATGGTTTCAATTACAAAGAGAATGTCAGGCCTATATTTTTTATTCAAGAATAAAATTTCCTGTTTGATGTGGTGTTTCTTGGCTCCTTGAACATTCCAAGCAATTATTTTCATAAATCAAACTCGATGATCCCAATATTGAACCATATTGAGATCAGGAAAAATTCCCAAGACTCGAACAAACAGGTGGTACAAATCTTAAGTCCGGCACATAAGACAACACAAAAATTCCCGTACACATAATAAACAGTAGTAAAAGATAACAATCTGCATCGCAGTAAGCGGACCCATTCATGGGTGGTCAAAACAGGAGCCTTGGGAAATCCGGACAAGTCGGAAATTCCACTCGCCCAATACAGACATAGCAAGTAAAGTACTACAACAACAAATACAATCGTATGTGTTAAGGCGATACCATAAATGCTTGCTCCTTAGCCTCCATTGAATGCTCATCAATCCCGCTGAAAAAACTTAATCCACAAAAAGACCTCACATAAGTTCTTCAAGCAAGGGGTAAAATGCCAAAACAAATGTAAATGTAACTCATAGTGGAGCCTCGTCAATAGTGATTCTCTTTGCTAAAGCAACCTCAATTACATCCATATAGAAAAAGACCAAGTAGGGAAACCGGAGAAATAGTCTCGAAATTGCAAGGTACTCATCATCGACTAATAACTCACTTAGCGGCCTTAACCGTTCGGTCTGCCTACCCAAAGAGGGGGTAACCTTTAAGTAAATGCCACCAAAGTGAGTAGAGGTACCATAAATCCAATCATGATAAATCAAGTGGAATGAATCGGACTTCACCCACCACCACTCGCAAAACAATAAGGCTAACCCAATTCACCGGATGACGAATGCTACATATAAACACCACGGATGTAGTTAGTGTCAAGATGATCAAATATCTCAAATAGTGATACTTATCATAAAGAAAAATAGCAAGGATTCTCAAAAACTCCACAATCGTATCGATCTTGCTGCTGTAGATGAAAATATGAACACCCGTAAGCAATAAACGATAATCGGGCAAGCTTCCATCCACCCAAAGCTGTGAACAAAACTCAACATCAACGGGAAACAAAGTAACGAACCCTTACAAATTGGTCCCATAAGGTAAGAACTCCCCCTGATCCATGACCCCGGACAAAAGAAATATAACCAGTTGAGGAGAAAATCAACAACAATCGGAACTATATAAACCCAAGACAAGAATTGACTAGGGTGTGAAGGCGAGGTCGTGGGAACAACATAACACTTTAAAAGAACCATTGAGACAGCAATAAGGATGAAAATTAAAACTGGCTATGTCCTGTGAATTGAGTAACTCAACAGAGCCAATCCAAGCAAAAGAAGAGGATAGATCGGTGTTGTCCAAGAAAGGATTCCACCAACCATCCCAAAGAAGATTATCACAAAGAGGAAGGAGCTTAGCCAAACGGCCAGGTACAAAAGATAGGTTTTAATCCATCCAACTAAACTAAGCATTAGAATCTTAAAAATAAGGAGACAAGGAAAACCAACATAAACTTTTATAGATTCAAGCTTAACCGAAAGGTAAATTGAACAAGTACAAGGAAACCATAACATAAAACCCATCACACTTCTTCCTAGTTGCTGAGAAGTCTCCTATCCTCATCAACAAAAAGATACTCCAAGCATAAACCACAAACACCTTCAGTAACCATAAAGAGAAAGTAGAACCCAATAGAAGACTATACAACATATGCCCAAAAACTAGATAAACCCCAAGCAACTAACACCAATCCAGACACATAGTGATGATAGGAAAGTAAAACATAAACTACATAGTTCCGGATGAGGACAGCTCATCCTCATCCCGATTCATTCTCCTTTTCTTGGAGAGTCGGTGGAAATAGAGAATTCATCTTCATCATTACAATCACAAATGATCTCCTCATTAGGTAAACCAAGCATTATCATCCAGGAAGTCAAGTTCCATGATCGAAGTACCAATAGTATCAGGAGAGTCGGGCTCGCTCGAAGAGGGTCGACATCATCAAAGTGGAGAGTCGAGTTGGGACTAAGAGCGCCTTCGGTAGCAATAGGAAGAGGAAGGATGCCCCTATCCAGGCTATTAGCAATAATCTGGATTCTTTCATCAATAGGAGGGCGAAGAGGAGTATCCGAGGAGTGATCCAAAGGTTGGACCTCAGTGGCTAACTCCCCAGTAGACTTCACATTCCCGGTAACCTCCAGCAGAGGTTCGAGAGACATGGGAGTTAGTTTCGGGGACATGACCAGTATTAACTCGGAGCAGGAACTTTATGATCGGCTTTATAAATTCTTCCTCTTTTTTAGGTGAGACTCTAACCCACTTTTCAGCCCCATGATCAAGGCTAGCAGAGACCAAACTCTTAGGGACAGTATTAGCACCAGAACAGACATACCATGATTCGTGAATTTTTCCACCACAACTTCAATTTTTGACTCAACTGGAACATTGGGACATGCTTCCAGTATTTTGCTCGAGCAAAGTATGACTATCCAGTCTAACAACCTCCCCCACAGAGCTTCAGTAAAGTTGATAAGGCTTCCACGTTCCAAAATTCCCAAGGGAGTCTTGGAATATGAATCCATTGATCAACTCTAGCAATAGAAGTAACATAGGGGTCAAAGAAGGGTGTCCAGGGCTTAAGAACAAGATTCGGTCCTTGAACAAACCAGGGCCTATTGGACCAAACAAAGTTTCTATCCTCAACATTAGAGAATTGAAACAGGAACCACCCATATCCCAATTCAACATAATCAATCGACCCTTTAACGGGTTTCCGAGTCAATTTTGGTTTTCCCTTTGATCGTATGAAGAGGCAATCGCTCCCCCACACCTTACCCAACAGACACAACATTTTGAGAGAATCAACATTAGACATAGAGGAGGAAGCATGGGGGTTCAGAATAGGGTAATTCGAATTATGAACAAAACCGAAGGATTGTTAGTTAGTTCATTCGGGTTATCATCTCCATTTCCCTTGACTCGAATACTAGATTCCGGTTCAGCTGAGGGAGGTCGAAAAGCATGTGAACCCTCCAAACCGAACTTAACCTTGTCGGAGAAAGTTGAGTGGGTAGTCGGAGGAGGATTGCTCGATGTAGATGAAAGCCTCCAGCCAAAAGGTTTGAAGCCGGAGATTGGACGGAAGGACTAGCAGGGGAATTTTTGTGTGAATCGAGTGGTAGGCCATTGTTAGTCTCCGATGGATGAAGAGAACTATCGGACATGAGCAAGGAGGTTTGAAAGAGTGAGAAAGTAGGAGGTGGTGCAGCAAACCAAGCCCCCCACCCCACAATAAATAGTACCACCAAAATCCGTCAAAAATACCGCCCGTAATGTAACCAAAACCGAACCAAAACGGAAGAGAACAAGTGCTTTCTAGTAACGTGAATAGTAAAAATTCCCAAAACTCGGATCAAATTTTCACACTCGAAAGGGAGGTCGGAACACCTAGCCATCACGTAGCAGAGAGGAAGGATCGAGAAGTAGGGGCAAGAAATACGAGCAGAAATAAAATAAAATAGAACGAAAAAAGATCGAAAAAGAAAGCTTACCTCGGCATCGAATTGGGGCCTTAATTAAAACGCCTAATCTAATTAGCGAGCAGGGGTTACCTTGAAGTCTCCCGAAATTAGCAGCAGATGAACTATCGGGAGTCCAAATCTCCAACTTTAACCCGGTATGGGCATCTCGCGGGCCGTACACACACTCGAACAAGACAGATGAAGGCATGGAAGCCCGATGTGACCTCGGCACCATCCCAGCCAAGAAAATCGTGGAGATTGATCTCAGTATGCTTAGGCTTAGTCTCGAACCAAAAATCCGAGGGGAGTCAATGTGTACCATCATGAGACGTTGATGAGATCCTTGGGGTTCGGTGGACATTCGAGAGGGAGAGACGGGGATTCGGATCGGAGATGTGTCTCGGGAAGGATCCGTAAGCAAGGAAGAGGGGGAGAAGCAGCGTGGGTGTAGCGGCAGAAGAAGGGGTCCGGAGGTTTCTTAACCCTAGGTTGCAAAATCATCGAACTTATCTCACTAGAAATCCTACTCAAGCCACACTTTCGAGGGTCATGAGTTAATATAATTATTCTAACCACCTACTTTCGTAGGGTTAGCCAAACTAAACTACAAAAATAGCAACCTCGAACCTAACTAGAATTCGGGCTATTTTTATGCCAAAATCCCAACTATTCTCTTTAGCCACACCAAGCAAATTGACTCCACCTTTCAGATGATAGACCAACCGCCTAAAAATCAAGATGAAAAGACCCTTTCGGGCATCTCGTTGAACATGTGGCGGTATGAGAAACAATCCCAAAATACTAGCATAAATTAGGTAAGTAAAGGCCTAAACAAAATTAATTAGCCATCAAGGAGGCTAATCACAACAAAAGCGACTCAAATTACAACTAATTAACATGAAACAAAATTAATCTAATAACTACTAATAAAAATTGACTCAAAGAACGACATAAACTAACAAAATAAAATTAAACATAAGATTAAACAATTAAACTAACTACTACTAACATCAAAATATAATAAAAATCGAATATTTAAACTAAATTAAACAAATTAGAAAGAAAGAAGAGACAAAAGTGAAGAAGTTACTGTGAACGAATCGAATCGAACCGAATTGAAAACTGTCGGAATTGAATTAAATAATCTAAAGTAAAACATAAACTGAATCTGAAAAGTATTAAATCTAAATTTACAAGAAAAAAATTTATTAAACTAAACCTAAACTAACCCTAAAAGTCCTCTCCCCGGCTGCCGCTTAATTCCTCCTCTTTTATACCCACGCCTGCTGTTTCAATTTTCCAGCCCTGAAAATTATAATGGCGACATCATGCTGACATCATCATGACGTCAGCATTATAATTTGGCCGCACTTGATTTTTCCTTGATAGCCACGGCTGGACATATGATGACTAAGCCTTTTCTTTTTCTTTTTTTTTTTATGTAAATCTTGTGGGCTTAGTGGAAAATAAGCTCCTTTTGATGCTCTTGAAGGATAGGCCACGCATGGTGACATGGACTTTGACGAGTGTGCACTTGACAATGGTCCGATCACGAATTACTCAATTTTTGTCTCTTAATCTCTAGTTTTTGCTCAATCTCCTTTTATTAACTTGATTCAATTTATTAACTATAAAAATGAATAAAACAAGTAAAAATCCTAAAAATTATATTATTTTACGATATAAAAATTAGGTAAATAAGGGTATAAATAAGGTAATATTTGGACCGAACAGTTAGCTTAATGACCTTCGAGAGAAGGCTTAGGTGCTTCGAACCGCATCGATTCCCTAATTCACCGCAATTGTGAATAATCTAGAGGCATGTCATTGAGATTTTTGGCATGTTAGCTTGGTAAATCCATGCCTAAGACTTTCTTTATCTTATTTCATTTCATTCTTTAAATGCTTACATTACCAACCAATTCGAACTATTTCTCTACTTAGTTCAAAAGGACATGAACTTAGACTTGTGTGAGACATAACTCCCTGAGATCGACAACCGTACTCCCTGTGGTGCACAATAGGAGGGATGATAGTGGTAACAACATGCATATTTCTTAATTGTATTTTTTATATATTATCCGGACCGGAAACGTAATAGGGGGCATATTGTAATCGGCAGTTTAGTTAATGCTATTGCTATGTCTTTTTGTTGGAGCCCCGATGAGCATAATGATGATAGTGTGCGTGGGTATGAGAATATAGATATTGAAGCTTTAAGGGCCATAGGCATGTGTCGTTCAATTTCGAAGATTTATATTGGTTATATCCTAAGAACCGTAAGTTGCGTTTCCCCTATCTTGAGAGTACATCCCTTAGGGATGCAGCTAATCTCGGGTTTTTTCCCAATGAGGATGAAGTCCCTTACCCTCCACCTTATACTTTCTCTTCCCCGCCCACTAAGCCTAATGTTGATGCGTCTATTCGTTCACTTCTCACTGCTATTCACCAAGAGCAGCGCTCCCTTAGGGAGTATGTTCATTCTAAGCATGCTCGCTTTTAGAGATGAGCAAGCTTCACTTAGAGAGTATATCCACTCCGAACATGTCTCTTTTCGAGATTATGTTCATTCGGAGAGTGCTACTATACAAAATATCCAAAATAAACTTCATGACATGCTTGCAAACCAGAATCATTACATGCATTTAATGAGCGAGTGTTTGACTACTTAGCATGATTGGCACATCTCCCAGCGTGTCCCTAATCCCTCTCTGCTTCCCCCACTATTTGAGTGATCTTGTGTTTCTCTCCCATCTCCTTTTGTTGATGTGCTTGCATCATGAACAATGTTCTGTCCAAACATGGGAGGGATTTGCTTATTTAGAATGCCATTGTTTAAATAATGTGTAGTTGCATTTCATTTAGGTTAGAGCATGTTATTTTTTAATTGATCATGTAGAATGTAGTTTTTGCATTTAACAACAGAAATTTTAAAAACATCGAAAAACATTGAAAAATTATAAAAAAATAAATTAGGATTGCATATAAAAGATTTAGATTGCATCATGCAAAATTTCATAAAATAAAATATTTTGAAAAAAAAAAAAGATGAACCTCCAATGATGATTTCTTTTAGGCCAAATAAGTTTTTAGTGGAGAACATTTTCAATGCATAGCCCTATAAAGTGCAGAAATTTTTGAAAACCAGTTTTCCAACTTCAAGATTTTGACCATATTGAATTAATGATAGTCAATTGCCCTTGATTTCTTAACAAAAGATTGTAATAGACACCCTGTGAGATTTTTGAGCCTTGAATGGATTAAATATTATAATTAGTCTCATATTCTACATGTGTGACTCTCTTTCATGATTGCATCTCTATAACTTATTTGAATGCTATTCCAAAACCACATGTATATGCTTTGTGACAAAATGATTGAGGCATGCTTTTGATATATGAGCTACACTAGCCAAATTGCCATCTTGTTACATGTTATTGACCCTTTGATATCCCCTTTGAGCCTAATTGCCTAATCCATTTGTTTTGAACCCTCCTAACTAGCCCTTGGCCAAACACATAACATATTGCCTAAGCAAAGTCTAGCGGAGCTTCTTACTTATATTGTAGGGTCATTTTGGGGTCTTTGATGTGTTGGTGATGATTTGATCTAATGTTGAGTTGAGGGGTTTATTTGTATTGAGTATGAGATCATTTTCCCTCTTGGTTGTAAGGATGAGTACTTTGGTGTTAAATGAGCTTTTTGATGTGTTTAAAATTCCTAATGCCAAGTTTTAGTTGAAAAAAAGAGAAAATCAAGAAAATTTTGGAAAAAAAGAAGAAAAAATGAAAAAAAGGAAAAAATCAATAAAATATTTGGCATTTGGAATATTTAATTTGGACTTAGTTAGATATACTCATTTTCTAAAGTATTTGTCGGAGTTAGAAATTGGGTATGGTGAGGTGTATTGCGTGGTTTTTGTTGGTTTGAGTGTTGGGAGCTCCTACCTACTTGGCTTTTTAGCTCCTTATTTTTCCAAAAATACAATGTCCCTTTCTTACCCATTGCCTAAGCCCCGTTACAATCATTTGAGGTCCTCTTAATTGTCATATTGCATGTTACATTTAGATGGTGGCGAATAGAGACTTCTACCAAGCTTATGATAGTTTGCATGATTGTGAAAGAGATTGAGTGACCTTGTATAAACCTAAATACATGAATAGAATGTTTTCGGATTCCAAAGTTAGGTTCTACCGATCTTACTAACTCCATCATTCTACGTGTGCCAATGTGATTTATTTAATTGATGATTAGGGTGATTGATCAAGTTCTGTAGTTATGGTCTTCATGTATGGTTTCGAAAATCTTCTTTCCTTCGATTGTCAAAAGATTTTGTGTGCTTATGGGATATTATTGATTTTGTCTTCCTTGTTATACTTATGGTTGCCTAACCCGAGGAGGTTATGATTCTTTAGTTGGATTTCATTCTTGCATTTTGACCTTACTTGAGAGCAAACAAGGTTCAAACACGAGGGAATTTGATAAGTTCATGAAATGCATTAGTTTCTTAGGCATTTTTATGCTTTTCTTTGGGAAATTCAGTTAAATGGAGTGTGTTTATGCTCCTTTTTCGGTTTTATGCTTGTGTTTTGGTATTTTGAGATTATTTGTGCAGATTTGATCACCAAAACCAAGTATTCCCAAGATTAGTTGGTGTTTTAAGTGTTAAGAAGACTAACACGGTCTAACATTATAGTCGAACGATTGTTTCCCTTCTTTCCTCGAAAACTTCACTTCCAAGCAACCAACACAGGTAGCCCGTGTCGACTAGCATGACCTTTGTTGGAGGTTAGCTTGCCCGGATAATTTGCATCCAACACGGGTGGGCCGTGTCCATTGACACGACCAGTTTTCCCTCATTTTCTTCAAGATTTGGTGTGGTAGTAACCAACAAGGGCATACCGTGTTGACCGATATGGCCCATATTGGCTGTAAATTTTGCCGTGACACTTCAATTTTGACGGATTCACCCTTTGATTGCCTCGTAATTGCTTATTAAAGCTCGAATTCTCGACGGTTTAGAAGCATTCATCCACCTATCATCCATCCCTTCATCATATCTCATCCATATCAAATGTAAAGACATTTGAAGATTGAAGAAGAAGATTAAAGCAAGTTTGAAGAAATTTTCATTAGAAGTCGAAAGATTCAAGTGGAGTTCTTGAATACCATCTACCTAATTCTTCCTTTCTTATTGTTTGAGGTTTGATTATCATGTTTAGAATTTTTATTATGCTTTCAATAATCATGTGTGAATAGATTTCTTGTATTTAGGGATTTGTAATTTGAAATAATGATGTTTGATTAGATTTTCATGTTTTGTGCTTGAATTCTTATTTTGAATCAATAGAAGGTTGTGTTCTTTAGGCTTATGAGTATTTTTAAGGCCTTGAATACTTGAAATTTGAGATTAATCTATTATGTATTGAAAGGTGAAATGGAACAATCCGATAACAATTATTTTACCTGTTTTATGAAAATTTAAGAAAAGACTAGTAAATTAGGGAATCACTTTGATAGTTTAAAAACTTTAACTTTGATCAACTTGTAAGGCATATGAAATTTGTTTATTAGGTTAATTGCAACAACTCTATTCAAGTATCAAAATAGCAAGTATAATTATTATTTTGTTTATCGATCCTTGATTCAATTGAAAAATGATCACAAATTAAATTTTATAATCAAACTCATTGTTAGAAAATCAAATCACTAGATACTTTTTATCCATTGATTAAATTCTAAATTAATTTTCTTATTTTCATTGTTTGAAATTAATTTAGTGAAACCACCAACTAAAAAATCAAATTGCTTAGGAATTGAATAGAGCGTTTGATAGTTTAAATTCTTGTAGGATCAACCTTGACTTGCTACAAATATACCCCGTAAACTTGCAGCCTGTCGAGCGCATGGATAAGTCGTTGATTACAAAGGATAAAGAAGCCGATTCAACACATATCACCAGATTTATCCGAATTGGATGAAAGCCCATTCTCAACATAACGCGTCTCAAAAAACTCCACCCCACTCCACTCTATCGTAAGCTTTTACCATATCAAGTTTTATAGCCATATCCCTATTCGATTTTGAAGAGGAATACGAGAGAATGAAAGATTTCAAATACCACTAGGATATTATCGAAAATGAATCTACGCAACGCACTTTGGGACTCCAAGATGATACTAGAAAGGAGACAATTCGAGTAATTTATTTGAGATAACTTTTATAACCAATTTATACATCATATTACAGAAAACTAATAGGACGAGAATCCTCAATAGAATCAAATTTGTGTTTTTTGGGTATTAAGAACACATGTGTATAGTTAAGGCAAACAAAGAAACGGGGGTAAATGCATCATATAACTTTCTAAATGATATTATTATATACAGAGCAAAGCAAACAAAGGAACCAAAATCAGAAATATAAAAATTAAAAAGGAGCAGAAAAAGCATCTCTGAGTTGTTGTTTAGTGCTCTGAAATGAATAAAAACAACAACTACATTCTTGATCTGAGTATTCTTCCCTTCTTGTTTCTCTTAATTCATCACAGCTCACCACTCTTGCAACTGGCTGCATACCCTGTTATTATTATTGCCCACAAATAACATTATTATCAAATCAAATATCTTAAAAATTGTGGAAAATGGTGTCGAAACACCTCCCTCGATTTCCACTAATTTTTCTGTTAATGTGCGATCACATAAAAACATAAATTTTACGACAAACACTAAGAACTTTTCTGATGCACTATTTAAAATTATTTTTTTAATTATAATCAAAGATATTTTTTTATCTCTAGTTTCTTTTCTGAACAAATCAAAGAGCCCTCTGACGAGGATTTGTTTCTATTATATCCGGCCTCATTTCTTCCCCTTCTTTTCTCCGCGAAGGCATGAGCAGGAGTAAGAAGAATTGGCAAACACATTAGCTCATCTTTTTCGAGGAATCAATTTTCTAAGAATAAATATTCTCAAATTAATAATTATAATAAGTTGCTTAATGCATCATATTACATGACCTGCCTTTTACGTTAAGAAGCACATTATATTATCACATTAAACTATCTAATGTATTAATTTTAACCCCCATATGGAAATCATTAACTTTAATCTAACATAATAAAGGAGGTGCTACAACAGCATGATTTTAGTTAACTCAGACTATTCCTAAACAGGGCTGGGCTAGTAAAACGTCCAACTTATTAATTAAAATAATGCTTTTTAATTAAAAATTATAATGAAAAAGAAAAAATAAGGTTTTTTAATTGGAAAAAAAAAACAATGGTTTACCTGCGTAAATATTTGGCATGCTTCTTCTATAGTTCTTGTATTTACCACGTAGGATGCTGCCTCCTGCATGCAGTTACCATCATATCACCAATTTATTACGACTGTAGAAAGATTAACTAACCCACATATTATGTTAATTTTAATTACCATGACATGAACTATCCTAAAATATGATCATGGACCCAAGATATTAAAATTTAAGATATTAAAAAATAAGCAACGCGATAAACCTTTTTAAAAATTCCATATTTTTAGGAAAAAAAAGTCGTTTCAATTCCCTCCCCACATGTGAAGAGTAGCCTCATTTTCAGATTGAGTAAATTATATATATATATATAGATATATATATCAACTTTTAAATCCATATCCCGCCTATATTCAAATTGAATCAAAATAATATTTATATCTCGTATTTATAATTTTCAATTCATTTCAACTATACTTGCTAAGTCATTTCAAGCTATAATCATATCAATTCATTTCAATTCATACACAATTATAATAATTAATTATTTTAATTTATTTTAACTATAACAGTTATTTTAAACATACCCTCGTACTATGAAATATTAAGAAACTCAAAAATCGTAATACTATTACACAAAATTTTAAGAGCAAAGTCAACGTTGACCTTGTGGCCTACGTGATATCAAGAGACAAGGGGGGAGGAGGTAATAAAAGACATACCCTAGCACATTGAATCTGTTGAAAATTAAGGGTTCGAGGCTCATTCTCTATTGATGATGTTCTATCGATCCTTGCCACAGATGGTGCTGCCATTCTTTCAGAGAGAGAAGTTGGTTTATGAGAGAGACAGAGACGGAGACAGAGATCCTCTCTCTCTCTCTCTCTCTATATATATATATATATAGGATTCTCTGTTGATGGTGAATCTTTTGAAAAACTTTAGGCCGGTGTTAGGATATTTTGATAACGTGGCAACATAAATCAGTGCACATGTGGCAGCCTTGGATCGGGTTCAATTAAACACGTGGCAAATCTCTATATTTTAGAAATTTTAAATTTTGTGTGGGAAGTTCCTGAGTGTCCAGGTGGGATAATTTGATGCTTCCATGAATTCTTTTCCTAGAATCACACAATTATGGAGCCGACCTTCATTTTTTAGCAATTTCATTTTTGATTTTTTAGGAGGTGTCTTTGTCTATCACTTGTTTTCGTTTGAAGGAACAAGATTACGTACTTCAAATTTTTTAATTTTTTTTAGAGAATATGTATCAATATATTTTAGGTAGGATTCATGAAAAATATATAATATCAAATTAGGAATAATTTACGTAGCAATCAAATCTAAAATGTTATGTATTTAAAATATTAATATTATTTATTACATTAATAAACGGTAAATGGTAGAAGTGACAATAACATTAAAAATTAGTGGTTAAGAGTTGTATAAATTAAAATATATAAAAACCGGTAGAAAAGGATAACAAGTTTTAACTACGTATCACTAAAAAGCTAATAGACTAATAAATAGCGAGGGGTATACTATTAATGAAACGAATATGTTCAAAAATATTAAAAGACTGAATTTACATAGTAAATCAGAAAATAAAATAAAGAAGGTAGAATCAATAATTTGGTGCCCACGATTTAGGAAAAAAATAATGAGTCAAAGTTAGGTTGGCAAATTTGAAACTAGAAAAGAAGAGTGAGTTCAAATTGTATTTGATGAATTGAATCCACTTTAATAATATCTTTTTCTTTGTCATTAACATCATATATAAACATTTCTAATTTAATTTATTTCTTGTATTTATATTCTTTTATTGCCATTTATAGGCACTTTGTAAAGTTGCCAATTTAAGATGTTATTTATAAGAATGGCTGGTGTTGACTTCTCATGTAATATACATTCACTCAACTTTATTTTATAAACGATCCGGTCGGATATACTTCAAAGTAGAGATGTAACCTTTAATGAGATTGCTATGTTATCGAGAGAGAATGCTTCAAATATGCTTACCAAACCACTTTCTATTATTAAGTTAGAGCATTGCTTAGACTTAGTCGGTGTTCACAGCTTGTGATTGTTCTTTGGGCCTTTACCCTTCAGGGTATTTTGGAGGTGCACATATGTTGATTGGGAATTTTTAATCCAAGGTGGAGATTGTTGAGTATGTGGCTCAAAATTATCATGTCGCTTCATTTTGCTGCTATCTATCGTTGCTTGGTCGTGCTCGGGGAAAATAGCTCGTGTCCATTGTTCATCAAAAGAACGGAACTTCCAACAGCTGACACGGGCTGCCCGTGTCGGTGGACACGGCCAATGTCGGTTGTTCTGCGGCCGTTACACTTTGTTTCTCCTCGGGCAGTTATTGGGTCATCGTTCTAGTTTATTTCAGCCCGATTTTCAGCAGTTTTCATGAGCAAGTGAAGCAATATTCCCCTCCATTGTTAAGTGAGATTGAGAGAGAATTGTATTCTCATCGTTGATCAAATCGTCATTCGATTGTGATCGCTTATACTTTCCCAAATCATAGTGAGTTGTTGTGCTTGTTGTATTCGTGGTTGTCTTCCTTATTGAGTTTCCACATAAATCTTTGTGTTCATTAATTTAGTGCTTTTATCGAATTGTTTATACTTTTAATTATCATTTTGTTCATTCGAATAGCTTACACTCAAAACGCTCTATTCCTAACAAAATATGATTTGTTTGCATTAAAAAATTACACAAAAAGATAAAGTTCAATATGTACAACACTGAGACAATATACAAAATACATTATATTATTTGTTTAGATTTAAATACCTACATTAGTATTTTTCCTTAGCAATTTTCGACAAAAATTATTATTATAAAATGTTAATGTTAAGTTCTTTTTCTTGGAGAGAACAATAATTACAATACTATAATACCCAGCTGGTACTTGTAGTTGTAAGGAATATATATATATATATATATATATATATATATATATATAGAGAGAGAGAGAGAGAGAGAGAGAACCTAAATTATGTCGGTACTCCAGTCACCATATGGCATATAGGCATATGTTAGGTTTACTTTATCCACTAATTATCCACTAAACTCAATTATTAAAATCAGGTTTTTGGTCCACAATATCTACCCTTTAAACTAATCTTTTTCTATTAAAAAACATCTTTACTTTTTAATTTTTTGAATCAAAACAAGCCTAGATTTCAAGAATTTTATTTACTGAACATGGCTTCTCTTTTAATAGAATTTTGGACATTCAGACCAACCTAAAATCTGTTAAAGAGATGAACCAAGGACTATCTTCTTCAGTCAGCTGATATTTTGATGTGCAGGCACATATTTGTGATGCTTAGGGATGGAAGAAAATAATCGGGATCAGAGATGAACTATGCAGGGTGTTGGGCAGTGCTACCCTTGTTAAGCAATGGTTATCTGGTCATGGATCAAAGTTCGACATCAAATCTTGCTACCTCCTCTTTTTGCCAAAAACTAGGACAATATATTGGTGAAAGACTGTCTGAAGAGCTAGAGCTGGAGCAGGCGTCAGTTTATCCTTTGGCTTGCTGCTCATAACTGTCGAGCTACTAGTGAGTTCCTTTCTAGTAGAGGTATTGTAATGGATAATGTATGTTGGCTATGTTCTGAGCCTGGGAAGGATTGCTGCCAGCAATTATTTTTACTTTGTCCAGTTGCTGCTCAAGTATGGCACACTGTACTTATCTGGTCCAATCAGCAAGTAAGGTCTTGGCCCCTTGTGCAGGAACTTAAGTGGTTTTCTTCCAAATGTTCAGGTGCATCACTGTCCTCTAAATGAAGACGATCTCTCCTTGCAGCTGCAGTATATGACATTTGGAAAGAGAACCTCAGGAAGTTTCAAAAGCAATCACGCAGCTGCGAGCAAATTGTTTTCTCTATGCAGTTTACCGCTTGTAGTAGAGCTAGAGATTATATTCAGAATTGGAGTGGACTGATTGTATGATTGGGTTGTAAACTCCATACCTTTTTGGGAATTAATGTTAATTATTTACCATTTTCCAAAAAAAATATGTTAAAGTATCATATTATGTAAAGAGATAACAACTACGGTTAAAATTTAGGAGATGAAATATATTTATAATTTTTTTGAATAACTGAATTTGGGTAATAGATATACCATGGATCCGGTGATATGACATAATTTGAGGGATGAAATCTAAATTTTTTTTTTTTTTTTTTGTGGAAAGGAGGATCATGAAAATAGAAAATAAGTTTTTTAAAATAAAAACAAAATATCATATATGGTAAATTGGAGCTATAAACTCGGATTTGTGGTATAATTTATAAAATTCGGGTGAGAACAAAGTACATGTCAAAAACTGTATTGGAAAACCAACTACTAAAATTAATTATAATTTATTGCAACAAACAGTTAGAAAGCTACAGACACAAACACAAGTCTTCTGAACAAGAGAAAACTAAAAAATCTAATAAATTGTGGCCTCAATTAGTTTGACGCAAAAGTAATATCTTATAGCAATCAGGAAAAAGATGGTTACATGGTCGATGACATATTACAGTCAATGTTTGAGTTTTGTCCATATATGAAGTTTATAGAGTATAAGATATTCACAATTTGGTTGTTTTTGACAATAAGGCCAAGGACTACTTAAGCCTATCAAGAAAACCAAAAGGACACTTTTCATTTCAAGTCTTTGATAGTTTGAGAAGTAGTCTACTAGTAGGAAGGGCTTAAGGGCCTCTTCTTCCTCTCAAATTAAAAAAAAAAAAAAAAGAATGAATTTGAATAAAGTTGATGTATTCCAGTCTCTCGCTTAATATATAAAATTTGAGATATGTTTTTAAAATTTAAAATATGTATTTCTTATTTTATCAGTTATGTATGGGAGATTTTTTTAATCAGAATAAAGTTAACGTATATAAGTCTCTAATTTAAAATACAAATTTAAGGTGTTCTTTCAGATTTAAAAAATATAATTTTTATTTGTCAGTTACATATGTAAGAATTTATTAAGTGGACCATACCCACCATCTTAGTATTTTAATTAGAAGGAGCTTATCATTTTAACTTTAAATTATTTTCTCTATAAATGCGAAGTACAGAGGATATTGATAGTCTGAATTCTTTATCAAACTTAGATATAGTGGTTTAGCCGTTAACCAATAATATCATAAGGACCATAACATCCACTTTCATGCCCATAAGATCTTGACATAATAGAACAAAACTTAAAACTAATGTTTATTAATTTATGTATTCAGTATATCGTATAGTTGAAAACCTTAGCGCATTGACTCTTTCACCTTTTTTGTAACGGTTGAAAATTACATGGATAATCATTTTAAAACAGACGGAGTACTGAGAAAAAATATTTAAAAAAAGGGTTACAATGATTCATATTAGGGTCAAAACATCTAGCCCATAAATCAAATTTCTAACTCTTGACACAACATAATAACACAACCTTTGAATCCCTTTCTGTATCACATATATGGGAGGCAATCTCTCTGGAAGGAAAAGGGGAAAATGAAAAACCAAATACCACCAAAAGCTATCAACTTGAAAGATACAAAATGGGCACCAATTGCCCAATATCATTGGTTGGTACAACTCAATCAAAACCTCAAAAAAGAAAAAGGAAATGAAGAGGGACTGTACACAAGAAATCATTAGAGGAACAAACCTCTTTTGCTTACAAAATCAATATGGAAGTCCACAATTTGACATCACCCGAATACATCTGGCATCCCCATTTTGGCCTCTACAGATTGCATTCCGAGATGTATAACTTCAGGTGACAGGAATTCAAGGGCTGCTTACCCGGATAAGAATCACTATTTACAGTGTCAAGTACGCTGATGAAGAGCAAGTTGTTGCACTCTTCCAATTTGAAGAGGAGGCTCTCACAAGAAATGAAAGTATGAAACAAGGAAAAGGGATTAACCATGAAAAACAAAACCTTTTGTCGAAAATCCAGCTGGGTATATTCCGATACAATTACAGTTACTCACATCCACTGAAACCCAGAACTGCATTTTTACCTTCATCTTCATCTTTAACCAACCACCGGAAGCACCAAATCAAGCACAACGGGCGTGCTCCTTTGCTGACAAGCACGGTGCACATTTTAACAAATTGCTTCATTCAATTGCTTGAATAGTGAGGCGTTTATGAAGAATCAACCGTTTGTTGTCATGTCCAAATACCAAAATAATCTCATAATATCCCATTTAAAACCCTCTGATAGTAATCATATTGTCTTGTCCGCCATGCATCTAAGCTGCTGCTTATGAGGGATAGTACTAAAGAGACACATTGCTGCAGAAAACCAACAAATCAGTCATTACCCGAAATAAACAAATAAACTTGACCATCATGTAACAAACGCAATTGAGATTGGAGAAGCCATCAAACCTCTTCTGTAAGACTTAAATGGAACCGTTTTCTCAGATTCTGTATAGTTCGTGGGCCACCTTTAAAGCAGGGAAATCCAGAATCCTGAACCAGAAAACATGCTTGCCCATCAACTAATGTCTTTGCAATAATCTAGATTCCCTTTTTTTCATGGCAAACCAGGTCCAAGAGGGCCTGGTTGCTTCCCCACTCCAATTTACAAGTAGGAATTAGTAGAAATTTCTGTGATCCCTTGGATTTGAGAGTAGGGCTTTCCCATGGAGGAGAGAAGCTCATGCCATCTCAGCTTGAGATGATTGGTGATTCCTAATTCCTAAGTGATTGATGCAAAGGTCAATCAGAAATTTTCTTCTTTGGAATTCAATAATTTTCTGGTAGGGACCCTGCTAGATACACAAAGAAAACTAAGAAGGTTCACTTTCTTTTAAAATTCTGTGTAGTTCCATCTAATCACGTAGAATTTTTACTGTTAGAACAGTTCTTGAGTCATCAAAGTTGTATTGGGCAACAATGCTCCTATTGGTACTCACCTGCAGCATCTCCACAAGAAGAATGATGCGTTCTGCGTGCTTGCGGCATGTAAGAAAACCCTGAATGCAAAGAACCTGAACCCAAACAAAAGCAACAAAAGCGTTTAGATTACTAAAATAGTATCCTCATATATGCCACAATTCACAGCAAAAGAGAGGTATACTTACTTTAAAATAGTCGAAAAACTCACTGGGAACTCCTTCAGCATCAGAATCCATAACCTATAACAAGTGCAAATTTTTAGCAGTTGCAATATCAAAAGAAAATCGAGCATGTGTATGAACAAATATAGAACAGACTACACGGAATCAACATGATGCACCAAGTTCTTTACCTCAAGAAGTTCACGAGTCAATTTAAATGGAGCGCTTTCGAAATTGACACCTCCAGGAGAGTTTGATAGCATGAATCCAAAATCAATATGTATGACATGACCCTCCTCATCCAACAAGAGGTTACCGTTGTGTCTATCCTTAATCTATGAATGAAAAGAGATCACAGATGCATGTCAGATCAACCTTTAATAACAAAAGCAGCTCTAGCAGAAAAACCAGATGACCATGTAGTTAAGACATGATGAAGGCAAAGCAATGTAAGACACTTCTTAGGATTCCAAGCAAAAGGACATACTTTTTTTTTTTTCCATTATGCCAGAGCATAAAAGAAGAGTTGCATATACCTGTAGAAGGTAGCACACAAGGGAGTATCCCGCCATACTTTCCACAAAGTTCCTCTGTAAAAGGATGATAGACAAAAAAAGTAACTCAGAAATAATTACTTAAAACTAGGGAGGACCTTCCAAAAAATGATGCCAGTTACAGCATATTACGAATCAGAGAGGAAATTGGATTTTTTTTTTCTGTGCAACAAGATTGATATTAATTAACACACAAGTTCTCTAAATATTTGCTCTGGGTATGTGGTCATTAAGTGTCTTCTCACAGTATTAAAATCAACAAAGTACTTGACAATCGGGGTTAAAAATCATTACCCCAAGGAAAAGGAACGCAAAAACAAGAATAAAAAAGAGGAGCAACTAAGTGTTATCTTAACAATAGAATATCTCCTCCCCCCCAAAAAAACCCAAAAAAGATTTACTAGAATACCTCCCAATAAAGTTGGGCAATTCCAATATATATCAATAATAATTTAGCAAAGGGATGTGATTCTTAAACCCAGAAAAAATGGCCAGCTAACTAGGACAGAAAAGAATAGATAAGCATGTGATAAAAGGAGAGAAACACATGCGATTCCAAAAGAACTATAAAATATGGCATTCTGCATATTTATATTTTTTTGACCATTTATGCTGCTCTGCTTATATTGTGTGGCATTATACACTCCATGTCTTTCACTCATCTAGCCATGGCAACAGCCCCTCTGCAATTCAATTCTGCCTATTTGTTGCTCAAATGAGAATAAATCATGAGAAAAGAAAGGGAATGATAGACCCATGATGAAGGAGACACGAGAAAATGGAAGACATCAGTTTAGAGAAGGTATTGAGCGACAAAGACTTTTGGCAGATCCACTTCACTTCCTGCTCAATCATTTTGCAGTTTTCAGGAAAAAAGTACTTCAACAAAGGCACACTGTAGCAAGTATGTTCTTCAAAACAATAATAAACTTGCATGTTTTCTTAATGAAATGAGATTAGGATAAATCCAAACATGGCAGCTTAATACCTGAGCAAGCTTAAAGCTTGGAGAGTTTTCTTTATACTTTGCAGTGAAAAAGTCACGTAAACTAGAGACATTGGGATATCTACTCTTGATTGAATGAATTGAGGCCTGTAAACAGTAACAACAATTAATCAGAGCACCAAGGCTGAGAGGTCACCAAATAAACAAGTCTAGAAGAAAAACAGAGAGCATTACCGTGTCAGGAATTGTTTCAATAAGAGCTGTATAAGATGAGGTTACCAAGACCTCATATGGGCGTAGCCACAGAGGCAGTCCAGCTTCTTGAAAAATATCTGAAGAAGCAGAAACTAGTAAAATTAATAAGGCATAGGTAGCATGTACCACTTATGGTGATTAAAGACCTGAATATCAGTATGCACTACCGAAGGTAAGAAATGTTTGCAAGAAAAACAACTGATATTGGCCTACAACCTACAAAACAAGTTATAGGCCCACCAACCCAGATACTTGCATCAATAATTAGGCAACATCAGGCTTCTAGAAGAGCTTAACAGCAAAGAAAATGACAGTTGCAAAGATCAAAAATAATACTGGGGACACTCAACTAGTACTCCCAGATAAAAGGGAGATTCAGCAGAACATACATACAGTACCTCTGTGAATACAACCCGAAGTGGGATTTGGACATTCAGTAGAATATCAAGAGATGTGTTAACCTAGTATGAGTGGGACAGTTTAAAGAAGATTTTAGCTTGTATGACGGACACAAAATGGGATTAGATATATATATATATATATATATATATATATATATATATATATATATATACAAAAGGGTTCAAGTAAGCACCCTCCAATAGGTACACTCAAAACAATAGGTAAGCATCACAAGTCTGAGTCGTCCAATTTTCATCCAACATTCCACATTAAATGCCCCATTTGTCAATAGAAAAAGAAAAATCAAAAATCTGGGGTTTCCAGTGGGGTTTGCTGGGCTTTTACTCCCTCTTCGCTTCATCTCTCTCATCGCCCCCGGCGGGTTTGCCGGCACCGGCAACGACACCTTGTCTCCTTCTCCATGACTGGCCGCCCCATCTCCCTCTTCTACCTCCAGCTCTCTCTCACTCTAACCCACAAACACCGACCGTCTCTCTATCTAACCCACAAAGCACATATGCCGGTGCCGGGGTTTGTGGGTTAGAGAGAAAGGGGGACGGGAAATAGAGAGAGAGAGAGAGAGCTGACAATGAGGGAGAGAGGGGGCCGGTGATAGATTAGGAGAGAGGATACCGGTGCCGGCATTAGCGTTGGCCCCCAAAAGGGAGCAATGAGAGAGAGGTAGTGAAGAGGAGTAAAGCCCTGCAACTGGAAACCCCTTGATTTTTTCCCTTTTTTTAATTGACAAATGGGGCATTTAATGTGGACCGTTAGACGAAAATTGGACGGGCAAGATTTGTGTTTACCTATTGTTCGGAGTATATCTATTGGAGGGTGCTTACTTGAATACATATATATACATATATATAATCTGTACCATTTGCACCAACACAAACAAATGAACTATTCTTTTTGATAAGGAACAGAAGCACACAAATCAAATTAAGACTGTTTGCAATTTGCGCCTAACAAGCAGGCATATTTTCTACCAACACGAATATAGTAGCCCACAACAGCATTAGTGAAGGAAATACTAAGAACATGTAGAAGGGCAACAGCACAGTATGTTACACGTACTACCATGAGACAAAAGGCAAGTAGACCATATAGTATTCAACGGTACTTTAACCTATCCTGCAAGAGAACATTTCCATAAAGAATTGTTCTTCCATAGCCTTGGTCATTAGAGAGATCTGGTAACATCAGAACTGCATTAAGTAGTTGACAAGATAAGCATAGTTCCATCACATTTTTGTTTTACAACATAACAGAGAGAGAGAGAATGCACAACACCCCCCTGCCAGTTCGAGAATGCTAATACTGTCAGAAGTTCTGTGAAATTGAGAGGTGACCCATACCATAAAAATGAGAAATAAGTTGTACAGCCATATGTTCTTGCCTACAATCATCACCGCTTTTCACAATCACCTGAAGAAAACAAGCAATTGGAGTCTTGTTGAGCACCGAAAGCATAATAACATTAGTACACCTTTTCAACCAGGCTAAATTCTATCCTCCTAAGAGATTTAAGCATCAAAGCAGCACATACCAGCCAAAACTTTAAATTGCATGCTTTCTATCATACAGAGTAAGCACAAAACATAACGTCACAATCTCAAAGATATAGAGCCTGTTAATAACAGCTTGTAAAAAGAAAACTGCAGTAAATGAAAACCAGAAGACAAACACAAATATGACCAGACGAATTTGAAGTCATAAAACAGATTAAGCTAAAGAGGAGCTTGCAAACTTCTTTTTGATTTTTCTTTTCTTTTTTTTTTTTTTTGGCAGGGGGCAGTTGGGGGTGGTGTGGAGACATACCACAACATTGACCATAAAAAATGCTACTCCTACTCCTACAAGATTATTTATAACCTAGACAATCTAATATTCATATTGCAAATTATTAAGATAAGCTTCCCTTCTCAAGCCAAGGATTCATTTTATGTTCTCATCGTCATAGCCATAGTCATTCTATCTCATTGGCAAATCACAGAAGCAGAATACCAGTAACCAAGAAAAGGTTTGCAATATGGTAAGACAACTAGTGCCAAAAGAACCCGACACTCTGGGTGAGGAAAAAGGATGTGACCATCACCAAGGCCATTGTACATAAGAAGGCTTTATTTAGCCAGTTGCCAACATTTAATACACATAAACAGCTACAATAAGCCAGAAATCAGCGCTTCACACCAGTTTTGCCTTAGGCCCTCAGACAAGTTTCATTCTCTGTCTATTGCGTATAACAATGAACCAGTGGCACAACAAAAAAGGTCTTCATTCTGATACATAGCTGTCGCTTAAAGATATGACACAAATCATAGTTCAATAGAGATCTTAAGAATCATGATTTGTGTAATGTTACTTACAGAGCGCAAATCCCAACCAGGCAATTTTCCATAAACTGAAGCTTTTCGGATCCTCTCCTTTTTCACTTCCCAAAGTTCACCGGATAATGCATCCGTGGGCTGTGAAGGACCACCATATGTGTCCTGCACGATGAATTAAAATGACAAGCATATCTAAGATTCCTGGCCCATATAGACATACGCATGCTGAAGCAAAGTACATAATGTGTCAAAGACCTTTGGTTGTGCCTCTAATGAATCTTGACCGGCCCCCTTAAGAGGCAATCCCAGAGGAGCTTCCCCTTTGCCGCAGCAGCCTACAGAAGAACAAATAAAATCAAGACTATTAATGGGTGCAACCATGAGAAAAGCACAACTGACGAGGGCACTGCACTGGACAGATATACATAAAGAATTCCTCCCTACAACAAAGAGAAGAAAGAAAAAAATTATAGGGCAAAAAGGGATGTAACAGTCAAAGTATACAGGGCACCCTCAACAAAAATAAAAAATAGAATAAACAGAAAATAGGATAAACAAAAATTTCCACAAAAGAATCAGTTCTTATTGGGAGACTACACCTAAGTAATCAATATTCATTTTCCAAATTTTGAATTCTAGCATGCCCAACACTTCTATCACATCAATGGCTCAGAACAATTTTCTTATACAATACTTAGCGGGGGCTCCGACAGGTGAAACTCAAACATGTCAGGGAAGGCAGATAAATGCCAAGTACTATAGCTGGGACTTAAACAGAGGTGGTGTTAGTACACCATTTGAGCATTACCACCATGGATCCCATGTAAGAGCTGTACATCATTTAGTTGTTTCTTCCTGCTGTCCATTGCCCCACCCGTTAAGAAGGGTAGATAAACCCTCCAAAGCAACTATATGTCATGTTAATTATGGAGAATCAACATCAGTAGCTACATCTAGTGGAATAAGATTTGAATTATTATTATATGCAGCAAGTAGATCGTACAATTTTAAATAATAAGCATCTAAAACTATCTGATCCTTGAAAAGATCATAGATGCAACAACTAGAATGGATTGCACTGAAGCAAGGCCTCAGATGTCAAAACGCACGCAACCTACCTTAAAAGGAGCGGCAACAGATTTGTTTATTTTCAGTGTTATTACTAAAAAAACGTGGATGTTCAAAGTTTTTATCAATGGGAACAAGGGTTCAGTTTTCAGTTCTCACCATCATCCAAGAAGTCACAAGGTCCTAAACATTAAAAGTGTGCTCTAATGCCTCATATGCAATCAAGAAGATGAACTCCCAAAAGCCTAACTGGAGAGCACAAAATATGATGCTGAGCTTCACTGAAAATACAAAATTGCTACTGTCTTTTAGAGTCACCCATTGTTGGAGGAAGAGCAATAAAGTAGCCAACTTCATTGCAGGATGTTGAGTTGTGTCTTACTCTACGCAAGAGACCGCCAATTTCCACATGTGAGGGTAAAAACTTGCTAATTTGAGCCGTAAACTTTTAAACAATAGCCTAATTTTAACCTTGAGGTCACATTGTTAATAGGTCAAAGAAGACACCAACACTAAACCACCATGACCATATAGAAAGCACAAGATTATTCTAACATCATTGTCACTCACCATCACCCTCTAGATCAATCCTTACTATGGCATACAAAATTGATAATAAGTTATTCCACGGCCAATTTGTAAGGGAAACAGGAGTACAAATCAATGCTTTGAGTGCGAAAATGGAGATACAATGCAACATGATCATCAAGAGCAAAATGCATGAAGAAAGCAACATAATCAGAGTATCAATGCACAAGTGAGCAATTTCATCGGACCAGACATCCAACTAAAATTGACATTCCAGATAGAAATATTTAGCACTCACCACTTTCAACATATCAAAATTTTATTTTAACTTGAAAAAAATTATTTAAATTGAGCCTGATGCTTTCGACATTCAATCCTTATTTTTCCCAGCAACTCACCAATTTTCCAACATACACGAAGTTGAAGTATATTGCTATTCTTTGGCCTCCTTTGCAAATGTGATAGAACTTTACTCTTATAATATTATGTTTATTACTTATAAGAAAAAGTTTTTAAAAAAGTACTCCCTCTGTCCCATGTTTACTCCTGATCTAGGAAATACATAAAAATAAGCAGTTAAATGCATTTACTTAGTAATATAAGGATGAAATGGTTTTTGGAAACAAGTTTTTGGGAACAAAATATTTAGAATATTACAGGACATGAAAAATCAATGCTTTGACAGTAAATATGGACAGCTGGAGTATTATCTTATTTAGACGTTCAAGTATGAGGTCAAGACACAATGTTGATGCAGCAGAAAGTTTAAGAAGTACATTAGTAACAAGGGAAACCACCAAGCTGGCATGAGAGAAGGGAAAACACATGAAGTGGGAAAGTATGAGATCATAATTGATCAATAGAAAATCTTCATGTTTCCTTTTTGAGGTTATTGCATAGGTAGAGCCTAAAGCCAACTAGTGCAGTACTCCCAGCATTTGACAGTTTTTGTATGCAAGAAGATTATACACAATCCTATAGGCCAAGTGCATGATACAAAAGGTCTCCTCCTTCATATCATGCAATGAGATTCTTTTTATCTATTAGACAAACAAAATATATAAATGGTCAAATCACAAACAGATCAACTAACTTTTGAGTCAGTGGCTCAGTGCTAGTTACACATAGCAACCCCCGCGGGAAAAAAAGGAAATGAAAAAAATGAACGGAAAGAAAAAAAAAAGAAAAGAAAAAAGATGTGCCCACATTATACTATTAGATTGTATAACAACAGGCAGTAACTGATTGCATGAAACTTTCCTTCCATCCTCACTGCCTTGTCATGCACCCAAATCATCTTACTGAAAAAGGATTTTGCAGAAGTCATTGAAATAGCTTTCACTTTCGCACCTTATGAGCAAGTCGTTTTACATGCTAGAATGTTTTTACCATATTCTACAGCCAGCTAATTAAGAATCAGAAAATATTCCCTCCTACAACCACATCTTAAGAACAGCTTTAGACAGCTCAATAATAATAGGGCGGTAGTGCCATAAAAATGGCCGAAATGGTCAAGGAACTTCAAATATTCACTCTATTCTGTCATATGAATAGAATTAGATATCAAGCAAATTCTTGAGCGCAAGCAGTTATCAAACTGATACAAGCTCCTTTTTAGTAACATTATCGCATAACAAAGGCCAACCAACCCAGGTTAGCACTAAATGTTAGCTTCATATTAACTAAACAAAAGATCCTAGCCTAAATGCTAACCAACCCTAAATGTCAATGTCAGGTTAAACAAGCAATACGGATCCAAAGCATCAAGTTGGGTAAACATAGTAGCGCGAATGGGAAGATGAAAGACATGGGACTGAAATAGCATAGGAACGAAATGAATAGGGAAGTATCCACACCTTCACTTCTTCAATAGCTATTGTACTTGGAACACGGCGATGCTCTTTTTGCGAGGTGGTTCTTGATCCTCTACATCTTCCAAGATAAGTCCAGGATCCGCTGTCAACATGACTCTCACATATTCTAAATCATTGTTACTCTCTACTCCTAGCACATTACTTTGTCCATGGAAAGATTGATTATAGTACTGGTCCTCTACTGATAGGCTGACATTAACAAACTTCACTTTAGCTTCCTTAAATTGACCCATAACCAGATCGATTGCTTGAGAGGTAGATCTTGACATTCGGTCATTATTCCGGTAAGCCTCCTGTACCGTCCCCAGTGGGTACGCCCAAGGAGGTGGCTTTGGCAATAGTGCATCTCCATTTGCCAAAGGAATTCCTCCTCTAGATAACTTTTGGGTGTTGGAAGTATCCTTGGCATAGCTGAAAACAAACGATTTTCATCACCTTATGGTAATAATAAACAAATTACCAGAGAAATTCCTAATCAAGCAACAGAAACCTCCCAAACAGAAGTCTTACAGAAAAGATACCTAAGAGTTTCACATTTCAAAACCTCTACACAGATAAGATACGGTGCCTTCTCTCGGGAGTTTAAAAGTACCGCTTCATCTTCTGGTATGTTGAGCACACGATACATCCCTTTACCCATTGGAAAACAGACACCTGCCGATAACATTAATCACCATACAAGTTAAGGACAATGCAACAGGTTCATGCATAGAACCACAAAAGCATTAATTAAAGCTGTGGAAAATTTCTTAGAGATATAAAATTACAGATGCACAAGTATTCGAGTGTACATCTTGTCACAAAGTGAGAAGATATCAAATAATCATTGACACAGCAACACGATCAGCTTCACAGGATTACTTTTTAAACACCATGGTGCAGAATAAAATTTTCCTCAACGTAGAAGGTAATAAAAAAAAAGGGTGAACCCATAGATTTCTTCAGCAATGAAGCCACCAACTCGTAAATATGAACAATCTCAATGACAACAAAATAAGATACAGTTGACACAAGTCGTCCACTACAACCCAGAGGACCAGCGGTCCTTTTTGAAAGGGCAAAATGTGCGGCAGGGTGCCCACCAAACAGTAGTCTAGCCTAGGAATTCCCTGAAAAAGATAGTGTAGTGAGGCATTCTGTGTAGATCCACTGTAATCCAAGCTGAAAAAGTTGCTCAAAGGAGACTTCTTTTCAGCTGTCCAAAACAGTTTATGCTGTTTCAATGCTTCCAAATGGCAGTTATAAACAACTATCACATAAACACAAGCCAAAGCTTAAATACTGGAGGTGTATCAGTTCCAAACAAACACAAGAGTCTATTTGCACAAAGAATTGACAGCTTAGTAATAAATCCAGGGTAATGTTTGAACACTGATAATACACCAGATCCCTTCCCGAAACATAAGAGATAATTTTCATTTCATGCAAATAGACTAATTCTAACCTATTTCAGCTGTATAAAACCAGTACACAAGCCTAATGTAGCATGACTCGATTCAATTTTCAGAAATCTGGAAATTCAAGAAAAGAACTGTCCATGTCATTTACTCCAAATCCATCTGCTACGCACCAATTATGTATCTTCTAAAGTTTCTCTTAGTGGGTCTATACAAAACTGAACAAACCATAACCCAGATTCCGTCCTAGGAAGATGGATGGAGGGTTCAGAGGCACACAGACTTACCCCAAAAATAAAACTGCAGAAATGCCGTTTCCACTAGGCCCTGATCTCTTTAACATTAACTACCTACTGGTTCACAAGAAAACAAGTGAAATATGTCATGGTGTCTTTTTGTCTCTAATTTCTTGGTTATTCCCAAATCCAAAACTCCATACAACATAAATAACCAGCATTGTTTCAGAATGATAGCATGAAATACATTTTTGTTTCTCCAGTCAGAGAGCATATGTCCAGGGAGAAGTATGTTATCAGATAATCCAGAAACTCCCGGAGAGTACAGTGAAATAGAACTAAACCACTATTCACTGCTAGATACCTTTACATTACCAAATATCATGACACATGCAACAGCAAAGAAAGAGAAAATCAAAAATAAATAAATAAATAATTGACTGCGGAGAATGAGAGATAGAGAGATCATGTGATTCAGAACATAATAATTTTAAAACCATCATTTCTCAGATATCACATTCTGCAATAAAATTAATCAAACACTGTAGCCATACCTCCATTAGTCTGAGCTTCTGCAAAACTGGAATTGACCTCTGCAAGGGACTAGACAAATAGAATCACATATCAACAAACGCACTTAGCAAAGAACAGACAGGCATTAAAGTATCTGTTACAAGAACATAACTAAATGGACTACCTCACGAAGTGCACTTTTGCGGTCTTCAATTGGAAATACATCCACTAAGCCATAGGAAGTTTCACATAGTGCAAGCACAAAGTCCAGTGATTCATGATATGCTCCTTTACGAAACTGTGAAGCAACATTATTGGGAAGCGGAGGCTTATAATTTGTTTTTTCATTCTGCAGTGTTGGTGAACCCATTGAACCTGGATGTTTCTGCCATATGAAATGATGATAATAAGTAAGCTGTAAGCAGGGACATAACTATTAATCATCCAAAGATTGAACTTAGATTATCATCTCATATTCTTATCTCATCTCTTGCTTTACAGCAGTGCTAAAAATCCCATGGCAACAAAAGCTATAACCATCCATACTCATTAACCATAATTTCCCTCACCTCTCCAAATTCAGCATATTCAACAAGACTATTTAAGTAGTAGGATTTGGTCACACCAACATTTGTTAAAAAACATTTGACATTATCCTTGGCATAACAATGCCATTTTCCTTGTGCCATTTCAGCACAACCCCCCCAACAACCAAAAAAAAGGCAGGGAGCAACAGTACACAAAGCAACTAGAAAGAAACTATTTTACCTAAAGAGTAAGTTTGAATTGTCAATTGAATGCAAAAATATGCAATAGACTACTTTCTACATCAATTTTGCAAACGTCTCTCTGCTCTAATATTTACTTACATACAGCTAAGAGATATCATAACACAAATTACTCCCCAAGGTTATTAAATATCATTCTAGCACAAAGACATTAATTAATAGTAATAGTTATTCTTCTTTCTCCATTATCTAATATCTATGCAGACTTGAATGGAAAATACCCCCAAAAAAAATAAAGACAGGCAAATTAACCTCTTTTTGCTTCTTTAAGCCAAAAAGCTCAGAATCCTCCACAGATTTATCACGATCTCGAAACAACTTGCGAAAGAAGTTCTCAGTTCCTGGACTGCCATCAAACCCATTCATCTCTGAACCTGTAGTTTTTGCCTCTTCTGGATGTACACGGAAAAGCCTGCGGAATAATGGAAAATCTGAAGGTTCTTCTTCATCGCCATTGAAACAAGCCTTGTCCTCATCATTCAGGTTGTTACTCAGATTTTTCTTGTCCTCAAACTTCTCCTTGAAGAACTTACGAAAAAACCCTTCTTTATCATCATCTTCATCATCATTCCTCTCATTTCCATCCTTCTTATCCTCCAATTTTTCCCTGAAAAACTTCCGGAAAATACCATCTTTCTCATCATCCTTACTCAATTTGGAATCATTTTTTACTTCCACCTCTTGTCTCTCATTGCCATCTTTTTGTCCTCAAACTTTTCCTTAAAGAGCCTCCTAAAGAACCCTTCCTTATCATCCTCGTCAACTGATTTCCTAGATCCATCCTTATCTTCTCCTTCATTTCTCTCATTCACATCCTTCTTATCATCAAAGACCTCCTTGATAATTTTCCTGAAGAAATTCTCTTTGTCAACATCTTCTATTGATCTTGAAACTGACTTCTCCTCGGTATCAGTTTTACTGTCACGAAAAAGGCGCTTAAAGAAGCCCTCTGAACTGGATGTCAAGTCATCATCATCATCTTTACCATCTCGTAGCAGCCTCCGGAAAAATCCATCCTTTTCCGGGTCATTATCTTCCTTCTCAGCTGACTTCCTAAAAAGCAGAGCGTCCCTTACTTTCGGACCAGGCATAAACTTTTTAAAAGCTTGTTCTCTTCTGGAGTCATCTTCCCACCCTCATCCCCAATATTTGACCCTGATGTAGGTGAGAACGAGAATGACCTCTGTGTTGGCGGGGAGGATGTCAAGGACAGTAATCGTTGCTTCAAGAAAGCAACTTGGTAAGAACTTGATTCTTACCTCCTGATCCAACCTCCTCATTCTGAGGCCTGATCAGAGGAGGCCATTGCCCCATCAATGTTGCAGCAATTTGGCATTTCTCTTGAATCCTACTGATCCCTTCATTATCATCTGAATCCTCAATCTCTGCCAACAAAAACCAATGCACCTTCAGCGCAATTTTGAGAGACTTTGAGCACACATCAATCACAAACTTATCCAGTGATGGGCTAGGTTTATGCACCATCATGTAACAAATCTGGAACAAGTAGCTCTCGATCCCCGATAAAGGAAGTGTGTACATTCGATTACACAAGTAATCCCGGACACCCGAGTGCTCATGCTTGTACAAGTAACTGACAGCAATCCACTCACAGAAGAAAGCAGAATCAAAAAACCGTATGAGCCACCCATTTTCTCCGATACTTTCACTTCTACTAATCGAGTTAGTCCTAGTTATCTCCCGAGGGGACGCATCCGGCTCTCCAATTGTTATACCTAATAATCGAACCATATCCGCAAATTAACCTTACCATCACAATCACAAAACCCTAAACCTAACCCTAAAATGGATCATTTCTCCCCCAAATGAGCAAAACCCCCCAAATGAGCAAAACCCCCTTTTCACTACCCTCAAATTAAAACCCTGGCCGGCATTGACGCTCTCGATCAAGCCCAAAATCCAGTGCTACTTGCCCGACAATTGACAGCACTAAGATCGGAATTCGAAGAAGTCAACAAGTGGAAGACAATTTTGAAAATATTAAAATTTTCAATGAAGATGAAGACGAATGGCGATTTTGGATCGGAGCTTACAATGAGAAAAGCGACGATCAAAGAAAAAGAAACCTCTCAACGACGAAAGCTAGGAGTAGAAACCCTAGTCGCCGTTGGCACCGCCGTCGTCAGCTGCTGGTGGTGGCCGCGCCGTCGCCGGAGAGAGAGAATTGAGGAGAGAGAATTGTTTTTCCCTTTTCTTTCCTAGGAAAGGCGGAAGAAAGAAGGAAAATGATTATATTCTTTTTTAAAATTTTATTTATATTTAAACGATAATTTTACTCAACGTCCGGCAAAAAGTAGAAAAATTCAAACAATGTGCTGCACTATTCCAACGATGCATTTGAAAAAAAATGAGCTCGGGTCGGTCGGGTCCATTATAACGTTACATGGACCCAGGCGCTCGCAAATCTTCGTTCGATACCATTTTCTGAATTTGTCCTTAGAAAAAAAAAAATTAGGCATAATTAATTATAAAATTTTTTATTTGAATTTTAAATTTAAATATAATTTTTTTATTTTTTATTGTCCCAATTTGCTTTTGACCAGAATTTAAACTTATTTAATTTATCTAATCCAAAAAAATTGTCCAAATTTTTAACATGTTCTAACACGATCCCGATTTGATCCGAACCTCGAATCTTTGCAGGTGTTATAGATCTAAATATTCATCTTTTAAGGATACAGTCTAAATAATTTTTAATAAATATAGTAGAAGAGGCATGACATGAAACGTATGAAACTATGTTGATGGAGAGTAACTAAGATTAAATTTTGTTATATACTATGCCGCTCAATTTTCTTATTAGTAAATACAAATGGTGATTAAATTATGCATAGTTCAAATTTGAACTAGCTAGTTAGTCAACCAAATCATAACATTGATTTGGGATGTACTATTGTTCATACACCAGTTAAATTCAACTGAAATTACCAATAAACTATTCGCTCAACCATATTTCATTAAAAACTTTTTTAAAAATCCAATGCTAATACAAACTAGGCTAAAGCAAAAATATCTTAAAAAATTGGAATAGTTTGATCAGTATGGGAATGTTAAACATGCCTAACCAACGTTGTTTAGCTTAATGAGTTGGCCAACTTTATTCTTGAGTGTTTTAATACTATATATATGCCTGTGTAGATTTGGATATGAACCTAATATCTTATACATCCCAATTAGGGTTGTAACAAAATCGAATCGGTTCGGTGAGTGCTTGGGCTCTGCTCAATCAAGACTCAATTTGGGCCAAATTCAAACCGAGCCTCGGCCGGCTCAAAGATATATTTAGTTAAGTCCGAGCTCAGCAAGGTTCGTCTTGACTCGACTTGATTTGCCTCAGCTTAGGGTAAGTAGTTCATTTAAAAAAATATATTTATGTGGAGAGTATAAAATTACCGTTAAAATCAACAAAATTTCATACAACCCCTTATTTATTGAACCTAATGCAAAAGTATAGAATTTAACTTCGATTATAACCTGAAATTTAAAATCTTTTTAAGTAAATAAAAAAACCCCGAGTTGAGTCTAAGACATCCGAACCTAAACTTCAAAAGCTCGATGAACTTCGAGTCAAACTCGAACAGAGCTAAAATATAATTGAGCCGAGCCCAAGCTGATCGGCTCGTTTACGGCCTAATCTCATTATATGTTATATGTTGATAAGTTGGGCGTAAAGGATGTGTTTGTTCCTTTTGTTAATTTTCGATAATTTGTACCAAAGTTAACTCAGTATTGAACCCAAATAGGGACGCATACCCTCCTTCATCAATGCCGAACTAAAAAAGAAAAAATAAACAAAGATGTCAAGGTACGTTGACAATTCATGAATCATAAATTGACCCATGAAAATGTTGATGTGGTGATAAAGTGGCAGTATGCGATGCCGTTGTGATCACTTAATTAACTGTATTTTAAATATTTGATTGGCTGGATGTGAACATGTTAGCAATAAAGCTTTAGTGATGATTGCATATAACTTTGGGCCAAAATATTCATTTCACTATCATCAACATCTACTGCATACTTATGAATATTTAGCTGCTTACGCCTGAAAAATGAATATTTTCAGTATGATTTACGAACATATTAGGCCACTTTTTGATAAAGTATCTAAATTCAAAAATCCGAGAAACAACAACTTTAATTAATTGGATTATATTTTTCGAGAAGCAAACGTTGCAATGGATTGGACGGCGCATGTTGGCCAATGACCACTATACCTCCAGGTCCAGCCAGTCATTTGACCTCGTAGTCACACACCTGTGTTCTCTTCTATTTTGTGCGATTAACTTAGAACCCTTATGAGAATCTCTGTTTAAGTTCCCTTTGTAATTCCATTTTCTCACACACTCACAACTGTGGCTCAAATCGAGCATTTAAGAATGCATATGACCATTTTCCCACATCAACCCTGGAATTGCTTTGAGTAGTTGTATCCAAATGAGAAGATTCATAAGCTCAGATTTCAGGGTACAAGTGTATACACCATGAATCTGAATTACACGACAGATCACAAGCAGCAACATTTTCTTTTCCCTAACCTACACTTTGCAAATATAATCTCTAAAGAATATATAAAACATATTTCTCCCTAGTTTACCATGAAGATCAAGGAAGCATTACAACAATCGCATTTGGCATCTCCATCTTTCGACCACTGTATATGTCAATTAGGGCCGCTAATTTCACCAAAATTGCTGGACAACCATGATTATCAGGAATATCATCATCCCCTGTTCCAAAAACAAGCGTTCTGAAGCCTAAACTAGGCTGAATTTGTATGATCATTAGTGAACCTCATTCCTTCTGAGAAGCTTTCCTGGTAACCTATATCTGAGCGGCAAGAATTTCGTTCCATGTATCGGGGATTCCTGGGAGGCACCAATGCAGGCAATCCTGTATCCCTACATTAGCTTTAATGCTATACCGTGATAGATGCCCCTCATCCCTCAGCTGAGAAATAGCTGTTATATCCAACAACCTCAACTTTGTGCCCCTAACAGCACTTGAGATCACCGGGTCACTTGACTCATCTTGCTTCACTTCACTCCCTCGAGCTAAAGGGGTTGTGTTTTCACAGCTTCCACCGGTGTTCCACTCCCCATTGAAGAAATGCCTTGGTGAGATAGTCCTGAAAAAGGCCTTGAGCCGGGGGTGCGAAGGAAGCTGGGTATCAACCCATCTTGCAATGTTGAAGATGGTGAAGTTCTTAGCATTTCCCATGGGGGCAAGCCTTTTGTCCTGGTTGGGCTTCCCATTAACATACATCACCCAACGGTTTGCCCTAAGCTTTCCTCGGTTCCAGTGATGACCCGTGTTTAGGATCAGTACATCAAACTGGTCAATGAACCTTTCTAGGAATGATGGAGGGCGGTCCAAATGCATGGCAACTTCAGTAGCAGGGTCAGTGATGTTGAGGGGTTCTAGTTCACATAAGCACGAGGACCAGTAGTAGAGGATGGTGGTGTTGGTTTCGGGAACCGAAAGGCCCAGCCATCAGGGCGAAAAGCCCCCTCGGGAGCAATTAAGCCATAATCGCCTCCTACATCTTCAACTTCCGGGCTCTCTTCGCCACCAGAGACCATACACATAAGAGACTGAAATTGCTGCCTGCCTAAGGAGTCTCCAACAAAAGCAATGGTTTTGTCCTGCATTCTGTGAACATGAACATCTAGTATTATTTTTGCTCTTCACGGAATCAGAGTAAAGCAAAAGGCTATCACAATTTTGATATGAACTCCTTCAACACTATGAAATAAAAGCCAGACCATGGTTCAAGAGGTCGTATTGAGAAAACAGCATTAAAGATGTTGACAGGACTCACATAAAGCTTCATGAAGCAAACTGATTCCAACATAAAGCAGCCTCCTCCATCCCCCATTGTTCGGGGAGCGTGCATAGTCTCACCCCTAAAATTGAACTACAAAAAGTGATTTCTACTGAACCCTATATTTTAATAGTGTGTGCACAATCTGCCACTTAACTACAAAGCAAACAGATAGCAAACAATGAGACCCAAAGAAGCAAGCCAACATAAAAACCCAAATAAAAATCAATAAAAGATAAACAGTTGGATAGCTACTTAAGGCATACCAGCGTAAGGAACTTCCATGATAAACACAATGTCATATGAGAATTAGTGGTAAAGAATCGCCACAAAACATTTCCATTCAAGGTCTACAAAGTATTGTAAGAGGAAAATGAAATAAATATAGTGATTACCACCAACCTTGTAGCACCAACAAAAATAATTAAACAAGTAGTCAATATCAAGACTGAGGAAACAACAATAGCAGATACACTCCTCACCTTTTCAAAAATGCAGACCTTTCAAAATCTGGCATGTAGCAATTTTCTGGCTGCCACCGATATGCTTCATAACCAAAATCTGGACGTTGAGTAAGCCTACAGGCCCACATCTCTGATAGCCACCGCTTACATTGAAAACCAGAATACAACGGCCGCCTGCTGTCTAAAATCCATCTACCTTTTGCATAGTCACAGACTGTCAGAGGCAAAAATAAAATCTTTAGCACTGTATTCAGTAAATGCTGTAAATTGTAATGAAGGTAAAATCAGATCCAAAAACTCAGTGCTTTAGACAGCACTATATTTAAAGGTCGGTTGTTTCATACATCTCGTCTCCTCAATAAGTAGTGTTTTGGCAAAAATTGCAGAAAGAAGGAATGACAGTACCACAAATACATAAGTCATTTGTGCCCAACCATTGGAGCTGCGAAAAGACCAAATTAATAGGAAAAAAGGTGCCTTTACATAAGGGTGCAATATTAATGGATCAAATCATCATGAAGAGCAAGGAGATCAGTAGATAGCCATAAAGGCTCCAAGAACATTGCAACCTACGAGTTTCTTATGTAAGGGAGGACATCATCAGCACCAAGAACCAAGCACAGGTCAATGATTTCTTCTTTCTTTCTTTTTTTCAAAAAAAAAACAGATGCAGGACAATCAGCAGCATACTATGAAGAAGCCAAATTAGGAAAATTCCAAAAAAAGCATATATTAAGATCACATCATGGCATAAGCATGCTAAGAAATGAGCAACATCACTAAAGATTCAAACCGATAAAAGAATCATATGACCAGCTACCTATTTTAACCAAAATATTATCTCTAAGAGCAGTGGATACATCAAAAAGCCATTGCGACTACGGGTCTCTCAAAAAGAGCTCCTCTGCTTTTAGAGGTGATGTTTCCCACATCTAGGTCTCCCTATACCTGCCTTGGCAACATTCACACTAGGTGATGGTAGTGGTTTTCACTCACAAGTCCAATCATTTAGTGAAGTTAAGATTAAAAAAAATTATGAAGATAGGATGATTTTAACCACTTATATATCATACATATTTTTTTGATCACCTTATATATTTTATATTATATTTATACAAGAGAACTTCCTACAATATTTTGTGTAGTACCTTTCTTCTCAGTGGAGGATGCTGAATCTCCATCACCTTCCTCAGTTATATGCAGTTTTGCAATATCTCCAGTTTCTTTATGTGCAACTAATGATTCTTTAGCAGGAAGATCTTGTGGTTTGACAACATTTCCAGAAACTTGAGAAGCTACTTGTAAAACATCTGAGCCAAAGGAACATGCACATATCAGAAGACATGAATAACAAGATCAAAACATGATGATTAGAACTAACAGAACATAGAAGGGGCACTAGAAAAACAGCACATCTGCATAAAGAAGTTCAATCAACTGCTCTTTTAGCATTGCCCATCTAAGGCTGTGTCTACAGGCTAAAGGTTCATGCATAATTAATTATTGGGATTGTTCCCTGTGTAAATCCTGTCAAACTCTACAAGTTGTAGTGAAAATGCCGAAAAAGTATTTAACTTTTTTCTCTTAACTTTCTCCAAACTAGGGTGAGGGGAACGGTCTAAGAAGTCAAAAGAACCTTCAAGTCATTCCTCTAGCTCTTATGTAGTTACAATAAATATCAAACAAAACAAAGATATTTAAAGCACAATTATAGATCATGCAGTGAGACACCAACCTGAGGTAGGCAGAACAAACTGATCCTGGGTTGATAATAGAGTTGTAACAGAGGGTTTCTTTTCATAGGACCACAGCAATATGGTCATGCATATGACAATTAGGAGCGTAAATGGCAAATGCTTTCCTCTGGCTCTATGGAAATTTCCTCCCTTCATTTCTACGAGTTCGCTAATTAGAGACAGCTTATCTCACCTCATCTTTCTGCAGAACATCCAAATTTTTGTTCTGCCTGCCACCTAATCAAACTTGAGGTGAAGCAACTGAAAGTTAAAGAATGATGAAGACAGTAATAGACAGCCTAAACAAAACAAAACAAAATTTCCATGCAATCAAAATACGAGAGCAGCAATTCATGGATTACTATCGGCAACCTAATCATGTATTCATGTTATCAAGTATTTTGACACCATCCACATTGCTTGGAAAATTTATTTCTCCATACTTATCCTTGACGGACAAGAGTACCTTGACTATAGAATAGGATTTTTTGGGACATTCCAAATTGCACCAAATACGTATAAAACAAGGACACCCAGTGCGATAACACTAGACGCAGAACCCAAGAAACTTGAGATGTAGCAATGCAATCATAGCCTAATCAAACATTACCACTAGAGGCTGGAGAAGCCATTTTTAAGCCCACATAAAAGTCACTGGTCTGCCCTGTAAGTACATGCCCTTCCCAAGAATACCACCCAAGCCCAAATTGCACTACAGAGTAGCTCATTCCACATGTATGGCTAATGGTATCACTACAATAGGTATTTATCAAACGCCATTATGACAAAATATTGCAGCTGTCCTTACAATAAGGCCAACATTCTTTTTACAATTATTAATAAGCTTTAAAGAAGCTAGTAAAACCAAACAATAATTGCTAAGTCGATTACTATAATTAGGGGTGTAAACAAACCGAGCCGGCTCACCGAGTGCACGGGCTCAGCTCGGGCTCGAGTCAAACCGAACCCAGGCCGGCTCGAAGGCATACCGAGCCGAGCCTGAGCTCAGCAAGGCTTGGCTCGGTTAGGCTCGGTTTAGGCTAAATAGTTTATTTTTTCTAAAAATACTTGTGTGAAGAGCATAAAATTACCTCTAAAATCACCAAAATTTTATTCAAACCCTTATTTTTGGAATCTAATACAAAATATAGAATTTAATTTCGATTATAACCTTAAATTTAAAAACTTTTAAGAAAATCCAAAAAAAGAAAGAAACCGAGCCGAGCCCGAGCCTGAGCCTAAGCTTCAGAGGCTCGGCGAGCTTTGAGCT
Organism: Talinum fruticosum; assembly: GCA_021018815.1. Lineage (NCBI taxonomy): Eukaryota > Viridiplantae > Streptophyta > Magnoliopsida > Caryophyllales > Talinaceae > Talinum > Talinum fruticosum. Next base: position 9,548,536 of record JAITYX010000010.1, on the reverse strand, counting down.
GAGCTAAATTGTAACTAAGCCGAGCCCGATGGCTGCTCGGGCTCAACTCGGCTCGTTTACAGCCCTAACTATAATAAATCAATCTAATACCTCCTACGCCCTAAAATATAGCCAATCTAATAAGGCCAACATATAGTCACCATCAATATAGGCAGTTCTATTACAAATGTATTGTCTCTAAACTTCTGCAACATAAAATTCTTCATGCCATTTTCATGGCTGACCAGTCCAAGAAAACAACATATAAGAAGCAATTGCCAGAAGTCAAAATATAGAACCTGTCTATTCAACTTCCAAATTTATTAATAACCAACTCAAAACAACAACAAAAAATACATAGTAAACCAAAATCACTTTCAATTCCAGACCCCATTTAGAAAAAATAACAAATAAACCATCCATAAGAAATGAGGATCGAACCCCGAAAATTTGCCTGCGGAAATTTTAAAAAATGACAGGCGATAAATTACAGAAAACCGAAAAAAATATTAAAAAATTGCAACATTTGCATCAGGATCAAATTCATACAATCAATGGGTGATCAAGTTCCCACCCTAATTTCCACCACCACCACCACCAAAACAACAACAAAACCCAGAAAAAAACGGAAAATTCAGAACTTCCAGTGGCATTTTAATTTCATAATCAGAAACGCCATAACAACTAAAAGGGCAAAGAAATCGGACAACATGATGCAGGTCATTCGAAATGGGTAGATTTAATTTTCAACAAAATTCCCAGAACAATGCACTGGTAACTGGACACTCCTAGAAACGCTTAGAAATCACGATGAAAAATCAAAGAAATAACTAACAATATCATAACAAAAATAAATATATAAAAAAAACCTGCAATAATATTTTTCTTGCTGTTCCGCTGCCGAAGTTGAGCAGAAATTATAGCCCTACGGTCTGAGTTTAACCTTTAGATTCCGAGCACGAGAGAGAAATCTGGGAATAAGAGGAACTACAAAAATGGCGTTTTGTAGCGGCAAGGGGCCCTGCTTTTTGGGTGTCTATTTTCCGCAACAAATAGAAAAACACTTTACTGTATTACAATATAAATTAATAAATACTATAAAAATTCCAGGAAATAAAAAAATAAAAAATACAGTACATGAGATTCATCTTGTCCAAAATACCACTAAGATACGTCCACGTATTTGAATAAAAAATACTACTGTGAAGAGAAGAGCATGAGTCAATTATTTCAGAATTGAAAATTCCATTTTGGCAGCAGCAGCAAATCAATTTTTGATTAGTTTCAGAAAAAGAATGATTGTAGATTTAAAGTAAAAACTATGATTTTCAAATAAGGGCACTTGAATCTTTTTACCACCTCCACCTCACCTTCTGGTCAGCATTTGGGGCTCACCTTAATTACTTTTTCGTGGACTTTTCAAGTTTTGGATGTTGATGCTCAATCCACTTATCGCCTCATCTAATTCTTTTCTAAGTTATGATTAATTTCAGGTTGAATTATATTTTAATTAATAAAATTTAATTTAATTTTAATTTTAGAAAATCTAATTTGATTCGATTCAAATTAATACACGTTTCAGATGTTTGGTTGGACATGGATTTGGATCATTTAGTGTGGATTGTTTGATTCGATTCACTTTTGCCAAATAGCTCTTGTATTTTGCTAAATAAATAAAAATGTGTATTTTTCAAATAGGGTTATATTGTAAACTTTTATTTTATCATGCATATTATGATATATGCATTTTTTATCCAAAGACCCCCCTCCCCATATGTTTGATTTTTTTGTCTTTTGAGTTTTCTCGCTTAAGATAATAGGATTAAAATGAAATTGAGAAGTATAAAGACATTTTTTTTTATTTATCATGATATATATTTAATTTAACTTATATATGAGAAAAATTAATGACAATAAATATAAAAACCAACTAAAAAGGCATGAATGTACTCAAATTCATCTCCAAGGGTTAGTGATACTTTAGGGTTGTGATTTCATGAGGGAAAGATATATAAATTACGTTACTTATGGAAAATAAATATTTTATTTCTAGATTTGAAAAATTAGTTGATTGGATGAGATCATCTAACACTATAATTGAAATGTTTTTTTTAATTGCTATTTTCACCATATTGAATTTCGCCTAAACCCCTCTAAAATTGTTTCTCTCCCTTTTCTATCCTTTTTGAAATTCAAATTAAATTACTTTCTTTTGTCAAAGATATTAAACACAAACATCATTTATGAAAATTATATATATATATATATATATATGTTAAGTTTGTTATAATTTATTTTTTATATAAAGATGAAACTTAGTATTAGATTTGATTTATTGAAAATCTTGCCAAACTTGCAAAATGGGGAAAAAATATTTAGAAATAGGCAAAGACCAACAATACAATAACATGCGAGTATTATATATTAAAGATAAATACAAAGCCCATATATCATACTAAGAATTCAACTTTCCATAAATAATAATAATAATAATAATAATAATAATAATAATAATAATAATAATAATAATAATTCAACTTAAAATTTTAAGTTTTTATTAATCTAACTAAATTTCATTTCACAATAATTACGATATAATGTTATATGGATCATTGTGCTCATTAGTCTACCGTTAAGCATGGGTAAGTGCAAAGCATACGTTATACTTTTCAAATTACAATATGTATATGGTATGTATTTAAGCAATTATGTCCATAATTTGGATAGGTAGGAAATGATTTGTTTTCTTGGTTGAATTATAATGGATCGAATGAAAATGCCTTTTAAATTTATTATCTTTTTTATATGAAGTTGTGAGTAGTCAATAATTTTTAAGTATATGGCTAATAGAACCAATTTATTTTGTAATTTTACGATTAAAAAATAAGACTATTATATCATACCCCATATGTTCTTAGTTGGCGATGGGACTTTCGAAATGTAGATTTTGATTTGAATTTAAATTTTATATAACTGAGCATGCATAAGAAGCCAATGTAACATATTGAGAATCAACTTAAATTCTAAATATGTTTTGATATAAGGTGATATTTTCAATTATCTAAATAGATTTTGGAACAGTACCAGTACAAACTATTATGCTCAATAATCTAACATTACGTGTTGGCATATATAAATGCAAAGTCTAATATATATAAGAGAAATTTCTATTTTATTGTATTTTATTTTTAATAAAAAACGTAATAGGAGGAATTTCGATTGACCTTTACAGGCTATAAAAAGGATATCAAAATTCAGACAAAATTCCAAAAATAATGTGTATTATAGATAAATCATGTCACATAAAGCTGAATTTTAATTATCTCTCCAAATATCAAACTCGGGACAATAAGGTGCCAACCTGTCTTCAGTCTTTATCATACTTTTATCTAATATTATAATTTAATTTTTTTAATTGCTCCTTACACCACATTAAATCTTGCATAAACAACCAATTTGAAATTGTTTCCTTGTCTCTTTTCTATCTTTTTCTAAATTCAAATTAAATTACTTCTTTTGTCAAAGATATTAAACACAAACGTCATTTACGAAAATATGATATATATATCAAGATGATAATAAAATTGTGATAAAAAATATGAGAATAAAATAAAATCGAAAGAATAACTTTAAAAACCTAATTGTAGCAATTTGAATAAACGTTTATCATAAAAAAATTAAATTATTAGATTATGATTTACTTTTTCTAATGGGTAAGGTCATTGCCACAAAATAGAATTATCGTAAATTTACTTAATTAATCGGCAAGTTAAGAGATTTGATTCTTTTATCTTCATTATATTATTAAATATATAAATGGTAGGATTGTATATACAACTAGCTTGACTGATATAAAAAGATAAGTTCATGATAGTCTTATAAAACTATTTAATAAGAGGTTTTTATAAAATTAATTAGTTAACTACTTTGATAAATTTTTAATTATGATCTATACATTAACAAAAAAAAAACTCTTTTATATTTCTAAGGATTTTAAATTAATTTTATTAACAGTAGATAGTTAATTATATTGAGCTAAGTTACTAATTTTTATAAGGAGCATTCAAATATAGAATAAAAAAATTATTTTCATCTTTCTTTGCCAATTCTCATTTTTTCAAGCATGACTAAGTTTCATAAAAAAATAAAGAGAAAAGACTAACATATCCAAAATAAAAGAAAATAGTCTAAAGTGTAATTGTAACCTTGCACATAAAATGCAAGGCTAAATATTTTTTAAAGATTAAAGATAAAAAGAACGATCTAAACAAAAAGTATTGAAGACTCGGACGGTTTCTAAACACATTTCGAGTTGCACTAAACAAGTCGGTATAACAACCCCATGCTTTTAGAGTTTTGATTCCAAGGCATTCTCGGTATCACGAAACTCCTCCGAGTAAAATAAGTATCTTTACGAGTGATACGTCGTTTACTTAGTACTTTTATTGCTTATCCGTTTGAGACTCGGAAAAACGGTTCTTTATTCCGAGTCCATCTTCACTCGGATTTTTCGCGGACTAATGCGTCGTCATTTTCTCACTCGAACCTTACTTCGAGTACAAGCTCTATTTCGTTAGAGTAAATTTCCTTAGTCTGTTTCATACTTAGTCTATATCAAGTTTTCTCACTCGATCATCGTTTATAGAACTTGTTCTATCGCTTAGACTAAGTCGGATGGAATTCCGAGTATCATGGATATTGGACTCGGAAAATTCCACTTCATTTCGACTCGGATAATCAATTGCGTAATTATCATAATTATTTTATTATCTCGTGTCTAACTTCGGACCAAAGTATTTTATACTTTGAGGACCGAATTGATTTACTTTTGTAGGTTATTCATTCGAGGATACACCTTTTTCAAACTACAAAAGTAGCCAGGTTTCGAAACGTTAAATCACCGACGAGATATGGCTTTTCACCTTCCCCGCTTTAGTCCCGGAAGATTGTGTCGAAGCCGTCTGCTTCCATATCCGGAAAACCGGAACGCCAAGCTTAACGGTGGTTTCCACTTCATTTTTCAAGACACAACCGATGGTTTTGGGACTTCCAAGAGAGTTAAACCGTTGTCCAACGTCCATATTTCAACGGATACTTTCGAGTGACTCGAAAGCTCTTATCAACGGTCACGAGAGGACTCTCGGTCAGCGAGATGAAGATAACGGCTACTCCGCTCGGTCATCTATTGTAACGCCCCAACTCATAATCACTAATTCGAGGCTAAGCAACCCGCTAACCGGTGATTAGCGCAGCGGAAAAGGTTTAGGAGCGTCACCGCTGTCCTTACCAGCGGAAGGGCAAGGCTAACTGGAGTCGGATACTAAACTATTTGATTTAGATTACTCTATTTAACAGTCAACAACAAAAGGAAACTATAATATGTACAAAGCCGAACAAAAGTACGGGGTAACCCAACATTCATTAGCTCTAATCCACAACACTATGTACGAGTCTCCAAAAGGTTATCATGGCGAGCCGAGCCCCTAAGCCTCGAACACGATTCTTCTATGACTTGCCGTCTTCACTATTCTTACCTAAAACAAAACAAGGAAATATTTTCGCAATGTGAGTCGAAACTCAATACGTCCACTATCATGCAAGTAAAATAATAGTAATGAAATAATTAAGTTGAGCGCATGCATTTCAATTCATTTATAAATGAGGGGAGTGAATAATGTAAAACTCATTATCGATTAATTATCCGAATGGATCCCTTTACGATCATCGGGTTTCCCTAAACGCATGTGCACACACCTGGACCGATCGGATAGTCCGGTTGAAGGCGGTTAACCGTTACGGGGTTACCAACCTGGATATTGGGCGTACCAAATAATGGCACTTGATGGGCGGGTCCATATTAATGATGGCAAATATTATTTGCAAATTATTCTTTGTTGTTGTTGATGTCGGTCATATCCGGCCTTGATTTGTAAATAAAACGTTGAAGGGCACGATCAATGAACGTACCTTGCCGACGTTTCTTCTTCTTTTTCTTTTTGGGCGGAATCGGATGAACGCACGACGCTGGTAATTGATGACCTTAATTAAGGACATAGGAGTTTATTAATAACTGAATTTTTATGGCTTATTTATTTATTAAATCATTTCAAACATATTTGAAATGAAAATTAATAAAGTTAGCTTTTACTAAAGAATACTAATGAGGTCCTTGATTCATATGATTTATTTATCTTATTTTATGCTATGCATGTATAACTATATGCATATATATATATATATATATATATATATATATATATATATATATATATATATATATATATATATATATATATATATATATATATATATATATATATATAGCAACTTTGAAGTATATATATATATAACTTACTTCTAAGCACATATATAAATATTTGTATACATATATAAATGTGCGTGAGGTAACCTCAAATATACATAATTTTCTTCCAATTAATATACTGAACATTTATCTCCTTTATTCATATTTTTATGTACCACTTTTTAACCTTATTTGTTTTGTAAAGGTCCGAAGTGTTAATCCTCAAACTCCAGGTTCCTTATTCCCCGTAATCAAAAGTCACCATCAATATCTTTCTTAATCTTCTCATTAGGTCAAATGATTATTGACTAACCAAAAGTAATTCTTGACTCAAAATCACTTTCTGAATGTCCTTTATCCAACGAGTTGTCTCTAATCACCATTTATACAGGGATTGTCCAGAAATGTCCTTCATACGGGGTTGTCCATGATTTGTTTTTAATTTCAATACATCCAAATGTCATCAATTATCACCAAATCCTCTCAAAACCCATGAGTCAGTCACATATATGCCATAACCGTGAGCAAACTTTAATCTTCACACTCGATAACACAAAATAATGATCGAATACAACTTAAACACTTAATTTAAAAGAAATGAAGAACCGAATCGAAAAATTAACCTAAAATTAAACGAATCGAAACCGAAATTCACTTCTAAAAATTTAAATCAAAAGCCGATTGTGGAGGTCTAGAACCGCCCGAGGTCGCCGAGTCCCCGGCAGCTCGGGCATAAAATACTCATTGAGCACTGGCGGGGCCGCTCACCGGCGTCCGCCTCAACCGGTTGCACTCCCCAGCCTCATCCACCACACGAACCTTTCTCTCTCCATCTTTCCCTTTCCTCACATCACGCATCTTCCTTTTCCCTGTATCATTAGAATCAATCACCATATCCGAGTGGGCTTCCTTTCTCCCTTTCCTCGTAGCTCGCAGATCCTTCGGCGCTTATGTTGTCTAGACTCAGTTTCTTTTTACCCTCGAAGCATTACCTCCAGATACGTAACTCCAAGAGTTTACGTCTTTCCTCTTTCCATTCATCCTCATTGCCTCTCCTCTTTCTTTTGATCGGTGAGGCACGAATTCTAGTGCCGTATTGTAGCTCGTCTTCAGGAGTGTCACCATCATAACGACCACAGATCCTTGTACACATGCCCCAAGACTCCCGCAAGCGTAACAGTAGTCGGGTAACTTTTACGTACTTCAGCTCAATCCACTTCGGTTTACCATCCACAACAACCCTAAAGCCCCTTCTTAATGGTTTAGCAATATCAATCTCAACACGGATCTTTAAGTATTTAGAAGGTGTAAGAATATCTTCTTCATCTACCTCTATAAACTTCCCAATTTTTCCACCTAATTGTTCAAGCAAAGGCAAAGGTTTTTTCTTCATCGGTAATTCACACACCTTAACCTGAAACCGGCTTTGTCAAAGATAATATCGGAAGATGAAATGTTCCCATCGAACGGTTTCAAGCATAATTAGGTTTCCATAAAAAACCAAGGACCATCTTTGACTACCTTCTCCAAATCAGTCAAGGAAAATAACTAGAAAGTCAAAAGATTTTTGTCAAGATCCTTCACCAAGACTCCCTTTGATGGTTTCCGGATGTTCTTGATAGCAGACCTTGAATCCCTCCACATTAACACTACTCGACGTGAGAAGTTTCCCCACTAAACAGAGAGCAATTTGGGCATCAACGTTTTCCTCACCATCGTCCTCAAAGTCCATAGTTTCCTCTCCTTCTTCCGTTAATTTGAGACAAGCCAGTTGAGAATCGAGGTTCATCCCATCGAAACCCTAAAATCGAGCAACCGACGTGAATGGGAGAGAAAAACAGTGCAGTTAGCGAAAGCCCACCAACTCGGGCTGGAGAAGACCTACGAGGCGAGGTCACCGGAGAAAACCACAAGAGCCCTACCGGGGAAGGCAGCGAGCTCCCACGATGATGGCGTGCCGCAGGGGTTGCGGTCGCCGTATGGGGAGAAGAAGAGTCGCGTGCAGCACTAGGTCACCGGAGAAGAAGGGTCGCGTAGCCCCTAATTTCTCGCGTGCGGCGCTATGTCACCGATGAAGAAGGGTCGCGTAGCCGCGGCGTGGTTTCCCAGTTATCTCCAAACAACAATTTGACATAACAATAAATTAAATTCCCATATTTATTACTATTTTTTGTATACTACTTTTTAGGGAGGGAAATATTGAATACTACTAAACATTAATACAAATAATAATTATTTAATTTTTAAAATCTATTTTATTATATTAATAAAAGCGAAAAATATAAATAGTTGTAATTAATTCAACACACATGTACGATTAACATTAAAGCCAATTACGGTAATTGTCGTAATTGTACTACACTCGACAATCATTATAATTGTTTGCTTAGTTTAACTTTTATTCCATGATACGTCAATAACTAACATAAAAATATATATTTGTTTTTTAAAATAAATTAAACGACTTATCCTTATTCAAATGTAAACTCAAAACTCACAAAACATCCCTTTTATAAAAAATTAAAGCTAACAAAAAATATAAATATGCATTTTGTTAGAATCCCATCCATATAAAATATAGGTAACAACGCCCATGCATCCAATTTTAGTCGGGCACAAAAAAGGTCATGTGTCCAATTTAACTTTCTCCCCCATTCCCCAAAAAAAAAAGAGACAAAAAAATTCACAACTTTTGGTGCCATTTCAATATCATGAACCAAGAATACGATGTGGAAATTTTTCGAATAATTTCAGCTCACTTCCAATGTTTTACTATACCCTCTCGTAATCAACAAGATTAAAATAACATATGTCTAACTCTTTATTCGCATGAGATCAAGGAAGGCCCAAATCCATTAAGATAAGGTTTCCTACTTGATTACAATAAAAGACTATATTAACCTTCATTTATTACTTTTATAAATACTCACTAACTTTGCACCAAATCTCATCATGTCATAACACCTAAAAAGTCACATTACTCTTGAGTAACAAATCCTCTCTACGTTTAACAATTAGAGAAAGTCATGCCATTTCGATAGAAATCATACCAATCCCCCAAAACACCTCATCAACGCATTTCAAGGAAGATTCACATCGACTTTTGAATCTTAGCGCACTCGACTTTCCAACTTTCATAAGCTTACTTAAACGTTGGAGGGGTGTTCCTCGAGATCCAACTCCCTATTTGTGCCTTTTTGCAGGACCGGAGCGACATCTATGAGAAGCCCGACGATCAAATCCCATGTATCAAAGGCGGTGATCTAACTCCATTATCTCCGACTCATTATTCACATTACATCCCACCAGTTTCGCTCCGAAATATATTCCCACCGTTACAAAAAAATCATAACAAAAAAAAACTTATAAAAAATAATGGTAAAAAACAAGATGCACATATCTCAAAATTCCCATAACAACAAAAAATAAATTAATGAAATAAAACCTAATAAAATCAAATTACCTGCAAAACTATTTTCCTTACCTTTTTAAATTTTTTATCGGCAACGATAAAATTAGGCAAAAATTATGTAGTTTGTGTTTGGGGTAGCGATGTGCATGGGGCGGGTATGAGATGGATACGCTTATATCCGCACCCATACCCATTTTCGAAAATAATCCCCATACCCATACCTATATTTATCGGGTTTTCAAAACCTATCCCCATACCCATATCTATCGAGTATTTCGAATATATTGGGTATTATTTGGGTGTGTATATATGTTAAATAATAATACCCATCGGATTTCTAATTCAAAATAACAATTCAACACAAACTAGGCTTTCTAATTCAACACATCAAAATCCATATGGCCTCTCTGTCCCATTTTTAATCAAACAAAAATCCGTTCCTCCAAATTTATAAAATTTTATCCTGACAAAACTCTCAACACACCCATCATAATTTTCGAAGCCCACCTCAAAAAGAGCAGTAAAACACGATGAGACAATTGAATCTCAAACATAAAGAGAAAGAAGGTGAGGGAAAGAATTTCACCTGAGAGGTCCTAAGGCTCAGCCTTGTAAATATCGGTCTCAAAAATGGCATCAAAGCGAATTGGCTTGCCACAAATTTTGCGCTTTAAGTAGTAACTAACCAACTCCTGAGCAGTGGGGTGGAACTTGAACCGCGAGGCCAATGATATGGCGGTGGCAGGGGCGGTCGTTGGGGGCGGCAGTGACAGTTCTATCCCCGTCGAAAGGGTGTGGTCTCAAACAGACAAAAGGAGCAAAATTTTTGCTGGCCTTTGAAATTGCACTTTGTGGGTTTTTGTGAATGGTTCGTTATGAGTGAGAAGAGGAAGTCGTAGAGTGAAGAACGAGGGAGGGAGCTTTGCTTATGAGTGTGGGTGGACGAAAATGGAAGGAATTAGAGGAGAGAGAAAGGTGGGATGGGAGAGGAAGGAAGGGAGGAGGAGAGGTAATGACATCGATGACGAAGGACAACCAACCAGTTGGAGAGGAGAGGGCGAGCCGCGAGCAAGAGGAAAGAGAGAGGGTTTCGGGTTTAGAAGAGTGAGAGAGACTTTTTGCCTAAAAATGAAATTGGGTTGTTGACCCAGTAGTCTCCTATACTCGCCAGTCAAAATTATTTACAAAAAAAAAAAACATGGGTACCTGGGGAGGTGAACCCTATACCAGTACCGCCTCGTACCCGAACCCACTTTCCGAATTTTTTTATTTTTTGTGCTCGTACAAATAAAAATCGGGCAGATTTTTCGGATTTGGGTTAAACTCTCGTCTCTAGTTTGAGGACGTCACTATACTACCAAGCAGGAGAGAGAAAGCTGTTGTGAAGAAGGAATTGAATACAAATATGATATTTTGTAGCCTTCATTTTTGGTGTCTATTTTACCAATAAAAATAATTATATATAAAAAAATCTAATATAATTTGGTAGGAGTATTATAATTGAATAGTTTTATCATATGAATAAATGCACCATATATACTAAAAACAGAAAAAATTGCAATATTGGATCAAGTTCAGATGAATGAAATTTCAATTTAGGTTTTCATTGTCAATTCAATCTTTATTTCAATAACTTTGTCATATAAAGACAAAAATTTTATACCAAACCATCCTAATAAAATTCAAACTAAATTAAATTTAATACAAGTGCAAATTAAAATTGAGTTAAAATCTCTTCGTTTTAACTTTTATGACATAATTTATTTTAACTAACCACTAACTAATCAGCATAACAACTAGAATTGTTATTAAATCTATTTGTAGTACTCCTTTCATTTCACAAGTACATGTTACTTTGATTATTTTTTTCATTTCACAATATTTATTACTTTACAATTCCAATGATATATTAATGACTAATTTACCAATTTTATCATTATTAGTTACTTTTTTTCTCTTTGTTTTTCATTAACTTTTTTCATTTTTATAAAACCTTGGGGCAACTTGGTCTTTTAAACAAATTTTATGTTTCTCCGGTATTAATACAAAGTCAAAAACGATAAATATCTTGAAACGGAGAGAGTATTCCGTGTTCAACAACGAGTGTTTGGAGTAACATCCAGAGTGTTTTGAGTAAAGTAGTGTTTTAATTAGTATTTGCAGTACCTTTTAGCGTTTCGATTAGTGTTTTTAAAAAGTTAAAAATATTAACTTTTAACATTTAAAAGTAGTATTTTATATATTTTTTTGACAAACATATCCATTCATTAATTTATATTTGATAAATTATTTATATACTTTTATATCAATTTATAATAATTAGTTAACTCAATAACTAAATTTATTGAATATATTTATTCAATCATTAAGTTGAACAAGTATCCATTACTATCTAAAATCTAACATCTATCCATTACACAAATAAATATGGAGTAATTAAACAACTTATTTTGACGAATAAGATCTTAAAAGTATTAAAATTAATAATTAGTATCCTCGAATAGCGCATATTTCTACTGTAAAAAAACATCTAGAGAAAGTAATTATTCTTTCAGACCTTCCCTTTCCCAGATTTACGGCACCTGCCCCCGCGTTTGTCTCTCACCTCTCTATCACCAAAATCTACTCTCTCTCTCTCTCTCTCAAGTTTCGGAATTTTGTATAGCAGATTTTTCATTTTCAACTTCAATTCTGCTTCAACTCAATTGAATACTCAGTTCAGTTCACCCAATTCAACTCTTTCAGATTTTATCAAAAATTAAATATCCAGTAAAATCAAAATAAAATAATTAAACTGTAGCAGTAATTTGTAACCCAGAATCATTGGGCTGTATTGTATATATTTATCCTCTGCTCTGCACTTTCCGCGCTCTCTCTCTCTCTCCTCAGTCCTCACTGAGCGACTGGCAGCAAAAGCCCATCTCCTCCTTTCTCTTCGAAGTGGCAGAGCAAAGAGTATGGATCATTAGCTATAGATCCAATCAGTGTTCGTCTACTTTCTTCAAATCTTTTGCGGGTTTGTAATTATGATCCTATTCTTCGAGATTTCATTAGGGTTTTGCATATTTGCTGTTGTTTTTCCCATTTTTTTGGGGTCCTGCTGTTAATGCAGTTGCTGTGAATTTGATTATCTTGGCACGTTAATTCATGTGGCTTAACGATTCATTTGTGCTCCTTATGTGATAATCTATTCGATTTGTGTGATTGCTGAGTGAGTTTGTGGGATTTGGAGTAGCACGTATGCTTGCTCTTCTTTACTAGGAAGTTTGTGTGGAATCTCAAAATCATTTTCAACTTGTAGTTTATTTGTCCCTAACCCATGATTTGTTTTTCACAATTTCATGTATGATTGAGAAAGTTTAAACCTTACATTGGATCAGTGGAGGCATTAAACAAAATATCAGTTCATGTGTTTAATCATATTTGTATCTTTTGTTGTATGGTGTCTCCCTGTAATGATGTGCCTAAAATGGGCCAGTAGGGATTGGGGCCTCTAAATTTGTATGATATTTCATCTTGGTCCAGGATTAAGGGGCAGGAAATTGTTTGAAATAAAGGCATGGCATTGGGACGGTATACTAGACTTGACGTGAGGAAATCATCCTCTAATTACTGTTCGTCGGTGACCGTTGTGGTCTTTGTAGCTCTTTGCTTAGTTGGGGTATGGATGATGACATCATCATATCTATCCCCTTCAGAAAACATAGGTGTGCCGCTAGGAAAACAGAACACGGAGGTGAAACAGGATGTAGTGAAAGAAAACAGAGAGAGCTCCACTAAGCAGTTTGAAGATGATTCTGGTGATCTACCTGAGGGTGCAACTAAGGGGAGAGCAACGAGTTGGAGTCTGAGGGAAAGCAAGAAGAAAAGACCAATGATGGTTTGGGGGAGGAGAGCAGATCTGATGACACAAATAAGGGTGAGGGAGAAAGTGAAGAAAATAAAATAGAAGAGACAGACTCCAAGAAGGAAGATGGATCTGAGGATTCAAAGAAAGAAGGAGATGTGAATGATGCCAGTGAAAAGAAAGAGTTGGAGGAAGGTTCTGACGAAAGCAAACCAGAGTCTGATGAGGAGAGTAAGTCAGAGGATAATTCTAGTGAAACAAATGATGAAAAGAAAGACAAAGATGGGATAGATTCCAAAGAGGTATATCCTTCTGGGGCTCAGTCGGAGCTCCTTAAAGAGACTACCACACAGAATGGTGCTTTCTCAACTCAAGCTGCTGAGTCAAAGAATGAAAAAGAAGCACAAAAGTCTTCAGAGTCAAAGCAACAGAAAGCGTTTGCTTGGAAACTCTGCAATACCACTGCTGGGCCAGATTATATTCCATGCCTTGATAACTGGAATGCAATTCATCACCTGAGGAGTACTAAGCACTATGAACACCGAGAAAGGCATTGTCCTGCTGAACCCCCTACATGTCTGGTTCCTCTACCTGAAGGATATAGGCGCCCGATCCAATGGCCTAAAAGCAGGGAAAAGGTATGATTGACCATTTTCACTGTAAATTTTGTTGTCTGGTTTCACTTTTGCTTATGTGGAGCGTTAATGTGTTTCTGCAGATATGGTACTACAACGTTCCCCACACCAAATTGGCACAAATTAAGGGGCACCAGAATTGGGTGAAAGTTAGTGGCGAGTATCTCACGTTCCCTGGTGGTGGAACCCAGTTCAAGCATGGAGCTCTCCACTACATTGAATTCATAGAAAATGTGAGCATCCAAATTATTTTCAATTTAGCCTTCTTTCTGATTGTTCTCAACTAATTCAAATTCTGGTTCTTATTGTGACATAATTTGTGACCTATGTTAAAAAGGTGTTTGCGATTGAGATTTCATGCTATGTAATATTTAGTGCGATACTACAGCTTCCAGATACTTTTGTCACTTCTTCAGACTTTAGTGCTTTCTAAAGATCACTAAACCATTGTCTTTGTTTGCCTTTGTTGGGGTTATTTTTGGGCCGGGGGGTGTGGTATGTGTGGGGTGGGGGTGCGGATAAGGACCCATCTCACTGGACTCCTATGACAGGGGAGCTCTTGGGGGGTAAGGAGTGGGCCATGGCTCATGAGATCTCAGGTCTAAGGGTCTGGTGGGACACTGGGACTCCCAGTGTCCCACATCAAGTCCAATAACTAGGAGTTTATGTAAGGATGGGATTCGATCCAAGGGCTCCTCGCCTCCTTAGAGGGAGAGTGCTTGTGCCTTTGAGGCAAGAGCCTCTTGGTCACTGAACTGTTCTTTAATTAGCTCAAAATGCATCAAATTAGAAGGAAAGAAATGGTGTAGGCTTTAACTGACTACATCTATTCTGAGCATTCTGCTCACCGTATTGCTTAATGGGGTCTCTCTGCAATCTCCACAGATTTTTCCTTATATTCAATGGGGAAAACGCTCTCGTGTTGTGCTGGATGTTGGATGTGGAGTTGCCAGTTTTGGAGGATTTCTGTTTGAGAAAGATGTGCTCACCATGTCATTTGCTCCAAAAGATGAACATGAAGCTCAAGTGCAGTTTGCTCTTGAACGAGGAATTCCTGCCATATCTTCTGTGATGGGGACGCAAAGACTTCCATTTCCTGGAATTGTTTTTGATATTGTCCATTGTGCTAGGTGTAGGGTCCCTTGGCATATTGAAGGTAATCTGTTCTGTCCACTGACTGAATTCCTTCAGAAATAGTCACAGTTGGAGTTCTATTGTGCCTTGTGACACTTGAGTAATATCTAGCCGATTTTGAGTCATGAAAATGTGCTGCAGGTGGAAAGCTTCTTTTGGAACTGAACCGTGTATTGCGCCCTGGAGGGTTCTTTGTTTGGTCTGCTACCCCAGTATATCAGAAGCTAGATGAAGATGTTCAAATTTGGAACGGTAAGTTCTCTTCAGTAACTGTCTAATTTGCAGTGCCTATTTTCATTGATTCTGGCATTAAAATTCTTCATTTGTTTCTGAAGCCATGTCCAAATTGACGAAGAAAATGTGCTGGAAACTTGTCAAGAAGGAGAAGGATAAGGTGAACGGAGTTGGTGTGGCAATATTTCAGAAGCCTTCTTCCAATGAGTGTTATGAGCAAAGATCGCAGAATGAACCCCTTTGTGTCAGCAATCTGACGATCGCAATGCAGCGTGGTACTTCTTCTATGTCAATATACATTTTTAAAGCCTTTTACATGGTTGACAGGGCAGTCTGGGTGGCAGTCAAACAGAACTTTCATCTCACTTCTATGAAGTTCTTTTGTCCCAATTATGAAGGATGAAGTGGGAATTTCCCGGCTTTCAGTTCTAGTCAATGACTGTCCTTTTTTTGTGAGTAGCAGGCAGTCCATGTCTTACTAAATTAGGGTCTAACTGAGAAATCTCTTTGTAATTCAATTGTATGGGTAGGGGTACAAACATTGAAATCCATTATGCCTTGTCCTGGGTGAGACTCCAAGTGGTGGAGCAGGAGGTGGTTATTTTTTTAGACAATTACTAATTTCATGAACATGATGCCTGTTTAGTTTAGAAGCTCACCTTCTTCATTAAGTACTGACTTAGTTACTCTCTTACTGATCTGTCAGTAATTGCTTGATTTGAATGGTTGGCAGGAATATCCCTTTGCAATCATGCATGCATAAAATACCAGAAGGCAAATCAGAACGTGGGTCTCTGTGGCCGGAGCAATGGTCAGCAAGGTTGAAGAAAGCACCTTACTGGTTATCTAGCTCTCAAGTTGGGGTCTATGGAAAGCCAGCACCTGAGGATTTCACTGCAGACTATGAACATTGGAAGCTTGTTGTCAGTCAGTCATATCTGAAAGGAATGGGCTTCGACTGGTCTAAAGTAAGAAATGTGATGGATATGAGAGCCATCTATGGAGGGTAAGCAGATGATTCCCTCATTTTATGAAGCGATTGACTGTGTTCTTTATGTAACCTATGCTTTTTCCAAATGTTAATTATACTCATCTCCTCATACTAAAGCAAGGACAATGTACCTCTTACTGTTTAGAGAGAATAATTTCTCTTTCATATGCAAAAGGAAAAGATAAGTTGGCTTTGCGCAATCAGATGAATGTTTCAACACTGTTGCAAGTTCATTTCTCTTACTGTTTTCCTGATTGTTGCCACATTGTGGACACAGGTTTGCGGCAGCTCTGAAAGACTTGAATATCTGGGTCATGAATGTGGTGTCTATAGATGCCCCAGACACACTTCCCATTATTTATGAACGCGGTCTCTTTGGGATTTATCACGATTGGTGTGAGTCATTTAGCACCTATCCCAGATCTTATGACCTCCTCCATGCCGACCATCTCTTCTCAAAGATAAAAAACAAGTATGTATTTCGTGAATTTATCCATTCTAGTTGAGACTTCTCACTTGTGCTCTATCTTAAGCATTTTTATGATCTGGGCACTACAGGTGCAACATGAAAGCCCTGGTTGTGGAAGTAGACAGGATCCTAAGACCAGAAGGTAAGTTGATTGTGCGTGATGGTGTTGACATTATTAACGAATTGGAGTCGATGTTGAAATCTATGCACTGGGAGATTCGGATGATCTATTCTAAGGACAAGGAAGGATTGCTGTGCGCCCAGAAAACAATGTGGCGACCTAAGGAGGTGCAGACCCTGCAATACGCTCTTATGTAAACTCCGCATAGATACGTTTAAGACAGGTCATAACCACAAAAGCATTCTGCCTCTTTGCACCCCTGCATGTATAAGGTATTCTTTTCACTCTTTGGGTGCTAACCGCATTTTGTGGTTTAACTGTGATCGGTGATCCGCCTTGTTCGTTCTCTAACTGTATAATGGTAGTCGTGTTAGAGGTCGGAAGATGCAGTTTTTGTTGGAGCATGATATGTTAAAGTTCACCAAATGTCGATATGTTGATTTCTTGAGAATTTGTAGTTACAGAACCGCTGGAAAACTTTGATAATGATAATTTTGATTCCATCTCTTGGATTATAGTTTCTGTTTTAGTAATCATGCTCTACCCCCCACCCCCCAAAAAAAAAAAGAAAAAAAACCCTTTTCTTTTCTCCTCTTCTTCTCCCTTGTTTCTTTGCTGTAAGGTAAAGAAATGCATTATGGGGCTCGTCAATCACACATGGGGTAAAAATGGGGTTACTTTGTCAGTGGTCGTCATTTTCGGGAGAGCTGGATATGAGAATGAGGCCAAGGAGGGAAAATTGATGTACTTCCATTATCACATATGTTAAATGCTAATACTTGGAGAGTACATTTTGTGGGTTTTTTGATCAAATTCTTGAGAATACCTGATTGATGCCTGTTCGTTTAGGCATCTAACATATTGTTTACTACTACTCATACTAACCTTACCGCTCCGTACCCTTTATCTTTTTACAACTTCTAACCGTCCATTGCAGCTCGTTTCCACCGTTAAAATGGATGGACCCGGGAGTAATTTATGAGGGATAAATTTTACATGTCCATGAAAAAGGTACAACGTTGGCCCAAAATCAATTTTAAGAAGGCTGAGGACCTATTTGATTCACCTAAATTATAATGGAACAAACTGAAGAAAGAAATGAAGGTATTGGCTTAGAACTTTGATAGTGTACTTATTTTGACAAGGAATGACCAAGTAGATTGACTTGCTTGCAGGAAACATGTTTCTGTACTTGTACTCTATAATACCTATACAAATTACACTATTCTGTACTCTTGATTCTTGATTATGTTGATAGAGTACGTGATTCAAATGTGCAAGAAACTAGAAATTGATGGTGGAAAGAGCCTCGGTTCGAAATAACATTTATACCATAATTTATAACCGTTTTTATCTCATTTAAGCTATAATAACTAATCATTTCATCTCATAACAGTTAATCAGTTCAGCTTATTTCAACTATAATAGCTTTTAATAGCAATTTCGAACAGGCCAAGTTTATAACAAATTAAATCCAAGTTGTACACAAACCTAATTCAACAGATGTAGGAACCAACTTATTTGATTTATAGCTTGACATAGGTTTATATCATATATGAGTTCAAATTCAACTTATATTAATTTTATTTGTTAAATCTCGAAGAAAAGATTATAATGTCCTCAATTTGTATAAATTAGTTTTTATTCTTGTCTGAAAGTGAATAAAAAATCAGTAGAGTATTGCATGGCATATCCCATATATCTAGGCATGGGCTAGTCACTAGTGGCTACTACAATAACGAGTCAAACCCAAGAGATTTGAAATAATGACATGTCTTAAGTTTGATTAATTAAATTATAAATTGAGGGTTAGTTAAATTAGGTAGATTAGAGAGCGAGTCCCATGGACAAAATAAAAGCCTTGCCTTTCCCCTTCACAAGCCTACTTTTCTGCTTGTTTTGCCATTTAATCCAATCCCCGTCTTCCTTCAACTTCTAATCATGCATATCTAAGACAAAAGGAAAAAGAAAAGAGTTAGAGAGAGAGGAAGAGAGAGAGAGAGAGAGAGAGAGAGAAACAAATGGATGATGAGTGCCATGCAATTGCAACCAATAACCTTGGAAGTCCAGGCAGCCCGTATTCAAATAATAAGAACAAAAACAACAACACCACCGCCACCACCACAACGAGCAAAGAACAAGACCGGTTCTTGCCTATAGCCAATGTGGGCAGGATCATGAAGAAGGTCATCCCGGGGAACGGGAAGATCTCCAAGGATGCCAAAGAGACCGTTCAAGAATGCGTTTCAGAGTTCATCAGCTTCGTCACTGGTGAAGCATCGGATAAATGCCAGAGAGAGAAGAGGAAGACGATCAATGGGGACGACATTATATGGGCAATCACAACCCTAGGGTTCGAGGACTACGTGAACCCACTCAAGGTGTACCTTAACAAATATAGAGAAGTTGAGGACGTTCCTAAGCAACAAAGATCTGATCCAGTACAACCACCCCCACCACAACAGCAACAACATCGTCATCAACGGCTAATACAACAACAACAACAACATGAACAATTTCAACCGTTAGATCAAGGGTTGTCACCTTATCCAACTAGTGTATATTCTTCATCTACGAATGCATTGATCCCTCAATCTCCTTTTGTGGGGCCTGATCAGCCATTTTCTTTGCCTCCTTTCTCTCCCAGTCCCATTCAGAAGAATTTCCAACACCAAGAACAAATCGATTCAGTTGGGAATTGGTGATTTGGAAAGGGAATTTTTGCTACTTTTGAGTTTTTCTTTTTTAAAAAAATCATTTCTTATATGAAAAAAATACAATATGTAGTGTGATACATAAGCATATATGTATGTAATAGGAAAGACATATAGTATTCTCCAAATTATATGTAATGCATATATTTCAAAACCATAACAATTTATAACATGAAATTTCGCTCATTGTTGTTTTCTAAAAGTATCGAAATTCCAATTAAGAAATATATTTTTAGATTAATTGCTTTTATATCTTAAAGTCAAAAAGTATTGTTTGGTTTCTATTAGATGAGATTGCTTACACTTGAATTTTTCCGGGGCTAAGCTTTGCTCATATTAAATCATGTACATTTGAATATTTTCAGGGGCCAAACTCGCCCAGATAGATGTACACTACGTATTTTGCTACTCTTTGAACAAAAGAAGGTAACTAAATGGAGGTTAAGTGGAATTTCTGTCTTTAGCTCAAATTTAGAAGAAAATTGCAAAGACTCTATCATCTACTTGAAAATCTCAAAAGTGATAAAGGAAGCATGATATATATAATTCTTTTTTTTTTTGGGGGTGGGGGAGCTATAAACATTAAGTGGACCATTGAATCAAAATTAAAGAAAGACTCGCATGAGGAGTTTATTTTTGTGTGTTTTTGTCCCATTCTGGAAAGAACAAAAGAGTAATTTATATGAATGAAATTTAATAGATGTGAATCTTTTCATATTCTATTTCAACAAAATATTACACTAGACATAGTTGTTATTGCCGCGAGATCAGAAGAGAGAAAGAGATTTTAAATAAAAGAAGCACACATAATTTAATAAACAAGCAATGAATAAATTTCTAGAGCAAATTGGAAGAAGGGAGCCACTTGAAGAAGCATTGGAGGGTAGTGAAGTCAGCTCTGTGATGCTTTTGGGTGAATTCCAAGAGATGAGGCCATGTAAAATCAGGGTATCTCCTGCTGCCTTTGGCTTGATCTTGATCTTGATCATCATCTCTGTCGAAGAGATCCTGTGGGGGCCTCACCACTTTGTCCTCTCTCGGGCTCACAAAGAATGCCAATGACCTCCTCTCTCTCTCCCTGTTCACCACTGCCCTGTGCAAGCAGCTCTTGTACCTCCCATTGCACAGTGCCTGTCAAGTTGTTGTAGTAGCAGTAATAACAACAAATACCATGTCAAACTACCTCAACTTGTCACTCCATTTTCTACAGGACTAAGTCCAAGTTATATGCTAGAACCGGGGAGAGGCAAAATTTATTTCGGTGTCAAGTAAATTTCGTTCTCTTGCAAGTATATATTGTGTTTGTTTGAACTTATTTCTTCTGAAACATCATATTATCTAGTTAGATAGTTGCTTGGCACAGGAGGGAAAAAAACGAAGTTAATCCTATGTTATCTAAGGTGAAGATACTTCTGTCCTTTTGAGCACCATGTTTGGCATATATATAGCATTATTGAGTGACTAACTAAACACAATTTTGATTCCATATAATCTCTAAATTATATTCTTTTGATTCTTAACACGTAGACTCAGCCTTGATCATGTACCAGTGATATTACCCATGCCTTTAGCTATTGTCCACTTGGAGTATAATTTGTCTTTTCCATGTATATCTGTTCTAGTATGAGTCCAAAACCCATGTCATAGTCCAACACATTTAACAGAAGAGGACAGTATGAGGAAAACAACAAGAAAGTAGATAGGAGTTTTAATACTAGTTACACAGTGCAACATCTCTAGAACATACACATAGTAAATGGCTTACCATGAATGTGTCTCCAATGTTAATGACAAAGGCATCTGGCCTTGGCCTCACAGATAGCCATTTGTTGTTTGCAAAGACTTGAAGGCCACCAACCTCATCTTGGTGAAGGATTGTCAAGGAGGTTGGGTCACAGTGAGGCCCCGTGCCAAAGGTTAGATCTGGTTCTTTGCATGAAGGATATGAATTGCACCTCATTATTGAACTCCCATCTTCATAGAATTTCCTGAACTGTTGCCTTTCCACCCCTAAGCTTATGGCCAGGAGCTCAAATATCACTAGAGAAAGCTCCTTCATTGCTTCACAATATCTTTGGTACACCCACCTATGTATCAATCAATGCACCATACATATTTTAATCATTTTATGAAGCTTGGACAACAATCATTAGTGTACCAACTAATATTTGCCATTTTGGGAAAGCATTGGGTGAGCTTATATTGGCCAATTAGGTATGAAGTGGGGGTGGAGGGAGCTGAGAGGGTCCAACAGGGAAAGAGCTGGGTAACCACATTGGCCAATTTGGTCTGAGGCCGGGGTCCGGAGTTGTCGGTCCCACGTTCACTTGTGGGAACCACTCTTGAGGAACACGGGGCACAACTGTGGAACCCACTTTAAAAAATTGAAAAAAAAAAAAAAACACAACAGATCGGAGGAGAAAGTAATATATTATGTTAATGATTAAATTTAGCAGCCTTACCCAGTGTACTTAAAGTCCTCTCCCAAGGTTGACTTGAAGTAGTCTACCACAATGGGTTTGTAAGATCCAATGTTGATCCCATCAAGGAAATGGTACCCAAAGGAGAAGGTCTCCTTCCAAGGGAGCTCTTTGGAGAACCTATCAGTATGTGCACCGGAGTAACCCCACAAATCCCCTGCCTTCCTCTGAACCCTCAACTTCTTCTCCAAGGGCAACTTGAAGAGGCCCTCCATTTGATCATGGGCGGCCCGGATGAGACCAGGGTTGACCCCGTGGTTCATGACCTGGAAGAACCCATGGGTCAAACAGGCCTTATTAATCAACTCAGTAGCTCGTCTAGTAGCATCTTCATCACCCTTGAGAAAGCCCTCCAAGTCAATCAATGGCTCATTAAGCTCACAAACATGATCATCATTTTTTTCTGAAGTTTGGATTGAATTGGTTAAATCTCCCTTTGCATTTGGCCAGATGAACTCTTTTGGGAAAGTGGGTTGTGTCTGGATCATTGATGGGTCAAACACCAAGACCCCTTTTGAGCTCATAATAGTCTAATTTGACTCAAAAAGTAGCACTTTGTTGTATGTTTTTGAAGTGGGTTTGGGACCAAAATATGCTAATGCTATGATATATATAGAGAGAGACTTTAAGGTGGTAAGGGGATACATAAATGAGAGAGGGAGAGGAGGGGCCAAGGATTGTGATGAATTGAAAACAACAAAATTAGGGATGTTAGAAAGCAAAACAAAACAAAACATACCAATTATTTGATCATTTTCTCTCACAAAGGAACAAGTTTAGCCCCTTTGCAATGCCAGCGGATTTTATCATTTTCTTCTCTTGTCTTGTGCTTGTCCTTTTGCCTATTTGAAAGCCTTGCTCATTTCCGAGGACCTCTTAATGTATCTGTCTCATCTTGTGCTCTCTCTTACCATAAAAATTGAGGGACAATACAAGTGTTGTCAACGTTGATATGACTCTAGTATACAATCATGATGACATAAGCTTCTAGTATGTATGTATAGCCATCTTCTTTCGCCTTAACCTTTAGCAGTAAAAAGTTATAGTGAGTGGTAAGATTAAACTCAAATAGTAAGAAACAATAAGAAAAAAATGGTACAAAGTTGCAAAATCAAAGTATAAAATTGTATAGAACAATAGAGAGTTATAATTCATAAGTTAACGAGGTTAAACGGGAAAGCCAAGCAAATCATATGAGAAAGTACGAGTGTCGCATTTATAACTCAATTAAAAACAAAATCTATATCATGATCTTGAGAGTATATATTTCAATGAGCCATTTGGGTAAATAGATATTAGAAAATCGATATTTGGCCAATGCCCATATATATATTTTACACATAAGAGCAGCGTGTAGTAGTGCGTGAAAGTACATAAGATTTGAGTAATGCTATACCAAAAAAATGTTTTAGAATTAGGTTCACATAATAACAAAATCTTTGATACTTTGGGATACAATTGTGTGTATCTAATTGTTCCTTTCTTACATTTTGTTTTGGTTTTTACCCTTTGCCTAATCAAAATTGAACCAATTGTCGACTATATAAGATAGAATTCTTGCAATATATATTTTCTCCATCTACAAAATTTGAGTTCGAGACTTTATGTTTGGAAAAAAAGTATGGAACCTCTGAAATGATACTTGTATTGGTCTTTGCATCTCTTTTCAATGAGATCTTGATATATTTACTTGACTTCAAGATTATTCATATATTTATACATCTTCAGCCAAGTTTGCATATATTGTTTTTTTAGGGGAAAAAGAGTACATGACACATTGGTAACTTACTATTATCTTTTAACTCTTTAAGGTACAAATTTTCTTCATTTATAAGTTATAAGTAATTTTCACAATATTGATGGAACACACTAATTAAATTCTTTTTTTTAAGGGTATTAAAATCACATAAAAATATGTTGATTATAATATTTAAAAATATGCTATATGATAAAAGTTGTGACACATCAAAAATGCAAATGTAAGTCTATAATACGGAAAAATAAAATGAAAAAAAGTTACCCAATTATACAAATTGTTGTGTCATGTGTGACTTTTATGCAATATAATACAAATTCAGAATCATATGTTCAAGTTCCAAAAACAACAAAAATTGTCTTTTTGCTCAAAGAGAAAAAAACAAAAGGATGAATTTTATGAAATTATACTTGTGATGAGCCAAACATTGCATTGGCATTACAGGTTTTGCCACCGTTTTGTATTTATATTTCTTTCCAAATTTGGAAAATTGTCTGACAAAAACAATGCAAAATTGTTTTTTTGTCTATTGCGAGTAAAAACCTAAATTACTCTCTTGTTTTTGGATATTTGTGTTAAATTAATTTTGGAAAAGGAAATTTTTTGGTTGTTAAATTGTTACATATGCAACAAGTAATTTTTTAAAAATTACTTTAGTTGATTTTAAAATATTACTAATATAGAATGAATAGATTTAAGTTGTTGAACGCGGTAATATATAACTCATAAAATTGAATAACTCTTTTATCCAGTATCTTTGTCTTCCTTGCTTACTCATATTGATTCCTCTTATAGTTATTTTGTTTTATTTTATTTTAATTTATTTAATTTAATTTTTTAAAAATATTTTCACCAATTAGGAAATAGGTAAACATTGCTCTTTAATATTGGATGGATCACATACTAAACATATAAAATTAACTAGTGCTAAGAAAGCATATGACTACCTTTTGGGTATGTTAGGGGATTACAGGAGCCAATTCGACGCTCAAATAAGATATTTATCCCAAGAATACTACAAATTTAAAGAAATTTTCTTGTGCTTCTTGT
Organism: Talinum fruticosum; assembly: GCA_021018815.1. Taxonomy (NCBI): domain Eukaryota; kingdom Viridiplantae; phylum Streptophyta; class Magnoliopsida; order Caryophyllales; family Talinaceae; genus Talinum; species Talinum fruticosum. Next base: position 9,523,410 of record JAITYX010000010.1, on the reverse strand, counting down.
GGATCCCAAAAATTTTAGAGTGGAAAGACTAAATAATACTATATATGCATTATCTAGAATTAGACTAAGGGTGGCTATTTATAGATATGTTGGAGTGGTAATGGTTGTAATTTCTTTAAATTTTAGGGACAAAAGTATATGTTCAATAAAATAATATAATGAGACGGCTTTTCAATAATAACCATATCAATTTTTGGAATCTATTAGAAATAGAATTGATGGAATTCATAATTTTAGATTTTACGTAAAAATCTTATGATTTTAAGCAAAATTTTCTTAATAAAATACTTTCAAAACATTCTGAATCAAACGACGAAGATAAGTCAAACTTTCGTGTTTCGGTTGTACCTCTATTTCCAACACACTCAATTATTATCATAATCATCATGTATGGCATGAAGTCATCATTATTCATGATGCAATTGTGAAATTTAAAGAAATTTGTCTGCAAAATTTTGGAGTAAAAATAGGGTTTGGTCCCAAGATGTCTGAAATCAGAAAGCACCAAAAAGCCCATAAATACATCCATATGATCATATCATATCCATCAATCACCTTAATCTCTCTGATAGTTATTTGTCTTTTGTTGAGATGTATCCAATGAAGGCCCAAAGCCAAACACCAACCATATGTACTCACGTGGCTCATGCCTATTGAAAGAGACCTTCACTACCTGCTTGACACGTGAACATCACCAATTTGGAATCACAAAGACTAAGCTTGTTTTAGCCATTTTTGTTTTGGTCCATCCCCCAACTTAATACCACTATTAGTAGCCATGATTCACATTGGGGCCATCTATTATTAATACTAAATGGCAACATCTCATAACAATGTCAAATATTTTTTTGTTTTTTATAATCAAAGTATCTCCTACGCTTTCAGAATCTTATTTAATCTGATTAGCTGAACGTATTATTAAAGTTTAAAAAATGAGGCATTTATAACGATTTTTTGGGAGCCGAATTATGAATTTGGAGCTATTGTGTATCAATGCAAATTGGATGTCAAAATCGCAACTAGTATTTAGGCATGTTCAATTCAAGTACTTACCCTTTGTAGTTTACAAGTATGTCCAAAATAACTTATGGACATTTCAAAATTTTGGAATTTATTTGCTCTTAAATATCGACATATGTTTTAAAACAAATAATGCAATTGATTTGATAATAAGATAATATGATCTTACAAATATGTATGTGTGACCTATTGACATACGATATTTACAGTAGAATAGGGATAATACTTGCAAACACTTCAAAGATAAATTCAGTCTTTGTTTAATTTACTTTTTTAGATTTTTAACTATAAGAAGATGTACCATGATCGTTATAAATGGGATATAAACTCAAATATTTAATATTATCTTAAAAAATTCTATCAGTCAAGTTAGCTAGAATATACATTTGTCTCTAAATGATCTTTAGTCTCAATTCTAATTTAAAAATTAATGACACTATAAAAGGTATATAAGATGGTTATGAGTTATGTTATATAAAAGATTCAAGGGAAACAAGGGAAGAGATCATGAACTATTGTTATAGTATTTAATTTACTTTTAACTTAATTTTAGTATTTAATTTTCTTGATTAAAAAGTCTCTAATTTTTTTAGCATAATTTTTTGTCATTGAATAACTTGTAGTACTATTTAGACTTGTTAGAAAATCTAGTTATGATTTTATAATTACTGTATTCAATATATTTGAAAATTTTTCAAGATATATAATACCAATCAACAAAAAATGTTTTACTAGAAAAGTTCAAAATAATCAAAATTTTATTTTCAGTCCAATAGAAACAGACCATGATTGCCAATTGCCCACATCATTTTCTTTTTTTTTTTGCCTTTTGGGTTGGTCAAATAGCCCAACTATTTTGCTTTTGCTTTTTTAGGTCATCAGCCCATCTAATTTCTTTAGCTATCCAATTTCAGCCAACTCTTGGAATCGGTGTCCCCCTTAATAAAAAATAAAATAAAAAATGTTTGCTGGGGAAAGGCTAGTCTCCCCAAATCCGCGGAAACGGAGGTTATAATGAAAGTATTTGTTATAGTTATCTAATTTCAACCAACAAGATAATTATTTAACACACAAAAAAAAAAAAATGTCAAGATGCGTTTTTTTTTTTTGGTCTCTAATTGTCTAATATTCGAAATAGAGCTAACTATCATTCTATGAATCGGGTTATGATTCGTTCAACATAACTTTTTTAATTCACAAAAGTCATACTTTCCTCTCGAATATTACTTTCTCTTAGAATACTCTACACTACTAACTACGCAAGGCTTCACTCTCGAATATTACTTCTTATAACCCCTTATCGCTTTCTACTCGGGTTCATATCGGTTGAAACGAACCGACTATAAGCACTTCCTCGACATACATCCCTAATTCATGCATATGAGAATCATACAATAGTACATAATCTTCTTTTTCCTTGTCAACTTTTTCCATAAAACAAAATTCAAAACTAATGTTTATTCCATCGTTAAGTAGGCTCATCCTCTTAGACTCATCTTCTTAGGTCCTCTATCTCATAAAAAGTTCAAAGAAGTGACCGAATCGAGGAAAAATATCAAGCATACTATTACCAACACACAAATTTCTCACACGACACAAATTTGTGCCCCCGGAATGAGAAGGGGAGGGGGAGGCTGGCCACTCAGCTGTCGACAAATCAATGCTAATGCTATGTCCCAGTGAAGGCTCCAGAGCATAGTCAAAATATCTGATGACCAGGATGACTTCTTTATTCTCATTATCTTAAGCATCACTTAAAGCAATATATGGGGCCTGGAATTTATTCTCTCTGGTTGGCTACTCAAGGCATCCAGAAGTAGACATTTACTTTCTTTTTGGATGACTCTGAGTCTTAATCAAGCTCTTCTCTACTTCTGAAATATCTTTTCTCTCTCCAATCTGTTTTTCCCATCTCCCTTATTCAGAGTACCTCAAGGTATTGCCCTTATGCTCTAATGAATTATGAATTCTCTCCTTCTTTGGATGGTTATTTTTTGGTTTTTTCTATTATGATATTTCCCTCATGGTTTCCTTCTTTTTTTTTTTTTTTTTTTGACCTAGATCATCAAGTACTACTACCCCGAATTAAAGTTAGGGGCATCCGAAATCACTGTTTAGGGTGTGACCCGTAAAATTAGCTGACTATCTCTAGTGCTGGTAAGCTATTTTACAAGTTCTAGGTGTTTCACCAGCTGTTAGCTTTTAAGCAGTAGTGTTTTCCGGTTAGTTGTTGAAGACACTGAATGTTCAATAATTTATGCTATTTAGGTGACAAATTGATGTGAAAAGACATAAACGGACACAGAGGAGGAAGGTTTCTGCTAGATAAAAAAATAGATTTAGAATTATAACTAAAACTACTAGACAGAGGTTTTTAATTTAGCTATCTTATTTAACTTTTCAATGATACTGCATAAAACTCTCACTACTATCTCAATCTCTACTTCTGTCGAATACTTAAAATTATAATTGGAATCTAGTCAAACCAATAACCTCTACTTAAACTACTATTATCGTGTACACCTTGTTGGCCTGATTGCTGACTGGGTTTTGCTCTGATGTAGTCTTCTTGTTTGAATATGGCTAAACTTTTTATCCTCTTCCACATATTATTATCTTAAGTAACAAGTACAAACTAATAGTTTTGGGCATTTAAGAAACTTACAGTTCCAAAATGATTGGAGTTCTGAGTTGCACTAATTTATGTGTGTGTTGGGCTTATTTGAGCAAAAGTGTTTTACTTAGGTGAGGTTATCTGAAAGAAAATTCACAACTGCAGTCATATGATTCAATTCATCCCAACAAATTCTCTGCAGGGAATGTATATCCTTTCTGTGATTTACAATCTTCAAGCATGAAGAGGTTCACCTCTAAGTGGAACCGGAAATCGGCCAATGAAGATAGGCTGGATAAAGTTCCAACTAGATCATCTTCTTTTCCTTGTGCTGTTGAGAGTGAGACCCCAGTGATTGATTCCAAGACATCATTTGTGAAGTCCAAATCTTCAACCGATGCTCGATCATCTCCTTCTCCTATGAACATAACCCGCGACCAGAAGGGGAAGTTACCTGCATTTATTGGTGACAACTTCGACTCTGTTGATGAGGTTTGCATTTGCATCACTCCTGTTTGTTTATTGCTACTTTGTGTGAATTTCATCCCTCACTATCAGATGTAAAATCTTTGTGTCATTTCTCTATTTTGAAATGTTAGTGGGGCATTATTAAGAGTTCCCTAGCTAGCATTATTGGTGAAAATGGGTGTGGTTGCTTGTTGAATTGACTGCATCAGAAGCTGTGATGTGGACCAATCCCACAAGAATTATTATCCCACTTTAGTTGAGAGCATTGCAAATGTTTTTCTCATTAGCAAGAGTGCTCGCAGAGTTAAGACCGTCTACATCTGGATCTCCCTAGAACCCCAAAAACAGGAGTCACACTAGGAGTAGGAGTTGCTATTTGAGAGCATGGCAAAGTAAGTGCTACTGTGAGCGAGCCCTTGATCATTGATGTTTTTTCATACTCTTGCGTGCAAGTCTTTTCATACTTGCAAGTCACCTTGGTTTCTATCCTCACATTGCACAATTACCAGAAAGAAAAATGCGATCAAAGAAGGATAAGTCGTGGACATGGGAAAGCTGGGTGTAATACATTATGAAAGTGTCTTCTAAAGCAGGACATATAACATCTATTTTGGGAAGTAGTAGGATGCCTTAGCTTGTCCATCCTATCTATTTCCATGCATTGCACTTGTTCATGTTGTTGTATTGAGTTTCGTACTTAAATAAGCCTGATTCTGGATGTACCATAGCCTTTTTCTTTTTCTTTGCTTATCTTAATTTCCATATTAGATGTGCTTGTATTTCATGTTATGAACTACAGTAAGATGAAATCCTCTGCTGCGATGTCCAGGTGACAGAGGCCCTCAGAGAAGCTGGCCTCGAATCATCAAACTTAATACTTGGCATCGATTTCACAAAGAGCAATGAGTGGATGGGTAATGTCCTTAGATAGCTGCACATTTTCTCTCTTCATATTTATATCCTTCGGTTGAATGACATTTCTGCTTTTAAATGATTCAAGGGAAGTCTTCATTTAACAGGAAAAGTCTGCATGCCATTGGTGATGAACCCAACCCATATGAGCAAGCTATTTCAATCATTGGGCGAACATTATCTCCCTTTGACGAGGACAACTTGATTCCTTGTTTTGGGTTTGGTGATGGTTAGCTGTCTTCCTTCCATGTGCAATTGCCCTTGTTATTTCCTTTTCAGATTTATATTGCATAAATTCTGATATTTGTTTCATTTCCTAAATAATATTTTCTTTTCTACAGCAACCACACATGAGAAACATGTTTTCAGCTTCTATCCTGATCACCGTCCTTGCAATGGTTTTGAGGAGGCACTTGCACGATACAAAGAAATTATTCCCCATCTCAAGTTATCAGGTATTCTGAAAACTCAGCATCCTTTCAAAATTTCTGTTGAAAACTTGGAGTCAAGTTGTCAGTACACTTGTCATCAAGGACAGAATTGAACATTGAAATGCAAAGGAAAAATGTGAAAAATTGATGGGTGTTCTCTCCCGGTTTTGTTTCCGAAACCAAGCTTAAGCTGTCTCGTGTCAACTCCAGTGCACCTCTATCTTTTTGAAGCTCTATTTATTATGTTTATGTCATCTTCTCGGAAATTTTGGACTTTAAGAAAACACTTAGACAATGTCTAAGTTTCATAATCTACTGAAACTTATCGAGCAGACACCGAAGGAAGCCATTATAGCTATTCTCATCACAGTTTCTCTGAAATACACACACTTATGGTGGATTATCATTCCATTTCTCACATCAATCCATTTTCCTTACAGGCCCTACGTCATTTGCGCCTGTAGTAAATGCAGCGATTGACATAGTAGAAGGAAGCCGTATGCAATATCATGTTCTGGTCATCATTGCAGATGGACAGGTTTTGATTATATATAGTGTGATGGATTGTTTGTTTCTGAGATCTGCTCTGAAACTCTGAAATGTTTTTCCTTGAAAAATTTTGTTATCTGCGTAGGTCACGAGGCCTCCTCATTTATCACCTGGAAGGCTCAGTTCACAAGAACAAGAAACTGTTGATGCAATTGTTGCTGCCAGGTATATTTCTAATATATGTCCCAAGAGTATCCAAATCTAAATTCAACCCTGAGTCCCACCTTGGCTGGGTGTTTTGGCTTTTTTTTTCTTTTTTTTTTTGGGGGGTGGGTGGAGGGGAAGGTGCAGTATCCTCAGTCCTCAATGGCAGAGAGGTCGGTTCCATTAGACCTTAGTCCTTAGATATCTGTATTTTCCCACTATCATAATAAAACAAAAACAATGATCAATTAATGTGTGCCTGCCTTTTGGGAATTATGATCAGCAACTATCCGCTTTCAATTGTTTTGGTTGGTGTGGGTGATGGACCCTGGGATGCCATGCACAAGTTTGATGATAATATTCCCCAGCGTACATTCGACAATTTTCAGGTATTCAATTTGTGACACTCATCCTCCCCCACCCTCATTCGTCAGGTTTCCTTCATAGGTGAACCGAACATCTGGTTGATGTTTGATCTGCTGCCATCTTCTGCAGTTTGTCAACTTCACAAAGATCATGTCAGAGAACAAGGATATGCAGAGGAAAGAGGCCGCATTTGCTCTCGCTGCATTAATGGAAATCCCATTTCAATACCGAGCAACCCAGGACTTTGACTTTGACGGGTATGGTGGCTGAAACTCCAACTTCTTTATCTTCATTACATGTATTAAGTTTGAAAACTTTGTTTTGCAGGACCCAAAAAGCGAGCCGTCTTCATAGTAAGCCACTCCCACCTCCACGGGAAGTGATAAATCATGATAATTCAATTCGATCTGCTCCAGATTCCACAAGCTTCTCCTCTGCAGAATCAAGTATTCCTGTAGAACAGGTGATGCTCTGATGCATCCCCTTTTCGGCCAAGTTGCGTGTTAACTAGCCATATATCTATACCCATATTATAGGCATTATCTAATGGGAAATTGCACAACTTTCAAACTATAGACTTGGTTTTTAAGTCCACTAGAGGCACTCATACAACCCTCGATTACATCACCATATCCTGATGGGGGCTGTAGATTTAACTTACAAATCTGGAACCATACCCCGAGTCCTGCCTAGGGAGGGGGTGGAGTTGGGGGGTTGTACATTTCCCCAAATCATAGAGAGGCTATTTCCGTTTTCACGTTGCTTATAACCATTACTTTCCTAAAATATGTAGAAGGCTGTTCAATGAGACATCTTGCTTGGTCCACTTTAATCCCAATTAGCAAAATTTATCAAAAAAGACCACCTAGTTTGTCAGAAAATTGGACAGTAGATTGACCATCCATATACCAATTGGTGCGAAGATTATTTCTCACTGACACTTGATTTCTCTTAAAGGCTTGTCCGATTTGCTTGACAAACCCAAAGGACATGGCATTCGGATGTGGTCACCTGGTAAGCATTCTATTCTGCTGTTTTCATTTGGCAGTATATCTCACTCTTTCTTTCTCTTATGTGTGTATGAGGATGTTTTCTTGACATGATTGAATGCTATTTGAAGACGTGCAAGAACTGTGGAGAAATGGTTCCTATGTGTCCTTTGTGCCGGAGGCCTATTACAACACGCGTAAGACTGTATGCATGAGTAAGATTCTGACAAGACATTCTGATGAACTGAGGCATGAGTAAGATTCTGACAAGACATTCTGATGAACTGAGGCATGAGTTTTATGCAGCTTAAGTGTCCTGATGATGTGAAGCACTTTGAATAATAAATAAACCGAACAATGGGATTTGTGTTCGTTGTACAATATGAAAATTGACGCAAATTACATAGGGGTTGTTCCCCCAAAAGCAGGAACAGACAAGGGTTTTTGTTTGGTATTTTGTGATTGTGTAAATAATTTAGTGCCCTAACCTGCCAAAGTTTGTTATAATATCTTGTAAAGAAACTCACCCTTTCTTAGAAAGGCGTGTGAATTTGTTGTATTCATTTGTGTTATAAGTTGTAACAATGGCCTTCTTTTTCCTGTAATACTAGTACAAATGAGTTTCTGAACTTATTCACAGATAACCACAGTTACAAGAATACGTCTTCAAATTATACAAATAGGAGTACATCTTAAATTATGCAAATCAGAATATAAATCGTCATTAGACAAATTTCAGTCTTATTAATCCAAATCTTGATGTTGGCCATATCCTTTCGGTCTTTCTTTCTTTGATAAAATATTGGACAATTTCAACTGAGAAGACAAAACAATAAAGTCATGAGCAACCCATCAACAGTTGTTAGATGGTAATTTTTGAAGAATGATGCATAGTATCCCTAGATTACATATTAATAGAAGGTTAAATGAAAGGGATTAGTGCGAAAGCACCATGAAGAGCAACAAAGTCCACAGGCCGCCTAATTGACACCAACGAGTAAAATACCCTTGTGCTTCAGGACCCATAGTAACAAAAAATATGAGGATTTAGAGATTATTTTAAAAAAGGTAATTCATAGGACTATTTTCATAGAGATAATCCAGGAATTATGATGGATTCTTCAGTAACTATGTAGGCAAAAAGGTTTCTTGGAGCCCTTTTGATTCAGTTGCTTGAATAAACTGCAAATTAATTAACTAAATAAAGTCAAAGAACCTTCTTGATCCTCCCTCTCAAAACAAGATGAGATCGTAAATCTATATTAGGCGGCAAACTCCTTCTACGAACTCGATAAAATTAAACGTTAACGATGCAACTAGAGCAACCCAGGGCATGCTAGTGGTGGAGTCTTTAGGAGTCACTTAAAATTGGATGTTGGGCTGTGCTGCTAATTTTGGTTGGTGCTCCTCGGTGAAAGGTGAGTTATAAGCTCTTATGAGATGATTGAGATAGGCTAAGTCTTCCAATTTTAACGATCTTATCATCCATGTGGACTCTCAAGTTGTCGTCTGAAAATTCAAGGAACTGGTTTTTACTATCAAAGAAATCAACCTTACAATGAGGTGATTGAACATTGTTTTAGGCTATGTTACGAGACCGGACTCGATCGAGCAGTTCCACCGGTTGACCCGGATGATTTCCGATTAGACTGGGAAAAAGAAAAAAAGCAAAATAAATCCCAAATCTTCAATTACTCATTTGAGCGACACTCTACAAGGATATATCCAGATGAATCTTGTTCTCTGATGGGGTATTCTTTTGCTCCCTTGAATGCATTGAAGCAAATAGCGAAAGCAGAGGTCTAGGAAATGGAGAAAGAGAGACAAAATAGTGGGTCAATAGACAAAAAATGATTGAAGAATTTAGAGAGAAAGGAGAGAGAAACAAGAAATGGAGGAACGATAGAGGAACAAAGATAGAACGGAGATCCATAATTCTATAAAACTGTATATGACTAGTCTTTGGGGAGAAAGAGGGGGGTGTTTGCGACAGAACAATATACAGAGACAAGAGGTATTAGGAACTCTAGCAATTACTAATTAAAGTAGTAATTGGATCTCTACAGTTTCTTTCAGCACTCAGTTTGCTTATATATATTTTTAGAAACTTTTTTTAAACTTACACGGTGAAATAGGCTGTAATGGATGAATTTTTCCTTGGGCTATGAGATATTACTTACTTTGATTATTATTTATGCTATTCTCTTGATATAGGATAAAAAGTTTTAAAGAAACAATAACGTACTCTATTAATATTTTTGTTAAGGAAATATTTATTTAAGAAACATAGAGTAAAATTAGTCTAAAGTTTATCAGGTCATGATGGTCCAATCCGCTTTAAAGGTAAACCAGGTCAATCGATTCAATCTTAGCCTAAACGATTCGACCAGGTTGATCCATTAACCCACTCGTCCGATTGGGTCGATCATTGGGCCGGTTCTCTTAACATAGGTTTTATGGAGGCTAATAAAGCGGTTGATGCTCTTGTGAATTTGAGGATTGATCAAACGCTCCCCTTGTAATTTATAATGATCTTCTGGGTTTTAATATGGTAGTTGAACATTGTTTTATGGAGGCTAATAGAGCGGATGATGCTCTTATGAGAATTGATCAAACACCACTTATGCTTGTTTTATTTGAAGACTCTTACTACGTGTCTTGGTCACGATTTATTAATGCCTAATAAATTTTGTGGTTAGGGACTTGCCCATCATTTCTTACCAAGAAACTGATGGTCTTCAAATAGAGGAAAAATTAAAAATTAAAAAATTATTTTAACATTATTATATACTATGTAAACGAGAGCAAATTCTTTCTCATAGGACACCGACATCATAATATGAAGAAATTTAGAACAACGTAAAAAGTCACTAACTTACGAAGTACTTAACACTGAACAAGAAGGGGACTCAACTTATGAAAGTGTCCGTCTTGTCTGTCACAAAATTGAAAATGTGGAACATTTTTTTGCCACTTATTTCTTTATAGGTCAAGTTTGGGATATACCCATTCAATATTCCTTCCCTAACCCTCATATTGCAATTAAAAATTCTTTACACAATATTTTTGTTGGTCAAGGGGTCAATATTTTCAGAATTGTTATTATGGAGGATCCGGAAGTCCTGTAATGACATTGTTTTTCAAAACGATGTACCCAAACCCGTTGTTTACTCATCCAATCGAGCTAAACGTAATTGAACGAAATGGCGTAAATGTATATATTCTTTTCATTACATATCATTATCTTCACTAGTTCACCTAATTCCCATGTCCAAGCCCACTTGTTTAGTAAGGTGGTTTTCTCCCACATACGGCTTCATCAAAATCGATTTTGATGAAACCTTTTCTTGGACGGGCACAACAATAGTTTATGTTATACGTGATTGGAAAGAAGGTCTCATTCAAGCAAGCACTCGGATTCATGTACAAGGCACCTATACTTGTGTCCGAAGTTAGGGCTATGCGAGAGGGTATTGAAGTAGCATTAGAGGTAGGTTTCACACACGTACAAGTTTAGGGAGACAATTAGTTAATTATTCAGGCAATTCAAGGTACCATTCATACCCCATGGAAGATCCAACCGTTGGTTTATTATCTAACAATTATTCTTTCATTGCTCTCTTATTATTCAATTAATAATGTTTTTGAGAGAGTAATATGACAACCGATTGTATTGTCAAATTAGGATGTGTTATAAGGTCTAAAGTTACCTTTACATTTTATCCCTCACAAGAGGTTTCATGAATACTTATTGATGATAACATAGGTAAAACTCTTAAGAGAGGGCTACCCAATGTTTTTTGTGCTTACCATTAAAAAAACTGAAGTGTGTATTTAAAATTTTCAAATAAAATTAGTATTCTATCAAGCAAAAATCATTAGCAGTGTTAGTAGATATGCTTGTGAATGATATGTAACAGAATGACTCATCAACATGGAAGCTTGATATTCTATATACCCAAAGTTGCCCGTGTGTTATATATAGGAGATCACACAAAAATAATTTATAATTATTTTATTTATAATAATTTAATACCCTATTACACCCCCTCAAACTGTCGGGGATAAGGCGGGCTGAGGGGGACACACGAGCAACTTGGACTTAAGAAAGTGAAATTGTTGAGAGGATAGCCCTTTAGTAAAGATGTCCGCAATCCGAGAAGTAGTAGGGATTTAGCACACAATGAGATCTCCATCGGCAACCCCTCTTAAACCAAATGATAATCTATAATTATATGTTTGCTTCGCTCGTGATTGATCACATTTATTGTTATATATGTGGCACCGACATTGTCATAAACCGCAAATATGAAGCGAGGGTGATATCAATATCAAACGAAGCTTGCGAAGCTAAAGTGTCTCGACAATCTGTATACCTAAGAGCACGATACTCGGCTTCAATGGATGATTTGAAGACTGTGGGTTACTTCTTAGAACACCAAGAGATGAGGTTAGGTCTGAAGTAAACTTCATAACCCGTGGTAGACAGACAAGTGCCATGACACTCAACCCGAGTCAAGCATCGAATTGGGTATAATGATTGGCGGTGAAGAGGAAGCCCGAAGGAAAAGCGCATGCTCAAGAGTTCCCTCCATATACCTAAAAATGTGCTTCATATCATGCAGATGAGTAGTATGAGAAACATGCATAAATTGGGAAACTACATATATTGCATAAGTAATATAAGGACGAGTCATGGTTAATTACTATAAGGCACCTACCATACTTTTGTGCCGATAGAGATTAACAAGCACTTCATTGTCTCGTAAATGATATGGTGGTTCGAGAAACAGAAGGGGTCTTTACTGAAGTACAAGTTTAAAGCTTAAATTTATGTAAGGAGTCTAAAACATATTTCTACTCGCGTCAAAAACAATCTAGAAAGGGATTGAACCACCTAAATTCCGAGAAAATAATTTGGGTTCCTAAGATCTTTCATGGAAAACTGATTGGCAAGTGATTCAATGAATATACTCGAAGTAATAAGGTGGACGAATTACCGGACAAAATAATGTCATCTACATAAAGAAGGAGAATCAAGACACAATAAACGAGTGTGAAGAACAAACATGGAGGTGTCAACATTGCTACATATACAAAAATATGAGACAGAAAAAATATGCTAAAACGATGAAACCATACACGAAGAGCCTGTTTCAAGTTATAAAGTGCCTTCTTAAAGTGGCAAACATGGGTAGGGAGGTCGGGATGAGCAAATCCGAGGGTTGTTTTATATAAACAATCTTAGTAAGATACCCATGTAAAAAGGCATTATTGACATCTAGTAGTTGAATGGGTCAATGAAAAGAAATAACAAGAGTCGAATTAAATGGATAGAAGTAGGGTTGACAATAGTAATGAAAGTCTTATGCTAGTCAATACCTGGTTTACGGTGTAATCCATGTGTTATAAGTCAAACTTTATACCTCTCTATGGTATCATCGGATCAATATTTGATCTTGTAAACCTATTTATTGCCAACCAAATTGAGATCCAGTTGGTATAGAACCAAATCCCATGTGTTATTGACATAGAAAGCATAATCCATCAAAAATATTTTGGTAGATTTTTCTTTTGTGATGTTGAGCCCCATAAAAAATTTCCATTGACATACGAAGTAGAAATGGTAATGGTCTTGGACTTGGTCCAAACCCGTTAGACCCGATCTGTTTAATCAGGTTTGGGTTTAAAAATAATTTTTAGATTCATTGATTTTGATTAGGTCCGGGTCTAAGTTGCCTGGATTGGGTATGGGCTTGGGTTTTAACCCGGATATGACCCTAGACCTAATTATGACCTGATTTTGTTTTTTGAAAAAGTGGCTAAATTGGCTCATTTAAATGAGTATTTGTACTTACTTAGTGAGTAAACTCTAATTTTTTTGTATTTTTTAACGTGTTGTTTGCTATTGCTATTATTATTATGCTTCAACGTCTCTGTTGCTTTTTTCTTTAACTCTCACTCTGTTCTTGTCCTCTTGCACGTTAATAATCTGCACTTTGTATTATGATTTTTTGATATTGTGATTTGTACCTTAAGACAAGATATTTCAGTATATGTTACTAAATTATTTACAAATTTATATAAAATATATAAAAAAAGTTGGATTGACTCATATCCCCTTATATTATAAATGGTTATGTACATTTACAATCATTGATTAAATGATAAAATATCATCTTAACCGGTAATTATTTTTGTTGACTCACACCCCCTCTCTTTCTCCTCTTAGCCGCTCTCTCTCTCTCTCTCTCTCTCTCTCTCTCTCTCTCACTTTCGTTTGTATTTTATCACTCAAGTCGCTTTCATCTCTTAAAACAAGATATTATTTTTGCTCCCTTCTAGAAGTTGTATCCGATCTTTTGCATTGTCTTGCATATTTTCCTTTTCCTTTTTTTGGGGGGTGGCAGGGGTTTTGCTGGCGTGGTGTCCATAGATCTTACATAACATGCGAGCTCTCAATGATCAAGTTAAAGTCATGAAATGGAATAATTATTTACTTGTCTTGGTGTCTTTTGTTTGTAAATAGATTGATTTAGGTCATGGATAATGATAGCGTTGCCGAAGGCAAAGGAAAGAGGGTGGAGAGAGTGATATGTTGTTTAAAAGTGTTGATACTATAGCTGATGTTCTGCATCATTTATACTTTGCAGTAACATTTTTTGATCCCGAGACATTGTTATGATGAAAATGATCCTTTTTTTTTAATTTTTGAGACATTTTTCCTGCCCAATGCTTTTCTCTTTTTTTGGGGATACAATATAGTACTAATACCTAAATTGTACAAATGAAAATTTGGGGGGGTAGGTGAGGAATGATTGTCAAAGAGACATGAGTTGATATAGGCCAAAATTAGGGAGAAGGGAAAGGGATAGTATATATGTGGTGGGGGCTTCATAGGCCATTCAAGTGGCTGTGTTTTTCCTTTAGACTAGTTATCTTTCCCTCATGTTGATTACTGTATTAATGATGATTTAGTCTAATATCTTGCATACAAGCACGAGACTTTAACGGTTTAAAGATAGATATATATACAAAGGGGAAATATAATTGTCAATGGATGTGCAAGGACACTTTTTTAATTCACTTTAGCTTATTTGATTTGGCATGAAATAAAGTTTAGAAAGTGGTATAATTAAAGTAACTGATTGCTTCGAGTAACAAAGACTAGCAAGTTAAGTTGTGGTGCAAAGATTGGGAAAGATAAACACCGATGTAGCAAGATATGAATATCAACATAACTGCGGACCTCTAAGTTTCCTTATCATCTCCGGGCTTTGCACGAGTGAGATAAACGGCCGAGAGAATTTCTCTTTCTCTTAATCATTCTCTGTGTTTGAGCAACAAAATAAAGGGGGTTTGAAGAATGATCATTGACTAGTTCAGGAAGTCCCACGTGCAAAAATGCAAACTTGATTCCCCATAATGGTTTGTTGGAATGGTTAAGCATTTCTGTACTCGACTTGTAACTAGTGATGTTCATAGTATTCAGCACCACCAGTCTTGTAGATTGGCCAAAACTATTTCCAATTTCTTGCATGTATAGTCGATTCCCTAGAAAGAGAGTTGAACATAAATTTATGATTGATTTTAGGAATAATATACTAATTACACTTGTTCATTTGTATTTTTGTTCCTATGGTGCGTGGACAATTCGTGCAACTATACAACTAATCAATTCATGATCCAATTCTTGTAACATATTTATCATTTTCTATGCATGGCGAGTCTTGCATAGGCGGAATCCTTAAATTAATTATTTACTAATCTTCTTATTCACACAAGGGAGAATACAATTCTTGACTTGAGAGCAAAAGCTGTGTTCTAAAGTAAATTTTAGGAAAATATCAATGGATACTGACGGAAAATAAATGAATACCGACAATAATATTCCGCCGAGTTTAGTCTGTCACATCGCTTAATTTCCCTCTACATCATTTGTACTTTCCGCCAATATTTCCGTCACTTTTCGATCTGCATTCTTGTAGTGATGGACAATATTATAAGTACATTACTTTCAATGATATGAATCATAACATTGTTCATGTTTCGAGAATTGATGGTTGAGGATTTCACGAGTTGTGAGCATGATTTTTGGTGATTTGTTGAAAATTTTTCTATGGTGAATGAAATTAGCAATTTGGAGCTCATGATGTTCGGTAATTTTGGTAAGTTTAATCCTTTGTCTTGTGGGGCAAATTAAGGAGTCATTTTAAGTTATTCATCTCCATATTTAGCACATAGACCATTGTTTAAGTTATTATTAATGAGAAATTTTGTTATTGATCTCTAAGGATTCTTCCTTAACTTATTCAAAAAATAAAAAAATTCTCTTTTGATCTTTCAACTGCAGTTAGATAGAAGAAGCTATTAGAAAACACATGATAAATTTAGAAATATATAAATGCACATTGTTCAAGATTCTTTCTTTCTTACTTTTGAAGTGAACAAAAATTCAATACATAGAATCTAAGAAGAGGAGAAAAGAGCATCTTCATTGTATACGAAAGGTTTTCACTTGCATTGTAAGATATAATATGTCTTACTCAGCTTATCAATCTCGACCAAAAGGGCGATCGGTGCGTAATGCATTGTAATATTTTAGAATCTAAGGTACTTCATCTCCGAAACGAAGGTTGTGATAGGTTAATTTGATTTGTGGTATTCCCTACTATGAAAAGAAGAGTGGTTTTGACCTTTACATGATTAATTTCCCTTATGTTCAAATCCTTAAAATTTTTGGTTCATTTGAATGCCCATTGTAACCATCAATCTCGACAAAGATATTGAAAAAGCCTTCTTACCTTTTGTGCTCTTCCGGTCATAGAAACCCACAGTTGATTCCACGAGTGTGAATAAATTTGTTCTCCTTAATGCCCTGCTACATTGGTTAACTGGCTGTCGAAGTAGTGAGTAGCTTGTTGGCCACTCACTCTATTTCCTCCCTCCCCCTGGTTCGATTGGGGGAGGGAAGGGAACAACTTATTGTCAAAATCAATGGTGATTTGGAGTGCGATACATGAGACAATTTGGCTAGAGTGTTGATTATAACAAAAGTGATATGAGATTTGTTATTTTTCTAAAAATCTCCTTTCTTTCAAGATCACTATTCTATATTACTTAAAAAGTTATGGGTTGAGCTGATTATATATATATATATATATATATATATATATATAATTTAACGAAGAGCAAAAGTTAAGTGTTTGTTTGAATTTCAAGGTTAAGTTGTTTTTTATATAAATAAAGGTTAAGTGTTAAAAATAGAATATATATTATGGATTTAAATTTTGGATATAAAATATTAAATGGGCTTCATTATTTTTAGTAGTTTTATTTAAAATTATATATTTTTTTCTTTTCTAATTTTTATTTTATAAAATAGATAATTTATGTTTCTATTTGATTGAGATACGAGAGAAATAATTTTATGGCCAACCGAGTCATGCCGGTTCAACCCGATTCGACTAGTAAACGAGGTTAACTGGTCCAACTCGATCTAAACGGTCCGACTGGTTGACTCATTGACCCGCTCTCCCGACCGGATTAATGTCCGGGTCGGTTATCTTAACATAGCCTATAGTCTACTCACTTTTGTAAAGTAAATGTTATTATCTCAACTTTCTAAAAATTGCAACTACCAAAATGATCAAAATAAGTTGATTTTATCTTTTAAGGTATAATTGACATTGCTTGATTTATATATATGATCAGACATTATATGTTTCAATAATAGCCATGAATCAGATAGGATCATTAAAAAAATATTTACTTTTAGAATTATCATATTGAGTTTATTGTATATTGACATGTTCTAGTTATGTTCACTCTACTATTTCTATTACAATTAGCCTATTAAAAGAGGGGAAAAAAGCTACCAGCTCATTCAATTATAATTTTAGTATATTTTTTTAATGATTTTGATTAAACTGAATGGCATATTTTTCGTTTACAATAGTTGTGTTGAAAATTAACTATGTTGGCCTAATAATTTGGTTGATCTACTTCTTTAGATTATTGTTTCTTTAATCAACTTATCAAATGAAATTATCTTCCTCCTTTGATACATAATATGATTGAATTTGTAATATCGAGTGTAATGACAAAATAAAATAAAAATTAGACTCGATATGATGCTTTCAAAGTCTCATGCTTTGATTCAAGTAGTACAAACTAATGATAATCGGATTGTTTTTCCTTTTTCATCTTATTATTAATTGTTTATTTCAAGTAGTTTTTGTTGTTTGAATGATTCCTATGCGTGAAATTTGCTATGATTTTTAAGTAATCAATTATTTTCCGGCACATTGATCATCGAGTGTTGCGTAGAATGACTCAATTCATGTTTTTTTTTTTCAAAATAAATTGAATGATTCAAATGCATGCAAATTGGCAATGTCTAGTCACCGATGACTCCTCCGACCATTCACTTGTATGAATTGTTAATAGCAAAATGCCATATATTTTAAGTACAAACACTCAAATAATAAACCATTGCATTATGACTTATGAGCCTGACATATATGGTCCCTCAGAAAAAAAAAAAAAAAAAGAGGCAGAATCAGTAATAAAATTAGCCAAACAATAATAATTCATTGGAAAAATTTATGAAGATAATGCTTCATTTTTCTTTCTTATCTATTTTAGATGAATTAAATTTAATACATTTTACTAAAATAAAATATAGTCATCAAAACTATTAAATATTTATAACTCACAAAAAAAAATTATTAGACAAATATGTAGTTGTAGCTTGTTATTACTTTAACGAGTGCAATTTATTAGACCCTGTTTGGTTGGGCAAAATTAGAATGAAACTTGATTCCTATGGTTTCAAATTCTTTTTCATTTGTTTGGTTGAGTATTTTGAAGGTGAAGTTTGACATTTACAGGTTTATAATTATTAAAAAAAGAAAAATTAGCCTATTTGCTATATAATAATAATTATTATTATTATTATTGTTGTTGTTGTTGTTGTTGTTGTTGTTGTTGTTGTTGTTGTTATTGTTGTTATTATTGTTATTATTGTTATTATTATCATATATATAATATTAAAAGTTGGGTCTAAGCGATATAGGAGGGACACATAGGATACTTATTTAGAGGTATTATTAATTATAAAATTAAATTATCTTTAAACAACTTTACTAATTTAGTGAAAATAAAATTAATATTATACTTTTCCAATAATGATACACTAATTTAGTAATGAAATTGTACTATAAAAATTACATTAGTATTATACTATTATAATAATTAAAGTAGAGCCTACACTATAATTTTTTAAAAATTATTTTAATATGTAATTTATGTAACCGACTATATAATAAAAAAAAGTATAGATTTTTAATTATGACATATTAATTTAGCCATGAAATTTGATGATAAAAAATAGATTGATATTATACTTCAATATTTAAAAAATTAAATTATTTTAAAATAATTTAACTAACTTAGTAATGAAATTTGATGATAAAAACTACAATAATATTACAATACTATACTAATTTAAAACAATTAAAGTAGAGTATAAAATATAAATTTTTAAATTCATTTCAATATGTAATTATGTAACCAACTACATAATCAAAAAAATTTAAAAGAATAATTTTAAAAATAATACAATTTAGTAATAAAAATTAGAGTGTATAATATAATTTTTTCAAATTCAATTTAAAAGAATAATTTTAAAAATAATATAATTTGATAATAAAATTAGAGTGTATAATATAATTTTTTCAAATTCGTTTTGATCTGAAATTTATGTAACCACCTACATAATTCAAAAATATTAAACTTTTTCGATAGTAATATACTAATTTAGTGATGAAATTTGATAATAATAAATTACATTACGTTAATACTTATACTTCAATATTATACTCAAACATGATTAATATAAATATTATTAGCATGAATAATATAAATTATTACATTTAAAATTATTATTAATATTTCATCCCTTGAACTCTTCAATTTCTATATCTTCAATGGATGTATACATTACATGTTTTTAATAAGTTAAATGTTTTTATATTCAATTTATTGTGTAATTTATTAATACTAATACTTATTTATAATATCATTAATGCACCGTAACTGATTTACTCCTAGTGGAAAATGACTATCCGTGTTCCTCCGCAATAAAACAAATTATAAAAAAATTAAAATAAATATTTTTATATTAACTATTTAAAGAAAAGTACAGTTATTTTTAACTTATTATTAATTTTTATTGGCATAAATTAATTAAAAATAATAAAATTAAAAAATAAATAATTGTAAAAATAAAATTAATTAATACTCTTGCATATCAAGGGGTATAACTCTAATATATATATATATATATATATATATATATATATATATATATATATATATATATATATATATATATATATTAAAAGTTGAGTTGAATCAATGTATAAGCGACATATAAGATGTCACGCAGGATGCCATGTAAGATGTAATTTTAATTCAATTTTAATGTTGGTACTATTCACATTAACATTAATATAATGAATATTAAGAATAAAAAATATATTAATAAACATAGAAAAAATACATATTTATTTACTATTTATAAAAATTATATAATCCAATATATCAATTTATTATTGTTATTTGAAAAAAAACTATTTTTTAAAATTATAATTAATTTTTATTGTTATAAATTAATTAGAAATAATAGAATTAAAAAATATTAAAAATTTAATTAATACATTGCATAGCAAGGGGTATAACACTAGTTATTATTATTATTATTATTATTATTATTATTATTATTATTATTATTATTATTATTATTATTATTATCATTATTATTATTATTATTAACAACAACAACAATAATAATTTACAACGACATAAAATAATTTAAAAAATAAAATATTTTTGATTTCATTCCATGGTTAACAACCAAACAATAAGAATTAGAACTTGATTCCATTCCTGTTGTCTGCTAAACACTTGAAGGGAATATTCAAGTTCCATACCTAACCCCTCATGTATCATTTATTAATTTCATTTCATTCTAATTTTACATATCAAATAGGGTCTTAGTTCCTTACGAAACATCAACTCAATCTGACGGTTATTGCTAATATTGTTGCTTCTAAATTTGATCGTAGGAAAGATGGAGATATTTTTATTTATATATAGTAGTAGTTTCATTATCATAATGCTAAATTTTTTCAGGGTAATAATTGAGCTATGTAATGCTTTGTTTAGATAATTTTAGTAGTATCTTTTTAAGATTATTTAACTTAGCATTTTTTCTCAAAAGAAAAGGTTAATGAAATGTACCTTCCACTATATGTAAGCGTCAAAGAAGGGTTGGTACAAATTATACTATGGATAAGGATATATAAACTCAAGTTTTATCATATATGGTGTTTTGTTTTAAATTTTCAAAATT